>PVLA01004026.1:0-190129 GCA_004027455.1 Hydrochoerus hydrochaeris | reverse complement strand
AAAAATCATTCACGTGTGTGTGTGTGTGTGTGTGTGTGTGTGTGGTTTTTTTTGAGACAGGTCTCACTGTGTAGCCCAGGCTGACCTCTAACTCACAGAGCTCCTCCTGCCTCGGCCTCCCAAGTGCTGGGATTTTAAGTGTGTGCCACTACACCTGGTTGTCATGTTTATTTTTAACATTTGCCTAAAGCTCAGTTTAAAGAGGAATGAAACAAAATGCAAAAAATTTTCTACATGACGCACATTAAGAGCAGTTTAAAGAAAAGATAAAATAAACAATCTGTTTCTGAACCTGTCATGGTGGCACTTACCTGTAATCCCAGCACTCAAAAGGATTGCCACAAGTGTGAGGCCAGCCTAGGCTACCTAGTGAGTTCAAAGCTAGACTGAACTGTATAACGAGACCCTGTCTCAAGGATTAAAATAAATAAATAAATTTACTTTTTAAAATATTCTATCACTGAATATTTCCTAAGAACATATGATATGCCAAGGAAGAGAGACACATGGTCAAAAATAAACAGAATATAATCTATGCTCTCATGGAATTTATAGTGTAGTGTAGCAATAAGACATTAATCAACAACCTCACAGAAAAATATATTTACAAAGAGGAGCAAGAGATAAAGGAAAAGGGAGGGGCAAAGAAAGGGGACATAAAAAGAATTAAGATATATACATGTATCAACTTGCAAGGAATGTAAATATGTCCTTTTCACCTACAGTCATTAAAAAATGAAAAAATACTGGGGAAAAAATAATTATAAAATCTGGCCCTTGAAAGAGGACAGAACATGTGGTATTGTGAAAAGTGTAACTAGAGAGAGCCTGGCTGGTCCCCTCCCAGGGAGATACGTACAATAAGTAGAGCTAATTGGGAAAAGGAAGCATAGCAGAGGGAGGTCCTGAGACAAGGACATAGAAAATTGGCAGATGAGGAGCTTGGCTGGAGTGCGGGAGTTGGGGGAGAGTGACCTTCCATGGAGCTGAAGAAGTTGAGCAGACCGTGTTCTTGTTGGCCGTGTGCAAGGTACTTCTGAGTATAATGACAGTAAATGCTTTGCATGTTTAAAAGGTTGTTACTTTTGGAAAACGCATTATAAATATTGGCTGCAGGAAAGCAGGAAATCTTGCACGTGTTCAGGGAGGGAAAGGTAGCCTCACAATCCATGACTGTGGCCACCTGGTTGGAGAGAACTGGATAAACTGGGAAGATTTTCATAAGTTTAGTAGATTGAGAGGGGAAAGAAGCATAAATCCATTGCATTCACGTGGTGACTTCTGTAAGAGCTCTCTGAATAAAATGACTGAGGGAAGTTGCTCAGATTGGGCTGAGCTGTAAGCAGAAAATGGGAGAAGGGTGAAGTCCAGCCAAGAAAGGGGAGAAAGGGGTCATATGGTGGAACAGGGGCACAGAGGGGTGGTGATGAGACCCTGCGTGACCCTCCTGTCCTCCCTCCCTTCTTACTGTTACTCAGGAACTGGTAATTGTTGTTACCTGTCTAGTCTGCCTCTCTTAGCCACAGTCATACTTTAAAACCTATGTTCCTATTAAGATGCTATATTTAAAACTGCATCATGGACAGCAGTTTTATGCGACTGATTTCTTAAAAAGGAGGACAGGCTGAGAATACAAACTTATCATGGGTACAATTATGTGCCTATGACCATCCCTGTGGGTAACTCAGAAGAGCCAGAGACCTGGCATCCCTTCCCAATCCATAGGAACTTTAAATAGACTGTATTGCTCATGCTGCAGGACGTCAGTCAGAAAAACCCTGGAACTCACTCAGGTCTGGTGAAGTTGCCATGGCTGGGAGTCTCCTCTAATTGTGTGCTTTTTTGACTTGCTGTTCCAGCCCTAATCGACAGCCATTTGTTCTCTTTGGTAATCACTCCACACGAGATAACCTGAATGCTGGCAACTTTAACTTCCCTTCTGAAGGTCACCTGGTACGCAGTACTGGTCCTGGTGGGAGCTTTGCCAAACACATGGTGAGTGGCTGGACTGCCTCTTGCTTAATTAGCTTTATTACCAAACTATGGGAAAGGGCCTCTGGGCAAAAGGAACCTTTTTCACTTATTATTTTTATTTAACGCTGAATGTGAGGTTGTTTTGGAGTAAAAAGAAATTATTAGAAACTTTTTAAAAAAGTACGGGGTATCATTTGAAAACATACTTAGTTTAGAAGAAAAAGATTTAAACCATAGTTTTACATAATCATTTTAAGCCTAATTTTATTATATCCTGTTACATTTAAGGATATAAACCAAGTATGGCGGTACATATCTGTAATCCAAGCTCTCAGGAGGCTGAGGCAGGAGGGTCACTGCAAGTTCAAGGCCAGCCTGGGCAACATAGTGAAATGCTGTCTCAAAAAGAAAAAGAAAAAAAAGATACAAACCTTTATGATCATTATTCTTTTATTAAGAGTGCCAAGAGAAAGATCTTTGCTTTTATTATATTGTCTTTTACATTTTTTTTTCCTTCCTGAGACAGAATCTAACAATGTAATTCAGGCTGGCCCTTCACTATGGAGGTTAGGCTGGCCTGGAACTCACAGCATTCCTCCTGCCTCAGTTTCTAGAGTTCTGGACATGCACAACTACACCCTACTGTCTTTTATATTCTTCAAAAGAAATATTAGACTTACACATAGGATTCTAATGATTATTAAAGTTTTATGTTAATGGAATTTAATGTGTTTTCAAAATGTTCCTGGCAATAAGGAGAACTAGGGTGGTAGGTGCTATTATTTTCAACTTGGATTTGGAGAACATAAGACCCAAGTAGGTGTAGCTTAGTCTGGACTGAGAACCAGATCTGCCTTCAAACCAGCCCAGAATACAAGGCTCTCAGAGTGCATATCCCATCACCATCTTGCTGTTCTGCAGAGGGAGGGCTCAGACCCCGTTTGAGTCACCCAGACACTCTTAGAGTACATAGAATGCTAGGCAGAGCAGGCTTCTCTGTAATCTTACTGGTTGACTGAATATTTTTTTTTAAAAAATAGAGGCAACACTCTGAAGACTCCTTCTAGGAAAACAATAGACACATTTTTCCTATTTCTCTCACTAAGTATGATTAAACCCTGCATATTTCATATAAAACAAACATAAGCAGGCTCTGAAAGGTAGAGTAGTAGAAAGCAGACTGATCAGAGAAATAAGATGGGGTGAGTTCTCTAGGCTTTCCTTTTCCCTTATATGCAAACTGGTTACTGGAGTCTCTCCAGAATTAGTCAGAGACCCAGGAAAGGTACAGCCTCAGAGAACAGAAAGCTCATAGACAACTGCTGTATGCAAACCCCACAGAAAACTGCCTCCCGCCCTTGCCCTGTCCACGGGATGAGTGAAGAGCCTAGACTGGAACTGAGGTACACCCTTCCCTCACTCTCCTCTGGATGGTGTCAAAGGAGACAGAGTGGGAAGCCTGGCAGTTATCCCACCTATAGTAACAAGGGGCCCCTCCTTGGGCACTGCATCACAGGAGACTTGCACCACCAGCAAGCAGTAGCAGGCCACCTCCAACTTAGTGAGCCCTGTCTCAGAATTTTAAAAGGCTGGAACTTAGCACAAAAGCCCTGGTTCTAGTTCTCAGGACTGCAAAAAACAAAAACAAAACCACGCCTGCTCTTTACTCACAGCGATTGTCACCCTTCTGAGCCATAGGGTATCAGCTAAGGCATCCTGGGGATCTGGACCCCTCCCCCATACATGCACACAATAGCGGCTTGATGAGAACCTGGGTTTCACTCTTGCCTGGCAGTGATGAGGTGGCAGGTCCTCCTGCTTACCCACTGAAGCAGTGTCGGTGGAAGTCTTCATAGGAGATTTCATTTCAGTGCTGACCTTGGAAATTGTCCCTGTACTTAAAAGAAAAAAGGGTAAACTGAAAACCAGTGCCCTTTCTTGGAGCCAACATAGAACCAGGGATCTCAAGGCCAAGTGCCATCCTGGAGTGTGGAGAGGTAGATTCTGAGGGCCCCAGCCAGGATCTGCTCGCAGGAACATAAGCCTCTACAGCTGACACTGCTGGGAATACTCAAGTGGTGACTGTGACGAAATCCTGGGGGCTGAACATGGATTGCCGCAGTGAGAGGCTCCTGTGACACATGGGAGAGTCTCCACTCATGGATTTTGGTTCCATGACTCTGGTGAGAGAAGAGTACACGTTTTGATATATGACAGACAATAGTAAAGGCCTCAATAGCAAAAGGCTACTGTCTAGGACAAGTTTACCCAAGCCATATTCCGTTTGAGAGAAGGACATTTCCCAGAATCTGTTGCACTCTCGCCTTCTTTCCCTCAGCTAGGAGGGAAAAAAAAAGAAAGCTAAGAAACTCTTGAGAAGGTCATAGCCCAGAAACACAGACCCACTAGTAGACTAACACTTAATCATACAATGATAGGGCCCTTCCCCTCCCCACTCACGTTAGTGCCACCCCAACAGGCCCACGGGCTGACAGGTAATTACTGCTGAAGCGCATGGCTGTATAGGGAGGAATGGAAGTGGGGGACTAGGGCTGTGTAAGAACACTGCAGGGGAGCCAGGGTTGTAACCCCAGCATTGGGGATGCTGAGGCAGGAGGATTGTGAGTTCAAAGCCAATGTAGGCTGTTATCAGGTTCAAGGCCAGTAGTCTTAAACCCAGGATCCTATTTGAAAAAGCAAACACCAGTGCTACAGGAATGTAAAGCCACTGGCACAGCTACAGCTACAGAGAACATTAAATAAAACCCAATTCCCAGCCAGAGTAACATCGAATCTCACATGAAAGGCCTGTTTACCTCAGTTTGTATTACCTGATACATTATATCTGGTTTTCAACCAAAAATCGTGAGGCATGCTAAAACGCAAGAAAAAGCGTTGTGTGAAAAGAGAATACAGCAGGGTGTGGTGATACATGCCTATGATCACACACTTGGGAGACTGGGGCAAGAGCATCACCCCAAGTTCAAGGCCAGCCTGAACTACATAGCAAGATCCTATCTGGAAGACCAAAAAGAAAAAGAAGGAGAAGGAGGAGGAAAATTATAGCCGTCAGAACCAGACTCAAATAGTATTCATATTTTATAATTTTTCAGACAGGTTATTATATTCTTGTTTGGGGGAGCTAGGTCTTAAACCCAGGGCTTTATTAAACAGTCTAGGTAAGTGCTCTACCACTGAGTTACAGTTTTAGCCCTAGACAGAATATTTAAAATAACTATGTTTAGCTAGGTGTGGTGGTCCATGCCTGTAATCCCAGCACTTGGGAGGTTGAGGCAGGAGGATTTCCATGAGTTCAGGGCCAGCCTGAACTACATAGCAAGACCCTGACTCAAAAAAAAAAAAAAAAACCTAAATAAGTAGATAAAATATGTCTTGTGTCCGACGGGGACAAGGAAACTCTTGAGTGAAGGGCTAGGAGTCCTCTATAGTGACTCTCCACCTTTCTTTGAGTTCAGGCCCTTACTCCAGCAAAAAATGAAGCAAGGCTCTTAGCAGCAAATGGGAGAATCAAGACTGATAGAGTACAAAGCAAATGCTTATTTAATGTGTGCCAAATAGCCAGGCATGGTGGCTCACACCTGTAATCCCAGCGCTTGGGAGGCTGAGGCAGGAGGATTGTTTCGAGTTCGAGACCAGCCTGGGCTACAAAGTGAGCTCAAGGCCAGCCTGAACTACATAGCAAGACCCTGTCTCAAAAAAAAGACTAAATAAATAAATATGTCAAATGCAGAGAAAGCAGAAGAGCCATCTTAGCAGCAAGGTGATGCTGCAGATAGGGGGTGTCCAGCTCCTGCTCAGATACCAGGTCATGCAAGGTGTGCCCATACTTAATTGGGCAGACTGTTCTGTGGCTTGGGGTGGGCTAGACCAGTCAAGACCTTAGCTTTTGTTTCTGGCAAGGGGCCAAAGTCATTTGGGGATTTCTTAAGCAGGAGTAACATTTTCATAAGGATATAGCAGGGTACATTTTTCTTCAACCACATAGTATGTGATAAGCACTATTTAATGTTACAGCCATCAGCCACAGATGAGCATTTGCCCTGGGTTTTTTATGTCCATCCAAGATGCCCCTACATAATTATGTTTATTATGTTAAGGAATCTAATGAAAAAAATAATCAACATATAGAAGTAGGTTAATAATGTAAGGAGCCTTTTTTAAAAAAAAAAAAAAAAAAAAAACCTTTTTGTTTCATGTTTTTGTTAGGGTTTTTTTTGAGACAGGATCTCACTGTGTAGTTGTGTCTGGCTCTGAACTCGCTATATAGCCCAGACTGGCTTCAAACTAGCAACAATCCTCCTGCCTTGGCCTCTGAGCGCAGAGATTAGTCATGCGCCACCACACTTGGCTCTAAAAAAGCTTTAGTAAGGGAAAATTTGGAAATTCAAGGAAGATGTTTTAATTGAGGAAATATTCCAAAACAATATAATGTATTAAGCAATAATTAAGGATACAGCCAAGTTAGGGGTAGAGGCACACAGCTGGCCTCCCAGCACTCTGGAGGCTGAAGCAGAAGGACTGCTGCTAGTTTAAGGCCAACCTGGGCTACATAGTAAGTTCAGGGCCAGCCTGAACTACAAAGCAAGATCCTATCTTAAAAAAACAAACAAATTAAAAATATATACTCAAGTTTTCATTCAGTATTATGGCAATATTGATTATGTTTACTATAATGAATTATAGTTAGAATAAGTCCTCATTTCATATCTGTAACTTGAATTCACAGTATTACAGAAAATGCGCTGTATTCTGGTATGGCTTCTTTAAATTGAATAAAATAGAGGGGAATAAATATTTGTGAAAATTTAGCTATCATTTATATATCATACTGATTTCCATTCTTTCAGTTCTCACATCAGCATTTTTGTATCTTGTACTAGGAACCCTTCAGAAATACAACCATTTCCATCTCTGTATAAATGAATTTGTCACTACTCTGCAATTCTGCCTATCATATTGCAACCACGAGCAGAAACACCAAAACAGCAACCAGGATTTGGAGGCAGATTTATTTACATCGACAGGCACTGATGGGAGTTACTCCCAGAATATCAGGCCCCCATCTCAGGTGATCTAGGGCTTCTGTATAATGCACTAGCAGAAGGTGCAGAGGAGGTACAAAGTGAGACAGAACAACTGGCAGTTCTGATTAGCTAGCAGGGTGACATCATTGGTTATAAGAGTAGATTAACGATCATCAGTTTGGGGCTAGGGATTTAGCTCAGCAGCTCAGGCTCTTGCCTGGTAAGCGTGAAATCATGAGTTTGATCCCTGGTACCAGAAAGGAAAAAAAAAAACTTTGCATAAATGATCATCAGTTTATAAAGCTTGGTACAGTGGTACAAACTGTCATCCTGTATGTTCACTTATACTCTTGTGGTTACAGGGTCAAGAAAGTAGTTACAAAGCCCTGAAGCAGTTGCAGAGCTAGGCAGTTTCACAAAAGAACAAACTTTTAAAAAGAACAGTTTCTTTTATACAGCTTTCCCCTTTCAGTATGGGCGACTGTTTTTACTGTGAAATCTCTGGGCTGAATATTAATGGGGATCAAAACTCAAACGTTGTCTCTTTTCCTTCTGAGTTACATTTTCCTTCTGAGTCATTAGTGTCCTGGGCTCACTGCATACCCAGCAACAACCTTATAGCCAGTGTATGCAAACAAAACCAAATACACATACAAAAGATACCTTTGGAAATATGTACATTTAGAGAAAAAAATTAGGTGAATATGGTGGTTATACATCTGTAATCCCAGCATTTGGGAAGCTGAGACAGGATTGCTATGAGTTTGAGGCCAACATGGAGTCTGTCTCAGAAAAAAGAAAACAAAACAGAATTAAAGGTGGTCTTTTACATCTTTAAAAAATAACAAATCAGTTTTGGTAAAATAAAATTTATTTCCATTAACCGTGTGTGCTTTTTGTTTCTCTAGTAATATACTTTGTCTGAGTCCCTGTCCCTTTTTTATTTTTTTCTGACATCCAGGTAGCACAATGCATCTCACCAAAGGGACCTCTTGCATGTTCAAGAACATACTTTTTTGGAGCTACTCATGTTCCTTACTTAGGTAAGTCTCTATAAATTGTCATCTCATTAATTGTCATGTCATTTTAATAAATTGCTTCTGCCATGTAATTTTATTAACATAAAATTTACTGCTTTGCTCAGAAGCTCATGATAACAATTTGCAGCGAGTTGATATGTCCTAACACATTACTCACAGAATATATTTCTGGAGAAAACCTAGTTCTGCCTGTGGTTTAGAGGTCTGTCCAAGTGTAAGGTCCTGGTGAAATAAAAAGACTTTGATAGAGCAGGAGGACTTGGCTTGGTGCCTGCCTATCTTCTTGTGAAGAATGTGAGAAAAGCTGTAACAGGATACCTGTTAGGAACTTGCTGTGGCACCAGCCAGGAAGGGAAGACTAAAGGCTTCCAGAGAGCCATATGAGAAACTTCTAGAATAAATATGGATCTCAGCATTGCCAGAATGGGTTACAGCATAAGCAGGGTTTTCTCTTTTGTGTTGTTAAATAAGCCAGGAAATTCAGGAAGGAGCATGACTTGAATCAGATAATTAAGGAAATAAAGAAGCAGAACTGAGCTTGTTATCTGATACCTCGAAGTTTGAAAATTAAAAGGGAGAAATATTCCAGAGCCTGATTCTGCACATCTTCTCTGTTGCTTTGTTGTAATGCTGAATCAGACATCTCAGAAGTGAAAGTCCAGTAGGTTACTGAAAGGAGTCAGGTCCCGCTGTTACTTGTGCTTGTACTGTATTTAACTTTTTTTAAAAGTGGTGTTCTTAAATTAAATTAAACCCTTCTAGCTGCTTCAAAAAGTGTTTGCATATCCTGTGCTGTTATCACATACTTTTTGTTTTGTTTTGTTTTTTGTGGGGGTGTTTTGTTTTGTTTTGTTTTGAGACAGGGTCTTGATAAGTAGTGCAGGCTAGCCTTGAACTCGAAGCAGTGCTCCTGCCTCAGCTTACCAAATGTCAGGATTACAGGCATGTGCCATCACACATGGCAGGATCTTATCACATTCTTAATACATGTACTTTTTCATAGGTGGTGATGACAAGCTGTCTAAGAATGATAAGCTGCCCAAGAAAACTGAACAAATGTAAGTCTTTGCATTTAATTTTTCTGGCTTTGAGTTGAGCCTCTTAGTTGTGACTGTCCTACTTCCTGTTGAGATCAGCAGTAATTTCTGGTTATGAGGTAAACCACTCTAGTTTCCCAAGAGGGCCCTGCCAGCTTACTATCTGCTCCTTTCTCTGAAACTTGAGAATCTTCCTATCTGTACACCTCTGCATTACGTGACAAAGCTACCCTTCCTATGTTTTCTACATAGTGCTTTTTTTTTATTAAGGTCATCTCTTAAAACATTCTGAAAACTGCTGGGAAAATCTCTGAAACCCCGTGTGACCTAAGGAGTATTTTCTCTGGACTCAACACTCAAGCTTGTGGAACAGAGCTGAAATCTTCAGTCTTAGAAAGGTCCTACCTTATCCATGCAGGAAATCGAAACAGGAAATAGATTCATTAATGCTGAAGTGGCTGAATTCTGGAAAGTATCCTCCTCCAGAAATATGGACTTAGTAGAGTTCTGTTATCACCTAGTTAGACACCCCCATATAAACTGGTGGGATCTAGACTAGTGCTTCCCAGAGGCCACAATGGACAGACCAGAGATGAGCTAAGGATTCCTTCAAAATGAAAGTTCCCTTGACCCAATCCCAAAACAGCTGAATCAGCATTTCTAAGACCCTGCCCACAAAGCTGTACGGGGAAAATGTAATGCAAGGACTACCATAATCATAGTACTACAGAAAATACAGAAGCAGAGAAAGGAAAATAATAATTCTTCCTCTCTGGATTGGTATCTTGTACACAGTATATCTTTCTGGGCTTTAAAAATACTATGGGAGCCAGACATGGTACTACATGCCCCAGAACTTATGAAGCTGAGGCAGGAGGAGCACCACAAGTTCAAGGCCAACCTGAACTGTATAGTGAAACCCTGTCTCAAAAAACAAAAAACAAAACAAAAAAAATCTTATAAAGTTTATGGTAAAAGGTTTATTTTTTAAAGATTTATGTAACTAATCATAATGTATATATAGTTTTCTCTCTCTCTCCTTTTTTTTTTTTTTTTGGTAGGTTTCCTTCACGTTAGCAGCAACTCAACTATTTTCTCATATGTCATTGGGTGTAGTCTTGCTTCGTGCCTGCTTGCACTTCCATGCCAGCCAAGCTTAACCATTTGCCTATGAACCTCTTTCTGGATCTGTAGAAATTTTGCCTAAACCAAATGCCCTGCACTGGGAACTGGTATTAAGGGGTGCCTGCACCCTTGTCAGGAGATTTTCCAAATCACAGAGTCAGTGCAACTTGGGCCTCATGGAATCCTACTGACAGAAGCACCATCAAGGCCATTTTATGGATTAGTAACCAACTATTGGCTGTGTGTTGGCTCCAGTCTGAGGCTCTAAATAGAAGTCAGGGCGGGGGTTTGTTGACCAGTGTCAAACTGACTGATGTTTGAGTCGAGCCAGGGAGGGGATGTCTTTATGCATGCTTACAAAACTTTACTCATGATGTGAAAGATTATTCAGGTTCACCCGAAGAGGTGAAGCTTATCATCAGTATAGCACCTACTCTGGTCTGCCCAGCAGTCTTCAGGATGTGTTGATCCAGGAAGCTATCAATTTGATAAGTGAACTCTGTCCCTTTTTCTTTAGTCATCTCTCTTGCCTACAAAGTGAAGGTGTAATACAGGAGCCAGGGAAGAACTGAAGTTGCTGACAGTGTGATATGGCACAGTGGAAGAGTACTAGACTGAGAGTAGACCCGAGTTTAGGTCTGCCAAGAATTTCTGAGGTTCTCAACAGCTTATTCCATCCCCAGGCCCTGCTGCTGCTTCTGTAAGATGAGAAGATTAGACCAGATCATTTCTGTGTTTCTGCCCACTTTCAAACTCCAGCACTTTCTTCTGGAGTCTCATGGGCTTAAAAATAGATTCTTTATGAGACCTTTTCAGTTCCTTGCCAGGTGTCCCTTGCCTGTCAGGGCCTCAAGGATGAATCTTCTTTAGAGTCTGGGTCTTCTACTAAAACAGTGATTTTCAACCAAGGACAAATATGCCACCTTTTCCCTACCTTCCCCAGCATAGCTAACAAAGTCTGGAGCATAGCTGAGCATAGCTGACAAGGTCTGGAGACACGTTGGGTTGTCACAAGAAGAGGGTGCTGCTGGCGTCTAGTGAGTAGAGGTGAGGAATGCTGCTAAAGGATTCCCCTGCAAAGCACATGGCAGATGCAGACCCCACAGCAAAGAATGATCCAGCCCCAAACACCAGAGGTGGGAAGACCTTCTGTAAAAGGGAACCACACTTGGATTTTCTAGAGACCTTCATGGCAGTTGCAGTCCAGCAAAGAATCTTTTTGAAATGACTTTGGGAGGTGAATCATCAAAAAGAGCAATATTCTGGGGAAAGATGAGCAGTCCCTCAGAAGCATGCTTGTTCTTCAGATGTGGCCAGCTACTTAGAGAGCAGCCTGCAGCTATTTAGTCTGAATTTCAGTGAACCCAGCCTCTCCTCAGTCAGGCAGTCTTTCCTGTCCTCTGAGGTTCTAGTACCAGCTAGCATTCAGCAGGTCTGGTGAGACACCATGAAGATGTGGCATGGCTGGGCCCTGGAAAAACCTGCACATCTCTGTCAATACACTGAAGGAGTCTTAGTCCATGGGTCTCTGCTCCTGTATGTAGAGGGATCAGGGAGCTTTCTAGTTATATTCTGTTGATCACAAATAGGATCAGTCTTTTGAACAGAATTCAGAGAAACTGACTTTTTAAAAGATGGTTTAATAGGTAGGGCAAAGTATAAATCAACTACATGACTTTGAAAAGGTTTAGACTTCTTTTTTCAATGAGTTTCATTTTGGACTTTTCTCATTCTGTTAAAAAAAAAAAATCAGCCAGCTGTGATGGTGAACACTTGTAATCCCAGGTTTTAGGAAGCTGAAGGAAGATTGCTGCAAGTTCAAGGCTAGTCTAGACTATGTAGTGAGTTCAAGACCTGCCTGAACTACATAGCAAGACTTGTCTCAATACCACTTTTTTTTTCTTTCTTTTTTTTTTTTTGTCTTCTTTTGGTACCGGGGATTGAACTCACAACCTCATGCTTGCCAGGCAGGCGCTTAAGCCACTGAGCTAAATCCCCGGCCCAAGACTCTGTCTCAAAAACAAACAGATAAAAAAATCAGCTCCTTGAGGACTGTCATTATGTGCATGAAGCTTTTGACCAAACCTCATGATATGGTAGTTAACTCATTATTTTTTGTTTTTGAAGTAGGCTCTTGTCCCAGATATATGCTGCTGTTATTGAGGCTGTTTTGACTGGCATTGCATGTTATGCTAAAACTTCCAGTCTAACAAAGGTAATTTAAATACCGTGTTTCTTTCTGTCTGTCTCTTTCTTTCTCCATAGTCAATATTTTAATGTAAAGCACCCTATCTATATTATTCTTTAGACCCCTTGCAGTATTTACTTTTCATGTGCTCAGGCCTGTGTGGCACCAGGCAAGAGATGCTTATAGAGCGCTGAGCTTCTGCTGCCTGCGACTATACTGTGGGTGTTTAAAGAGGAACAACTAATCAATACTTCCTTGTAGACATCAGTTTTGTTTTTTGAAAAGTTAGTCTGTACTACATTCTTTTGTTAATAGTTTAAACAAAACGCTGTTAGATACTAATGAATAATATAGATCATTCCACTGTGAATTTTAATAGTTAGGTGAGTTTGAGCTACATAGTTTGGTTTCCTATAATTCAATATTTAAAAAATCAGCTATGGACTAGAAAGTCTGATTTGCCTTTCCTAGACAAGCGGTGTGTTCTCTGACCATTTTCTTCCTTGCTGTTTTGCGGTTAACCTGCCCTGCTGAGTTGGATTCCTAAATCTGACCCAGTAAGGAGATGAGAAGAGTCGGCTTGATGCCTCCCTATGCCAATAGGACCTTTCCTGAAGGAAGCCAGTTGACATTGGAAAGGTTGTGTATGATGTAGATAGCTGAGAAATTGTAGCCTTAGTCACCAGCTCCTTGCCATCTCCCCTCCTCATTCCACTCGAGTCCTGGTGCTGATGTGGCATTTCTCAGCCCTTTAACGGCTACCACAGCAGTAGGCCTATGCATAGCCATGGGACTGCCTTCAATATCAGTTCTCACACCTTTGATTTCTAACTGATCTTGTGTAACTCTAGCTACTTGAATATTCTTTGCATCTGGCGGAAACTGAAGGTAGAGGTCCCTTCTCCAGAGCCAGGGGAGAGGGGGAGGAAAAAGCACTTTTCTAGACATTACATGCCATTGGCATCACCCCAGCTGCTTATGTCTTTGGCAGATCAGGTGCCAGTGCCCACCTGCCTGAGTGCAGGTTTTTCCTGTGAACTCAGCCTGAAGAAAGCAGCACCTGTGTCCCTTAACATGACACTTTCACTTTAATCTCTTGATTAAATATGCAAAATAGTCACATAGAGAGAAGGCATTGTTAGTCAGGCTGTTCCTATCATTAATGTGGGTACTTTTTGCTGCCTACATGCTAATTATCCCTGTTTTGTTATTGATTTTATAGGCAAAGGAAATATCAGAGCAGACCCTGGGATCTGGATTAGATTCCTTTGAGTTGGCTCAGTTTAAGACAGCACTACGGTAAGCAATGGCTGTTCTTTTTATAAAGAATTTTTTTGTTTACTTTTTTAAGGATTTTGTCTCTCAATAATTATGTTTCATCTGCTGTTTGAGAAATGTTCTGGTAAAATAATGGAATGTATGAAGAACTATTCACAATTAGGCCTTTGTTTGAGAAGCCAAAGAGTCCCAAGAGAAGAACTACAAACAATGTCACTCATATGTTCTGAGGCTAGAATGTGATGCAAATTGATAACAGAACCATGGGAAACCTGACAGGCCTGGTTCCAAGATTAGAAGGGTGGCTTGGGGAACCTGAGAGGTAGGTTTCTTAGGGAAAGGGAGCCTGGACACAAGAAGATAATCACTGCTTAGAAGAGACTTGCATTGGGCCTCATCCACCTGTCAAGTGACAGAATCTAGATGGCTGGGAATCTGGCTTCTTGCAGTCTTTTGTCATGCTTCTAGCACATCGCAGTACATCTCTCTGTGGTCTTTGTCTGCAGCTCCATTTTCATGACCCTAGCCCACCTAGTTCCCTGTCCCATAGGGCCATTTTTGTGTACTTGTATACAAAGGATACAAGTTTACTTAAGAATAATTCTGGTCTGTGTTCTGTGGTGTCTTCAATCCATACTCCCCATTCTCTTGATCTATACTCTGGGTAGTAAAAAGGAGCATTTGATAGTAAGTCAGTCAGATGACCTAACAGGAAGAACTGTGTGCTATGACTGCAGCTCCAGGAGTAAAGAGCCAGAACTCCAGTATAGGGGTCTCTTCTTGTTTTAGGTCTCCATTCTCCTGTCGTTTGAATTTTATTGTGTTCTGGCCATGAAAGGGAATGGATAGAGAAAGCCTGATCTTGTAGGAGTTGCGCCACCTTTCATTTTTTTTTTTCTTTTCTTTGTTTCTTCTTTCTTCTTTTTTTCTTTTTTTGAAGTACTGCAGATTGAACACAAGGGCACTCTACCATGGAGCTACATCCCCAGCCCTTTTTATTTTTTATTTTCAGGCAGGGTTCTGCTGAATTGCCTAGGCAGGACTTACACTTTTTTTTTTTTTTTTTTTTTGACCAGGGATCAAACACACAACCTTGTACTTGGCAGACAGGCACTTATTCCACTGAGTTAAATCCCCACGGATTTATACTTTTAATCCTCCTACCTCCCCCTCTCTCGGTGCTGGGAATATGGGTTTGTACCATCATGTCTGGCCCTGCACTGTCTTTTCCTGGTGGTGAGTTTATTTGAGAAAGAGCTTTTACTTTCCAGCTATGTTTTCTTAGGCAAAATAGATAACAGTGCAGCTATTTGGGTTTGCTTGTTTGTTTCCCAATACTATAAATTGCGCTCAGGGGCTGGTACTTACTAGGCAGGTGCTGTACCACCTGCCATTGTGCTGTATCCCCAGCCCTTCTTATTTAATAATTTTTGAAACAGACTTGCTATTTTTGAAACAGCTGCCCATATGGGTCTTTTTTCCTCAGCCTCCTGAGTGGCTGGGATCACAAGTGTGTACCACCATGCCCAGCTTACTTCTGTCTTCTGAACTGCTCATCTTGCAGTCATTGGGCATGTCGATGTTAGCTGCTGTTGTAGTGAGGTCTTCTTATATCTGATACAGTCATTCTCCTCCTCATCTCAGGCTCTTGGCAAGGTCATTCCTCAGTCTCAGAGCCTAGGCCCTAGGCCCTAACTGGAGGAAGACACAAGGGAAAAGCACCAAGCAATGGGAAGAGAGTCTCCTAGAGCCAGTCCTCCACTTAGAGCCCCATCCCCTTCCCTCCACAAGAACTGCTTCAGTGAGAATTCAGACTGCATCATATTAGCAGACGTGCTCTGAAAGGAGGAGCCATGAATACACACAGGAAATTAGTGTTGTTATGTTTCTTAAGGCCTGAAATTAAGCTTATACAATTTTTAAATTTTTCTTTTACAAAAAGAGCCAGCTAGATTTTTGATTATTCCTCAGCACTGAAGTCCTGACTCTGTCTGCAGCTCTGTAGCAATTTACTGTGAGTAACAGAGGCATGGCCTCTGCTTGGACACAGAGCAGTCCTGGCTATGTGTTACAAAGTCAGTGAAGAGGAGGAGGGTCAAGGCGGTATGTAGATGTTGTGTGTCAGGAGGCTCTGGGTAATAGAGTCACTCCCAGTTTGCAGTGGACATTCTTTCTGCTCTGGTTAGTCCTAAGAACTGGCACAGAGGTCCTAGTATGCTACACTTGCTGCTGACATGGGCTTCTAGGACAGGTACCTAAAATGCCCAAGGTAAATCTGTAAGACAGGAATGACATACACCTCATTGGGTAGCTTGGAAAGCCCAGGGCAAGCAGACTACAGAATCAAGTGTCTGGGAGGATTCCAGTTGTAATAAGCAATAGCAGACTGACCTGTTTTTTTGTTTTTTGTTTTCGATCTATAGCTCCAAGATGGCTTTTCATATACATGCTGTGAATAATCAGGGAAGGTGAGTGTGTACCTGTAGGGCCTCCTCACCATGGGTCAAGGTTGGGAGGGTAAAGAGAGAAGAGCAGTTTTGTAGCTGCTGCTGCTGTCAGTCTTCTCACAATTCCACCTCAGGCCAAGGCACCACTCTGGACTTGAGCTTGGACTGGCAGTGTTTAGCTGAACCCTTGTACCAGAAGCACGTACTGACCAAGGCTGAGAGCGGGGACAGGGATGGGTGTAACTCACTCCAGGGACCCACGTGCTGATTCTACATGCAGCCAACATAATATTTTTTTAAATCCCTAAAAGAAATTCAAGTTGTGAGTTGTCATTACCAATTTTAAAAAGAGAACATTGCACATTTCCATTCAGCTAAAAATTCTTTAATGTGTCTCTTTCCCATCTCTTTGTTCTAGAATTGTGCCTCTCGACAGTGAAGATAGCTTATCCTTTGTAAAAACGGTAAGCAGAGCCTTTATGAGCCAGCTGCCTTGGAAGTGGTCTGTAGAGGGACATCTACAAGGGGAGACAGTAGGTTCATGTCCCTAGCATGTTCTCAGACAACCGAAGACCTGAGGTTTGAAGCCACGGCATCCCCCACATCCCATCCCCTCGAAGGTCAGGGGGCTGTTGCCACCTTGCACTGCAGTCAGCAGATTGAGAGCCGTGCAATTTTGCAAAACCACCTTTCTCATTTGAGATGTCTCATCTGTAAGCAACATCAAAGCCTGCTATGTAACAATCAAGGCCTGGGCCATATGTTGAGTAAGGACTTCACCTTGCAGGACTAGGTCTCTGGCTCCTACTTCTGGCAACATCAGATAGGCCATTAGATAAAACCACTAGGCCAACCTTTCAGTACAGTGCCCGCCTGTGATACACAGTGTCCCAACTATGGGGTGGGTCTGATAGTGTCCTTTACATATGAAAATCCCCAGGTGCTGTATCCTGTCCAGTGTATGGGTAGGTATGGCCCCCCCGTATTGCCACAGATCCTAAGGCCTCCCCAGCGGGCTGGTTGGTAGACACTGTACTGATGAGCTTCTGGTCATCCCACCACTTGTTTGTGTCAGTAATCAGGCAGAGAGCCTTTAAAGAGTCAGCAACACAGCCAGGGCTGCCTGTCTTATCTTCTGTGCAGCTAAGCCAGCAACCAGCAGGTCTGTCCCAATTTAGTGTTGGCTGGCCTTCAGCTGCCCCACTGCCTGTCCATGGGGTATTGTCCCCTACTCACCCAGGGGCCACCCGCTTTTTTCCTGTTGCCAATGTGGTGTGTGATGGTACTTTACTTCCACATTCCCCAGCTGGGCTAAGGCATTCACAGTGTCGTGAATCAGGCAATCTGTGAAGGGAACTAGAAGGGGTGCCACTGTCCCAAACAAGCCAGCCAGCCCACTTGCAAAGATCATGTCCTTCATGCGTGCCTTAAGCAGTTCCTCATCAGAGCTATGGTACTGTATAGCATACATCATTTGGGCACATTCCCATTTTCCTCAGCACAGATACTAAGTCTAAATAGATTGTCCATTTTGTAACTTGCTCCAGTAAATCACATGAATTTGCCCAAACCAATTGAGCTGTTGCCATAACCAGTTTGTCAGAGTCCGGTTATCTGCCTGCAGAGCTGTTCTCTGCATGTGCTGCAGAGCCTGCAAAGGAGGTACTGGCTTTGTTAGCTGTTTGAAAATCTCCTATGGGCTCAACTCTGTTGCCAGCCCTGTCCCACAGCTGCGGCAGCCACGCAGGCACTGTCTTAAACCACGTTTTGTCTTTTGCAGGCTCCCGCAACTCCATGGCAATGTAGGTCATGTATGTTGTGTGACAGGTACATGTGGGTGGGCCTACCACCCTCCAACCCTCCTCCTTGAGTTGTGGATTTCTTTTTTTTTTTGGTACTGGGGATTGAACTCACAACCTCACGCTTGCCAGGCAGGTGTGGGTTATGGATTTCTGTACCTGCGCCTTCTGATGAACAGCAGGCCTTGCATGCAAAAGCAGGGGTCACTCTCAGGACTTCTGGAGGTAGGGACTTATTACTTCATAAGACACTTCAGGATGCACCTGTACTGTCTGAGCCTCTCAACATGACATATGTGGCAGCCAGCCACTACACCAGGTCCTCTTCAGTCCATTGCAGCTGACCTACTTGCCAGATGAGGGCTTCCGCTTCCTGACCCACACAGAGAAAAAGGGTGAAGAAAAGCCAGGCCTCCTGTAGACTTATGGTGGGAGGGAGGGATCTACATGACTATCACTTTTAAGCTTTCCAAACATTCCAAACTGCTTCCAAGTCCTCCAGAGCCTTCCAAGCTGCCAAAAAGGTGGCTATAGTTAACCAAAGTGAGGCCAGGAGATGTATGTCAGCAGTCTCTCAGGGCTCTTCTTTGCCATCTAGTGTTGTTTTCGCAGTTGCCAATTGTCATGCCTAGAGACCTGGAGAGATACTTTTGCAGGTGAGATCTCCAGAAAAAAAAGAAGTACACAGGGCAGACATCAGTTCAAAAGGCAGGAAGCAGTAAGAAAGAGCAGTTGCATCTGTATTGTTTGTTTCTTCTATATGCCATTACCACCCGTTTACATTCTTCTATGCTGAGCCTAACCAGTGCATACATGGTTTACTACAGCTAACTCATGGTTACATAAATGTATCCCAGTCTGCACCTATGCTGAACAGTGGGTTCACATCCCTACCATGTCCTCAGACAACCTGAAACCCAAGCTTTGCACCACAGTGTCCACCACAGGTGGGAATAAGTAACTAAAATTGCGCTGATCTGGTGTGAAAGTACAAGCTGAGAATAAGCTTGCCTTGCCCAGCAGACCAACAAGTTTTCTGTTTCTTTGCACTCAGAGACCTGTGTTAGCTGTATGTGGTGGCCCACACCTGTAATGTCAGCACTTAGGAGACTGAGGTAGAAGGATTGTTGTGACTTCAAAGCCAGTCTGGGCTATGTAGTGAGTTCAAGACCAGCCTGAACACATAGCAAAACCTTTCCTTAAAAGAGAGAGGCAGACAAACAGACTCACACAAAAACAGACATCCTGAATAGGTATTGATACCCCTAATAGGTACCTGGGAAGATTGATTAATTAAACAGCAGTTAACAGAGACCTGGGTCTTCAGTGGGTTAGTCAGAACAGAGCTTTCTGACCCACATGCTGCAGCCACACTGTTGGGCCAGTGTAGGGAGCCAGCCTGTGAGCTTGCACCTGACCAAGAAGCAACACAGAGGAAACACAAAAAGACACAGAGTTAGGTTAAAATGCAAGGCCCCTTTGACAAATAGCCCAGAGCACTAGCACACCTTGGCTTCATTCATTCAGACACAGGAACAGGCAATAAGAGTAAAACAGGATTCATCTGTGTCCCACCATCCATGGTACATACCTAAATAAACAACAGAATCTCAGCATGTCAACATGCAGTCATGCCACCTTTCTCTCTGTTTACAGAAGAGGCTAGTTAGGCCTTAATCTTTCTATCTGATCTACCACAGGCCAGTGGGATGATATAAGAACATACTCTGATACTGGTCCCTGGGCTAGGATGGCATGGCCTTGGGGAACCAGAGTTTCAGGCCAGTTGCAGCCACAAGCCAGGTGCATATGTGAAGAAGGATGGCAAGCATTGCATGCTGGGTGGTGCATGTCCAGTCACATTCTGGTTGTAGTGTTGTGTGCACAAGTTTACCTTCAATCCGTTCTGAGACCACTGCCTGAACCTCAGTTCTGCAGACTGTAGTCATAGGAAACTGAATGGGCACTTGTGGATGAGTCTCCACAAATGCATATCCATCACCATGCCCAGTAGAAAAGCAACTCAAGGGCTGCGGATTTAGCTCAGTGGCTTAAGTGCCTGCCTGGTAAGTGCAAGGTTGTGAATTCGATCCCCAGTACCAAAAAAAAAAAAAAAAAGAAAGAAAGAAAAAGAAAAGAAAAGCAACTCAAAAGTTCCTGCCAATGTTATCTACAAAGAAAAGTACAAAGGATAAATTTTAAAGGTTATTAGCATTCTTGTTGCTGGAACAAATACTTGACATCTACAGTTTATAGGAGGAGAAGTTTATTTTTGTAGGTGTGGTTTCCCAGGATTTGGTTCAGTGTCATTGGCTCCAAGGCAGAAACACCATAGTGGAAGGCATGGCAGGGCAAAGCTGCTGAGTTCATGGCAGTGGGAAAGCAGAGGAAGACTGCAGAGAGGAAGAAGCAAGGGACCAGAAAGCATAGGCAGGAAGTTGATGCTTTCTGACCAAATCCTACCCTCCTATTCTAGCAGAGATGAAATTCTGTCTCACCCATGGGACTTTCCTTATTGATTTCTTCTATAAGTAGTATATTTTCATATGCTTTGCATTTTGTGCTACACAAATCAGGAAATAATTCTATACTAATAAGTTATATGACTTTTCTATAAGCTCTTGTCTCCTAGGCTATATATTCTAGATTTCTGAAGACAAGTGTCATGTAATTTTTTTTTCTCCCTGTGTCACATGTTGGGAAACACAAGAATTCAGCAAAGGCTACATGTTTCATTGTGTTGTTTTTGGTTGTAAGGCAGTGTCTCACTAAGTTGCTTATTGTCCAGACTGTGACTAAATTTATGATCCTCACCTCAAACTCAGGAACCCACAGAATCTACTTGAATAATCTGGAAACTAAAGAAGTAGGATTACCTTATCATTTAAAAGGAGCATTGTAGCCCCAGGAGGGTTTGTCTTCAAACTTTCTAAATCTCTTGAGACAGATTTAGATAAACCCTGAATTTGTCAAGCCTACTTGGAAAATTGATTAAATCATAAAAACCTATTTCTGCTTTCTGTGTACGTTCTATTATTACAATACTTTGGAAAATGAAGGACTTCAGTTTCAGCTATATTTTTTTCTTTTCAATCTCTGTCATGGTCGTCATCTTCATCTTCTTCATCATCGTCTTCTTTGTCTTCTTCTTTTTAGTTCGAGAATCCAGCAAAATCTTCAATACCACCAAGTTTTTATCTGTCTTGGGTGTGACAAGGTCCTATGCTGAGACAGAAATAAGTGAAAATATTTTGACTTAGCTTTAGGAACTCTGTGCTACACTATTCAACAGTGCTCAGGCTACGAGATAGTGGATCTGAGCTGCAGTCATTAGGGTCTTGATTCCTGAGATGTCGTCAAAGCATCTTTCTTCCTATATCTACTCAGTTTCTTTTTAATGGAACCAATCTCTTAGCAGCTGACCTCTTCGGCCCAATCTTATACATGGTTCTTTCTGGGCCAAAATTTATGTCTTTCACGTTTTTCTGCTCTGCCTTTTGCCCCCATTTCTCACTTTTATGTCCAACTAGATGCAACCAGTAGTACCTGTATCACAGCCTGAAGGTTGGGCTGTCTTGAAATTTCCACCCCCAGAGTAATTAGTCCACCACTCTTAATCTGTCTCCTGCAGAGTCTAGACATGGGCAAAATGTAAACAAATTTTCTGCCAGAGTGTAACACACATGGCCTCTAGTCCAAATGCCAATGGAGTCCTTATTCCAGACTGAAATCTCCTGAGCCTGACTTTTACTGTCTGGATTCCTTTAGACCTTCTGGCCTTCTACACTCCAACCAGGATCATCCACGAGACTCTGCTTGCTACATTCTGAGGCTTCCCTAGCTCACATCTCCAAACTTTCCAAACTCCTCCAGTAAATTCACTCCTAGAGCTTCTAAACCACATGGTTAAATACCTCCAATCTACATGGCAATTTTTTGGGGGGAGGGGATAGTTTTTGTGTTTTTGTTTTAGAGACAGAATCGCACTATACTGTTTAGGTGGGCCTTAAACTCACTACATTGCTCAGACTGGCCTTGAACTCATGGTGATCCTCCTGCCTCAGCCTTATGAGCTGGATTTTTTACTACACCCATCTATTACATACCAGCTTTCTAAACTACTTAGCTTTCCTGTTGCTGCTGGACACAATACCCGACACTCACAGTTTAAAAATGGAAGGGTTTAATTCAGCACACAGTTTCAAGAGATTACAGTGCATGATCATCAGGTTCTAAGACAGAAACATCATGGTGGAATGGCTTGATGGCACAGAGCTGGTTAGTTTATGGCAGTTGGGAAAAAGAACAGGGAAACAGTGCCAGAAAAAAATGGTCAAGGGACCATGTATAGTACCCAAGGTCACATTTCCATGACCTATCCAGATCACAGCCACAGTGTGCTTTACTAATCTGCTGGGTGTTTCTTGATCCAGTAAAGTTGGCATGTCAGTATTACCAGTGACAGGGGGACTATTATACATAAAGGAGCAGGTTTTGGCATATATTTAAAATATCTATGAAAATGTGTATACTAAATGAATGACCCAGTTCCCATGCTTGTTCAGAACTCAGGCCTAAACCAAAGGAGCTGGTGAGAGTATAATAATGGGGGCAGTGTGTGAGGTGTATGTACATACAGAGGCCTAGAAGAAACGCCCTAACTCTCATAGGCTGGGAGCCAGTCATAATTAAGAATAAAGACTGAGTTGCCTCTTGGAGGGGTTAACAATTTGAGAGAATGTATGGAAACACAGATACTCTCCTTCCATCCTATTGTGTCACTAATCAAGGAGCAATTACCGGGGTGCCTGGGAGTTCCTTAAGCTGTCTCCCATTTCGGGAATGTATTTTGAAGTATCTCCAGTTTTCCTTAGAAACTTTCCAGTATTCTTTTGCCATTTGCTTTAAAGCAACAATTTGTTGTCTGCTTCCAGTGGATCTCTTGCTGAAGGTGTTGGCAACTGGTCTTACTGTGGTTTCTCACCTGGTACAGGCTTCTATGACTGTTTATGATATTCCTGACTTGCTGGGAGGAAGAGGATGCTTAGGATCTGTGGTCTTCTCAGAATCTTTTTTGACATCTCAGATCTTGGTTAAAGAAAAGGGTAAGTATATGTCTTTGTTAATTTGTTAATTAACAAATAACAGTAGATAAATAGTAGATACTCTAAGTGTAAAGTATGTCTTGATCAATAAGACAAAGATATGCAGGGCAAAGGCTATAGCTCAGAGGTAGAGCTTGCTTAGCATGTTCAAAGCCCTAGCTTTAATCCCCAGTACTGGGGGGAAAAAAAGAAAAGAGAAGAATAGGCAATCCAATGATAAAATGGTCAAAAAATATGAACAGCTCTTTATAGAAGCAGAAAATGAAAAAATAGGGAGGAGATGCATGGATGTATAAAGATATGCAGCATCATTAGTTATCAGTTTGGAAGCAATTTGGAACAATAATTAGATACCATTTTGTTACTATTTTTTATCCATTATATTAGCAAAATATGTTATGAAGCCAAGCATGCTAGCACACTCTTTTAATCCCAGCGCTTGGGAGGTTGAAACAGGATCACTGAGAGTTCAAGGCTAGCCTGATGTACGTAGACCCTGTCTCAAAGAAATCAAAAAATAAATAAACCAGTTGTAGAATGATAATACTCTGTACTAGTAAAATGTGAAGATAAAAGGACTAATTCATAGGGCTCTTCATTTAAATGTTTGTTTCTGTTCTGAAAAATTCTCAAGTTTATCACAAAAGGAAACATTTCTCCACTTGACAGTCTCTCTGTCCTGAGATGAGTACGTTCTCATTTTCTCAGGGCATCATGCTCTTTATACTAATAAGAAGAGTCCTTGCTCCTGAAAAGGGGAAAGGAAGGGATTTTCAGTCTCAGTGGCCTTTAAGATAGGCGGAGGTTGTTGGCAGTAACCAGCTCGCATGTCTGTGGTCTTCCTACAGATGGCACTGTTACTACGGAGACCAGCTTCATAATCCTGACAGCTGCCATACCCAGATTCTGCTCCTGGCTGGTCGGTATCATTTATAGGTGAAAGGGGATCCAAACTGGGAGAAGGGAGTGGGGGAAACATTTGAGGAGGAACCTCTTCATTGGATTCCTTGGGGGGGGCGGGACACAGATCCTGAGCTAGCTGTTGTTCAAGAATGAAAGTTTTATTATCTTGGCCTTTTCATATGAATGAATCTTATTTCTTTAACTCTCATAGACTTAGAAAAGTTACAAAAGAAAGGAACTAAATTGCCTGAGTCCCTGTTAAATTGTACAGTTAAGAAATTAGTATCTTCCTAGTACAGATGAGGAAACTGAAGCTTAAAAGATGATAATGGGAGAAGGGGAAGGGAAAATAAGAATCAGGAAGTGTTATGTATATGTGGCAACTCTCATGATGATTTCTTTCTTTGGCAGAGGGGAGGGGGAGGGTTGAGACAGTCTTGCTCTGTAGTTCAAGCAGGTCTTCAACTCACTGTGTTGCCTAGGCTGACCATGAACTCCCAGCAATCCTCTTGCCTCAGTCTCCCGAGTGCTGTGATTATGGCATGTGCCACCATGCCTAGCTGACAGATATTTTAATATGTTCTCATTCGTTCATCCCTAAAGAATAACTTTCTCTGGAGCAAGTGTAGATTACCACACCCTCTCCACTTGCCATCAGCTCATTGGCAGAATCGTAGGTCCAGCAGGACAGCCTGTTTTGGACTAGGACTCTGAGCTGTGACCAGCAGTTGCCTGTGCTGGCTTGTTAGGCCTGAATGGGCCTGGGTGCACCGGGGTGGGGGTGGGGGTGCTGCTTAGTCTCCAAAAAGTGAATGTCTGCATTTTTTGGGACATAGGTAGAAGATAATGAAGTAAAATTGTCTGAAAAAACCCAACAAGCAGTGAGGGTAAGTAACCTTCTTGTTTTCAGTGTCAATATCATATCAGAGTAAAATGTAAGCAGTTGATAAACATAATCTACAAGATTTCATCTTACTGTTAATCTAAGTGTTCTGCATTTCTTTGATTCCTTCTATTTGCATTCTTCCCCTTTCCTGAAGGCTTCTGGAGTAACCATTTGTGGAGACAAATTAGAAAGATACTTTCTGCCATTCAGACGTTTTAGTGTTCTATCTATCTATCTATCTATCTATCTATCCAGCTATCTATCTATTTTTGTGGAACTGGGAACTCAACCTAGGGCTGAGGGTGTACCTCAGTATGAAAGTAAACCTCCAGCCCTTAGGACTGGAACTTGAGATCCTCCAGCCTCAGCCTCCCAGAGTGCTGAGATTATAGATGTGTGCCACTATGCCTAGCTCCTTTTGGTGTATTTTAGAACCTCCAAGAAGTTTTTTTATTTGTCTGGTTTTGTTTTTTGAGATAAGGTCTTGCTGGCCTTGAACTCACTATATAGCCCATGCTGGCCTAGAACTCACAGTGATCCTCTGCCTCAACCTCTCAAGTGGTGGGATTACAGGCATGCACCTGCCACACCCAGCTCCAAATACTATTAAAAGCAGATCCATGATTGTCTTAGTCATGTCAACCTGAGACATCAAGAGTTTAGGACATAGAGGTTGGGAACATAGCTCAGTGGCTTAAGTGCTTACCTGGTAAGCGCAAGGTCGTGAGTTTGATTCCTGGTACCAAAAAAAAAAGAGAGAGAGTTTAGGACATAATTGGGTGTAATCTTAGCACTTGGAAGGCTGAGGCCAGAAGATCACTGTGAGTTTCTGGTCAGCATAGGTTACATAGTGTGTTCAGGACCAGCGTCAACTAAATAGTGAGACCCTGACTCAAAAAAACAAACAAGAATATGCAAGTATGTATACTGGCATGCACTACCCATGCCCAGCTTTGCCCTAAACTCTTAATGTCTTAGCTTGACATGAGTAGGCCAATCTAGGATCTGCCTTTACTAGTACTTGGAGCTGGATGTGGTGAGTGCATGCTGTAATCCCAGTAAATTCAAGGCCAACCTGAACTACATTGTGAGATCCTGTCTCAAAAAAAAAAAAAAGAAACAAAAAAATTTCTTAGAAGTTTTGAAAAACACCAAAAGGAGCTAAGAGACCTCTCCCCCACCACCTACCCCCATTTTTGTTTTTTGTTTTTGAGGCAAGGTATCACTAAATCACTAAATTGCCCAAGCTGGGCTTGAACTTGCTGTGATCCTCCTGCCTCAGCCTCCAGGGGTGCTGGGATTGCAGGCATGTTCCACTGTACCTGGCAGACTCAACTTTTTAGACAAATAAAATTGGACAAGATTTTCAACTGTTGAGTATTTATGCTATAAATCTCTAGCTTTTTGCTTTATCATTTTTAAGGGGGATGAGTGTTTCCTGGGCACTTTCCTAGCGGCAGGAGAAGGAGCATATCTCTATCCCAGCAATCTACAGCCCTGGCCTGAGGAAGGTAAACAGAAACAACTTTTCTATTCTTCACTGTGTCAGGGTCCCTTGTTTATAGATATTCACATGGGCGTTGTAATTAATAATATATTTGCTATTAAAAAGATTTGGTCTAGCAATGTTTTCTCACAGCTGTTTCCCTTTGATCCACCCACTTTGTAGACAAGGAAACTTGTGCAGGTTTCATGAGCACATGGGCTGGTCCCGAATCGCACCTGGTCCTCTTGTTTCTGCCTGACTTTCAGAATAGGTGAGAGCAGCATTTCCGGAATAGAATCTGTAGACCAAAACAAAATTTGGATTAGTTTTCTACTCTATGACAAATTACTCCTAATGAAGTCACTTAAAAAAATATTATTTATTGTCTCAGCCTTCTGTGGGTTAAAATCTCAGGAGGCTTGGCTGGGTCCAGGTCTTGAGGTCGAGTCAGGGAACAGCCAGGGTCAGATCTCATCCTGAGACTGCAGAAGAACCCACCTCCACCCACTCCCCCTCCCAGCTCCTCAGGTGACTGCTGCAGTAAATCCCACTTCTGTCCTCAGGTCCTCCTCCCAGAGCCCCGCCCCAGGTCCCGCTCCACTTCAGCAGCCTTGTTGGAAATCACTGTCATGCCAGTCTGCCCCCTGGCCCCATGATTCACACCTCTCTTATGCAAAGTACAGTCCTTAAAGTCTCATCCCATCATTAACAGTTAAAATCCCAAATCTGATGGCTCCAGTATCCCATATCTCATCACTGAGATTATCTAAACCACATATAGTCTAGGCTCAGCAGTCTGCTCTCATCAGGGATGGCTCCTAAATCTTTACCTTGTCTTTGGACCTGTAAAACTAAAAAGACAAATTGCCTGCCCCCAAGCTCTCACATACAAGGTAGGACTGGCATAGGTTAACAGTTACAGAGTTAATGTTTTGAAAGGGGAGAAAACAGATGAAGAGTATCGGCAACCTAAAATAGCTGTGAAATCTAGCTTATGTTTGGAGGAAGCAGAGAGGGTAAGGAAGTAAAAAGGATTAAGATACACTACACATAAGAACCAATTCCCCACAACTAATGTATTTATTATGCATTACAAACATGTATTAATAAAAATTAAATTAGAAAAAGTAATGACATTGAAATCTAAAGTTAAAGAAAGAAAAGGAAAGAAAAAAGAAAAAGAAATCTAGCTGGGCTAATTCCAGGTACTTGATTAGGATTAAAACCTGGGAACTATTTCCTGTGGTTCATAGCTCTGCCCTCTGGGTTCTTGGTTCTACCTGCTGAGCTCTTGGTTTTGCCTTCTGGACTCATGGTTCATCCCTCTGAGTCACTTTCCTTTTCCAAAAGAGTAGTTCCTTGATTAAGACTCAAGGCCTGGGAATAAATTTCCATGGCTCCCAACTCTGCCACCTTAGCTCTTGGTTTCACCAAACTCTTGAGTTCTTGGTTTCACTGTGGAATCATAGCTCTACCCTGTGAGCTTATGGCCACGTATCTGTCATCCTTCCTTTTTCAGTGAAAGGTAGCACCTTGTTAGTGGCTGAGTAGTTTTATCAGCCTGCTTCTTGCTAGTAGAATTTTGGGAGATAATCAACATTCTTTGATTTTGTACATACTGTGTCTCTTTTAGTCCAAGCAGGCAGTGTTTCTGCTGATAGAAAAGTCTTAAAAACTTTGTTCATCATACATGGATTTCATGGGAATTCACTTCGTTTTCTTTTGCTTCCTCGTATTAACTCTATGTGTGTTGCTGGGGATTGCACCTAGGACTTAGTGCATACTAGGCAGTGGTACACTGTACCACTGAGCTATCTCTCCTGCCCCAAACAACATTTTCTTGTAAGTCCTATTGTTTCCCTGTTTGATATACCCTTTTAAAAAAGGGTGAAGGAAGTGTTCTGACTTACTCCGCAAATTCCTCTACCTCTGCTAAGCAAATCTTCTTTCTGGATGATTTATTCTTCTTTTTGAAAATATTCTATCTGGTGGCAAATTCCTTTCCATGTTCTCATATTACTGGTCCAGCTCCTCCATTCACATAGGCAACAAAGCACAAGGAGTTCTAGTTGTTAGTCTACAAAATGCTGGAATGATAATAGTGTCATTATGATTCCTGTACTACAACGGGCTGTTCATTTCTGCCTTTCCAGATCTTGGTGCAAAAGACCTAGGGGTTAGGAACATTTGTGGAAGTCATCCAGTATGTGACAGTGCTACCATCCTTGGAACAAAATTGCATAGTGTTTTGAAAGCAAGTTGTAGTCACAACACAAGAGGTGCTTGTATGCTATCATCCTTGAGCCAGACAAAATATTTAGCAAGGATACTTGCCAAAATTAGTTTGCAACTTCTTATCAAAGGGCCTATTAGAAAACTAATCTTGCATTATATTTAGTTATCCAGCAAGAGTCATTGTATCCTGGATGTCTCTATAAGAATAAAGAAGAACAAGAAAAAACAATAAATAGCTGAGCTATGGATTTCTGGGACTTTATTACTCACATTCTTTCAAGAGTTTAGATTTCAAACTTTCTTAGTTCCTATGGGAAATCTGACTTTCCGAGGAAGGAAAACTCAGTAGAAACAGAGACTTTAAGCAGAAGCCTCCCCAAGCTGTGCATTAAGCATTTTACAACTTAAGGGGTTTTGTTGTTTTTCTTTCTTTTTATTTTTCTTTCTTTCTTTATTTTTAATTTTGAGACAGTGTCTTGAAACATGGGTTAGCCAGGCCTTGAGCTCACAGTGGAGCGCAGGCTGGCCTCAGACTCACAGCAGTCCTCCTGCCTCCACCTTCCAAGTGCTAGGACTACAGACATGCTCCACCACAACGAGCAATTTAAGGGTTTAGACCAGGGGCTTACTCAGTTTTGTGCAACTTGAAGTTTATACTATTTCAGGGTTTTCTTTAAGGAAAATACCACAAAATGGTTTGGGCTTTTTCGAACAGTTAAAAAATGGGTTGGACAGGTAAGTGGACCTGAAGCTCAAAAGTTAGTGTTTGTAAATCTGCCTCTAGTTAAAACTGTGATGAGTTTGAAACTTAACCTCTTCCCACTCCTGAAAGTATTTAAGTTCCTCAGTATGCCTTGTCTTGATTAATCCTCAAATCCTGAGTCCCTTAGGAGCCCAAAGAGTGCCTGAGGTTGTATAAGTTTGGCAGCATCTGCAGGCTGGCAACCTAGATCTGGAGAGTAGTAGAGGGCTTCTTATTTTGCTCATTGGACTGCTTACAGGTGAAAAGAATAGTGTTGGCATCACTTTGAATTGCTTCATTCACCGGAACATTTTTCCTGCCCCCACTTGTGAGTTCGGCTGTCACGAGACCTCTTGTTGTCCAGTTTCCCATTCATTCATGTCCTTCATATGCCCTTTTCTCCACGCCCTGTTGACCATAGCCAGGCAGGCTGCCCAGCACCTAATCCTCAAGAACTTGCCTTAGAGTTTTACCACACACGACTGTATCCCTAAACAATGTCTCATTTTTGAACTTAATCCAGAAAGAATCATACCATACATAGTCTCCTGGGGCTTGTTTTTTTTTTTTTTGCCTAATAATATGTTCCTAGGATTCATGTAGGTTATTGTGATATTTATTTGGGGCTAACACAGGATTGCAATAATAATAGAGCATGACTGTAGCCCCAGCATACAAGAAGCTGAGACAGGACGATTGGTGAGTTTGAGGCCAGTCCTGGGCTATACAGTGAGTTCAGAGCCAGCCTATACTATATAGTGAGGCCCTGTCTCAAAGATAAAAAAAAACTAAGGCCTGGGTTTCCCAATCTATGAGCATGATATCTATGTAATTTTAAAGCATCTTTCAATACAATGTTACAGTTTTCCCCATTTTTTTGAAAAGAATAAAACCAAATGAGAAAGAAAATAAAATGGGGTTATTAAAAACAAAAGGATGGACATAGTGCATTATTTAAAACCACAATACAAGGTGATCTACAATGGTTACTATGATGTCTCTTGTTATCTTCAATAGCATTATCTGTATCATTAGGCATAGTAGAATTGAACATAGCGGTACAGAACAATATCAATAAAAAGGAAACATTGGAGACATAATAGGACTTCAAAAGCGGGTAATAGTCAAATCGGAATGGGTATCCTAGTAAATCTTATCATCTTCAGAATAGTTGCCTATACTCAGACTTGATACTATCAAACATAACAGATTCTAATAAAATCAGTCAAGACAAGACAGTGATCTAACAAACCAGATTCAAATAAGATCAGTCATAGTAAGACAGTGTAAGTAATACAGGGCTTCAGATTAAGTTAATATGAAATTATAGATGGTTACTGTAATATATCCTGCTATTTTTGGAATAGCTGTCTGTGACCTCAAATCTAGTACAAGTAGACAGACTGAAACAGAATACAACCAAACTAAACAGAGCGATGGGAACAATGTGGGTTTTAAATCCTGATACACTATTAATAGTGTCCTCTGCCTTCCCTTTTTAGACAATTCCTCCCCTTTCACTTTCACAGGGTGCTTTGTCCTTTCTGTATCCCACTTACTCCTTTAGTTTTTAGGTTAGGGAGGCAACTCGCTATTTACTAAGTGGTTCTGAACTTTTTTATCCCTGAACTTGATCTTTTTTTTTTTTTTTTTTTTTTTTTTACCAGGGATTGAACTTGCAACCTTGCACTTGCCAGGCAGGCACTTATGCTACTGAGCTAAATCCCCAGCACCCCCTGAACTTGATGTTAAGTTGTACTCTTTTACCTACAAAAGCCTCAATGTTTTCCTTCCTTATAGCTGAGTAGTTCTCCACTGCACAAAAGTGTCATGTCTTTCCAACCTATCTGCAGCTGCTGGGCGAGCTACCCCTATTTCTTTCTGGTTCCCTGTCACATAGAGCATTATTTTTCTCATCTTTTGACTTTCAGTTTATAAAGATAGACTATCAAAACTTGAAGACAGGTTTGCAATGTGTGATCACGAAAGGAAAAATCTCTTAAAAATAACAAGGAACTTCTTTCAGGTTAATTATATTTCCTATACAGAGCATCTCAATGGACCCTATCTCCTGATCCACTCTGCCTGTGATTCTTTTTGTTAGTGTATCAAGGCCATCTAGGTTAGTGATTGTAGCCAACCTTCTCTGCCTCATCTCTGCTATGCTATTTTTCTACCATTGGTTGTCTGCTTTTCCCCTTCATTTCACTGTCTGACCCATTCAGTGTGGACTCTGCCACTGTTCCTGAAACCATGTTCTTCTCTCTCTCTCTCTCTCTCTCTCTCTCTCTCTCTCTCTCTCTCTCTCGACTGTTCTTTAGTATTTTTTGTAGGGTTGGATTTGTGGTCATGAACTCCCCCAGTTCCTCTTTGTCATGAAAATATCTTGTTTCTCCATTAATTTTGAGAGATAATTTTGCAGGTTACATCAATCTGGGTTGGAGGTTATTTTCTTTCAGGGCTTGGAATACTTCACTGCAAGCTCTTCTTGATTTGATGGTTTGTGTTGAGAAGTCTGTCATGATTCTGATGGGTTTCCTTTATACATGATCTGTTTCTTTTCTCTGACAGCTTAAATATTCTGTTTTTGTGTTGAATTTCTGGGATCTTGATTATTAAATGTTTGGGTGGAGATCTATTTTGGTTGTAGCTGGCTGGAGTTCTGTATGCCTCAGATAACTGAATATCATTTCTTTTTTTTTTTTTTTTTTTGTCTTTTTGAGACAGGGTCTTGTTATATAGTTCAGGCTGGCCTTGAACTCACTTTGTAGCCCAGGCTGGTCTCAAACTCACAATTATCCTCCTGCCTCAACCTCCTGAGTGCTGTGAATATCATTTCCTTTTCCTATGCTTGGGAAGTTTTTCTTGATTATTTCTGTGAATAGCCTTTGTATTTCATTTGTGTTTCTCCTGCTTCTTCACTCACATTTTTTATTCTTTTTTTTTCTATTTATTTATTTTATTTTGAAGGTAGTAAAATACAGCAGAAAAAGACAGGACATAGCCAACTGAGGCAATGCAGTGAAATTGCCACAGAATCTCACAGCAGGCCACTGAAACAACAGCAATAGGCACAATAGTACATCTGGTTTTCTTCACAATAGTTGTTCCTTCAATCAGGCAGAGCAATATTGAAGGAAATGCCAAAATTACAAGAACAGAATATTAAATAGAGCAATAGCATTGATCAAAACTGAGCAAAACAGAGATAAAAATATTTGCTTTCAAAGAGATGGCAGAAGAAAATCCCCCTTATTTGCTATATCGCATATTACTCAAACTTGCAAGACATGCTCAGATCTCCAGCTCTCACTTGCTAGCAGGGGGAGGGGGAGTTGGATGGGTACATGTTGATTCTTAGCCCATGGCTCGGTAGGCTCACAGCTGCCCACCAGAGGGGTGAACTGGTTTCCCATTTTCCCAGCGCCCCAAGGTCCAACATGGTGCATCGCTGGTCTCAGGAAACACTGATATGGTTCTCGCCCTGGGGTGGCCTCGGCTTGCCAGGCCACAGCCACTTAACCAGAGTGGCATGCTGGTGGCTGTCTGCTTTCCCAGCGCCCCCCACATTTTTTATTTTTAAGTTATAGATCCTCTTGTCATCTTCTAGTCTTTGTATTGTTACTTCCTGGTTCCTTGTTATTTTTAAGAGATTTTTCCTTTCACAATCACACATTGCAAACCTATCTTCAAGTTTTAATAGTCTGTCTTTAGTTTCTTTCAAGCAGTTTTGTCAGCTTTCAATGGAGTTTTTAATTTTCTGGTAATCTCTTTGAATCTGTTTCATGTATTCTAGATTTTTTTTTAATATTCTTCATTGAAGGTTTCCCTTTTTCTATGTTCTTCCATTCTTCCATCTGTGTCTTCTTGAGAGGTGCTTAACATTTCTTTTATTAATCTTCTTACATCTTCTTTACTGATTAATCTTCTTATACCTTGCTTTACTTGTATTTCTTTTTTTTACTATTTTCTTTTTTGGTACCGGGAACTGAACTCAGGGCCTCACGCTTGCTAGGCAGGCACTGTACCGCTGAGCTACATCCCCGGCCTTTTACTTGTATTTCTGTTTTGAGTTCTTCTATAATGTCACGAAGATATTTCTTTATGTCAGCTGATGCTGCTTCTGAAACTGTAGGTTTGCTGCCCTGGATTTCTTCTGTGTTTTTTTTTGTTTTTGTTTTTTTTGGTACTGGGGATCAAACTAATGACCTCATGCTTGCCAGGCAGGCACTTAAGCCACTGAGCTAAATCCTTGGCCCTTGATTTCTTCTGTGTTTACATCTCCTGGACCCATATTCCCTGGGTTGGTGGCTGGAGACTTCCTTTTGTTTCTTTCTCTTGTCATGTTTCTGGTTTCTTCCAGACAAGTTTTTAGTAGAGGTCCCAGGCCCTTTCTGTATTGGTTACAATTACTCTGAAGCTGGCTAAGGATTGCTGCCCTCTCCAATCTGCTGTTGACCACTGAGGTACAAGCAGGGGCGGGGCAGGCTGGCCCCTCCTTTCCAAGCTAGTCGACTGCTAGGGGTCTTCACCATGTTAGTGTGTGCTGCACAGACAGAACCAGTTCAGGACAGCTTCAGGAGAAACTTTGTCCCTGGCTATTGGATCCTGCACAAGGGCGAGACCCAGGCTAAGCAGTTCTCACCAATCTGCTCTGTGCCAGGAGCAGCCGACTGAATTCACTACAGTACTGGGTTCAGGCCTGTCCTGCCTGACTCCAAAATGTCGCCCAGCCAGTCACCCTGTCCTGCAGGAGGACCAAACTCCTGCACTCTCTGCGGGCTAGCACAGATCTCCACGCCAGCTCTGTTCTCTGTTGCAATACATCCCCCCACTAAGGTCCTAGGGCTCGCCAACCCCCGACTTCACCGCAACCGCAAGTCCTCGGACTCCAGCAGCTCACCAAGTGACCAGCTCTGGTGAGAGCGTGTCTGGCTACAGCCTTCCGTCCATGTTTTTTCCTTACTTTTCTTTTTTCTTTTTCTGCCCCCCCCCGCCTTGGTTTTTTTCCTGGGTCGTGAGAATCCCTCTCCTTTCATCTGATCTTCTCCATGATGTTAAGTTCTAGTGTCTGAGCTGTTTTCTCTCATAGAGTCTCAAGCTTGCTACTTATCAATCCATCATCTTCCCAGCTATCTCCCCATTTCTGTTTTTGAGACAGGATCTCACGCTGTGATTCAGGCTGACCTTGAACTCACAGCCATCCTCCTGCCTTAGCCTCCCAAATGCTGGGATTACAGGTGTACACCACTACAGCTAGCCCAGTTTTCTCATTTTATATCTTTCTTGCTGGGTTTTTGTTTTTTTGTTTTTTTTAAAGCAGGGTCTCACTATGCAGTTCAGGCTCACCTTGAACTCACTTTGTAGCTCAGGCTGGCCTCAAACCTGCAGCAATCCTCTTGCCTCAGCCTCCCAAGTGCTGGGGTTACAGGTATGTGCCACCATGCCCAGCTTTGTTGTCTTTTTTAATTATGTTTTTTTGTTGCTGTTTTATTTCAGACCATAACAGGTTGTAGTAGAATTATAGAATTAACTGCATTGAGTATTTATATATTGGTTTTTTAGCCCTGAGCCTTACTAATGTATGTGGATACACATGTGTACACACGTTCTTGTGTATGTTTGGTGCTGGGGATTGAACCTAAAGCCTCATGCATTTTTTTTTTTTTTTGTCTTTTTGAGACAGGGTCTCTCTATGCAGTTTGGGCAGACCTTGAGCTCACTTTGTAGCCCAGGCTGGTCTTGAACTCACAACAGATCCTCCTGCCTCAGCCTCCCTAGTGTTGGGATTACAGGCGAGAGCCACCACGCCTGACTGCTTTATGTATTCTTAGATAGTGTTCTACCACTGAGTTATATCCCCAACTTCCAGATTCTCTATTGATCCTAATAATCCAGATTCTTTGGAATCTTACATATGTATACTCATTTATCTGTGAATTGGCCTGGTTTTATTTCTTCCTTCCAATTCTTGTTTCCTTTGTTTCTTACATATTGCTTTCACTGGCTCAGACTATTACATTAAGGAGCCAGGCATGGTGGTACACCCTGTAGGAGGATCACTGCAAGTTCAAGGCCAGCCTGGGATATGTAGTAAGTTCAAGGTCAGCCTGATCTACAGAGTGAGACTCTGTCTCAAAAACAAAACAAATAAACCAAAAAAAATTTAAGAAACCAGGGACAGCAGGCAGCATTATATTATTTCTGTCCAACAGAAAATACTTTTTCATGTATATTTTGATGTTTCTTATAATTTACCTTTATCAGAATAAGGAAGAATTTTTTGCTTTTGTTTTTTGCATTGACTTGTTTTATTTTCCCTCTGGTTTTTCTGAGACAGGGTCTTACTGTGTAGTTCAGGCTGACCTGGAAGTATATAGCCCAGGCTGGCCTTATACTTAGTGATCTTCCTGTCTTGGCCTCAGGAGTGCTGGAATTACAGGTCTGCACCACCATACCTGGTTAGGAAGTTTGTTTTCATTACAGGTTTGGTAAAAGGTTTTCTGGTTTTTGGTTTTTTTGAGTCAGTCTCACTATATAGTACAGACTGGCCTTGAATGTACTTTGTAGCTCAGTCTGCCCTTGATCTCATGGCGATCCTCCAGCCTCAAGCTTCTGAGTGCTTGGTAAAAGCACTTACCATGATTGTTTCTTGATTGTTTCATCAAATGCTTTCTTCTTGTTGTTGGTGCTGTTCATTTGATTTTTTTTTTTTCTTTTTGTATGAGGAATCAAACTCAGGACCTCACATTTGCCAGGCAGGCACTGTGTCACTGAACTATATCCTCAGCCCTGAATTTTTTTTTTTTTTTTTAAGACAAGGTTTGTGTTTGTAGTTCAGGCTGGCCTTGAAATCACTATGTAGCCCAGCCTGGCCTCAAACAGTCATCCTCCTAGTTTAGCTTCCAGAGTGCTGGGATTATAGGCATGTGCCAACATACATAATTCTCAGATGCTTTCTTTTGAGATAGAATCTTGCTATATTTCCCAGCTTGTATTTGAACTGCTAGACTCAAGTGTTCTTGCTGCCTCAGCTTCTCAGGTAGGTGGGACAACAGACACATGCCACTGAATCCAGCTTCAAATGCTTTTTCCTGCACCCATAAATTTACAATCTTCCAGCGCATACTTGTTATCCCCTTACTCAGGAGGCTGAGGCAGAAAGATTACTACAAGTTCAAGGTAGACCTGGGCTAATAGTGAGTTCAAAACCCACTCTGAACTACATATTAGACTCTATCTCAAAAAAGGAGAGAGAGGATCTTACTATGTTGCCTAGGCTGGCCCAGAATTCCTGGATTCAAACGATCCTCCTGTCTCAGCCTTCCAAGTAGCTGGGACTATAGTAGACACATGTAACCATGCACAGCTATAATTTCTAGTTTTGATATTGAATTTTTGAGCCAACGATTATTTTATATTTTTTACCCTTTTATTGTGGAATATTATGTATGAAATTTGAGCTGTTTGTTCCTTAATTCCTTGGTAGTTCTTCCCCCCTCCCCAGGAGGCAGCAATGGTACATGCATGGTGCATTGTCATCCCAAATCATTCACTCATCTTTGGTAGTTCTTAATTCAGTGTTTTTTCTCATTCCGGGAGATTAAACTCAGAGTGTTCACATTGAACTCTACACCCCAGAACTTCTTTCTTCCTTTTTCTTTTTTCCTTTCTTTTGTTTTGTTTTGTGGCACAGATTTGCTAAACCACTGTTTTACCCAAGTTGTATTTGAATTTGTGCTTCTTCTTCAGCCTGTCAGAGTGCTTGGATGCTGGTATGTGCCTTTATCACCTCTGGCTTTCCTGTATTGATTTATATTCCAGAGCTGTTTTTCCATTAGGCAGAGATTGTTCAGTAGTGAGGAGTGAGAGTGTGGGTTGTACTGACACACAGGACAGTGGACACATCCTGAGAGCTCTGGGACCCAAAGGGACTTTGGCCTGTGGGAGGTTGATGGGCAGGCCCTGGGCTGGTCATCTGCAGCCTTTGTTCTGCAGACCCTCATATTTGTCTTGTACCTAGATGAAGCTCTTAGGGAACACTTTATTTTTTCTAGATAGGATCTTACAGTATAGTCCAAGCTGGTCTTGAACTCACAATGTAGCCCAAACTGGCCTCGAACTTGTGCTAGTCCTCTTGCCTCAACCTTCTAAGTGCTGGGATTACAGGTGTGTAGCCCCACAACCAGCTAGGGATGCTTTTAAAAAGTTCTTTGACTGGGGATGTAACATAACAGAATACTTGCCTAGTATGTGCAGGGCCCCACATTCAATCTCCAGTACCACACACACACACACACAAAAGTTCTTCATTTTACTGAGCATGAATGAATTATACAGCTGCATGTTACCTACAACATGGATGACAAACAGGAACAAAATGTTAAAAGTCCCTGAGTCATAGAACAAATGACTAGGATCCCACATGTATGAAAGCAAAAACAGACAAGACTAAGTAATATGTAGTCTATGGGTGCACTTACCTGAACTGAGCATATTAGTGTCCTCTGGATGGGAAGGGAGGTGTCCTGTCTACTGAGGAAGGCCATCCAGAGGGCTTCAGAGGTACTAGCACGTGACTTCTTAGCCCAGCTGATGGAAGCATAGGAGTCCGCGTTTAGTGTTCTTCCTTCAGTCTTTTTCTTTAAACAACCTTTGTAGCTTTCACATACAATACTTTCATGGACACAGAATGAAAATCATTCTGGAGATAACCTCCGTCATCCACCTCTTTCCCTGCTATTCCGTGAGGAAGTGAAATGCAACAATTTCTCCAATGATGGCTGCTCTTGTCTGAAAACTTTAGAAGTAATTTGCATTGGTTCAAGAGGCCCTTGACCAGGTGCAATGGTACACACCTACAATCCCAGCACTTGGGAGGCTGAGGCAAAAGGGTCACTGCAGGTTCAAGGCCAACCAGAACTACAGAGTTGAAGGGTACCCTGAGCTATATAGTGAGACCCTGTCTCAAAAAAAACCACTGCATGAAGAAGAAGAAGAAGAAGAAGAGGAGGAGGAGGAGGAGGGGGAGGGGGAGGAGGAGGAGGAGGAGGAAGAAAAGTCTTCAAGTGGTGCTAGACTTGTTTCTGAGCAGTTCCACTTCAGAGATAACCTGGGCAGAGGGTGAACTCAGGATGGAGTAGATAGGGGACAGTTTCTATTTCATGATGCCTGGAGGTCCCTCTTTTCTAGAGTTACAGAGGTTGTAGTTTGGGAGAGGTTTGAAGGTCATGGGTTGTTGTGACCTCTGTGGACTGGTGGCAGGGCTGAGAGCCTGCAGTGGGAGGGCTATGCTGCAGGCCTGTTGAGGGTGAAAAGGCAGAGTGCTTATCACATGGGCCATGTAGGGCCCTGGATAAAGAAACCTGAAGGAAAAAAGCAGCGAGAGAACTGCAAAAGTTCAGTGTATGATTGTGTGTGTTAGAACCAGCTTTTCCACCAAGTGACTTATTTTCAGGGAAACCTCTCTGAGCTTGGGTTTCCTCATCACTCCTACAAGGGGAGTTAATACCAAGCTGCATGCTGAGGGTTCATGTCTACAGCGCATTACTAGGGAGTTGCACTGATTGTGCAAGTACCGGAAGCCATGCACAGGAGGCATAGTGTTCTTTTGTAGCCATGAAGCTGGCTCTTGGTGTTGCTTTGCTGCAGCTGCCAGTTGCCAGTGATGACCATTCTTACTTCCTCCTGAGAGGAGGTATGAGGCAGAGAACACAGCTTAAGTAGCTTCCATTTTCCAAGACAAAAAAAAGGTGGTACCCTTTCTTACTTTGGTGGGGGTGGTGGAGAGTACTAGGGATTATACTTAAGGCTTTTACACTGAGCTCCATCCCAAGCTCTTGGGTTTTTTTTTGGGGGGGGTATTGTTTATTTTGAGACAGTCTCACAATCACTAAGGTCTCAGATTTTAGCAACCACTGTGTTGCAGTGTTTCCCATACTGAACTTAAGCTTATGTCCCTCCTGTCTCCAGAATGCTAGGATTACAGGCATGCACCACCTCATCCAGCCATCTTTTAGAATTTTTTTTCTTCTTAGAATTTTTGCAAAGATGGAAACTATCATGTACATGATATGCTAGGTAGTTAAGAAATTCTGAATAAAAGCTGCCACATGCCTACAATCCCAGCACTCAGGAGGCTGAGGCAGGAAGATCCCTGTGAATTCAAGGTCAGCCTGGGCTACAGAGTGAGTTCAAAACCAGCCTGAACTGCATGGCAAGACCCTGTCTAAAAAAAAAAAAAAAAAAAAAAATACTGTGTAAAGTCTGTTCCCACCAGGTATGGTGGTACACACTTATAATGCTAGCTCTTGAGAGGCTGAGGCAGGAGGATCCCCATGAATCTGAGGCCAGCCTGGGTTACAAAATGAGTTTAAGACTAGCTTGAACTGCATATTGAAACCCTATATTAAAAAGGAAAAATTATAAAAATAATAATAAGTAATAAAATACAATCTGGCATTGTATTCTGTTTTTCATGGTGGCCCACACTCATGCTATGGAGTATATTTTTCTTTTTTTTGTTTTGTTGTTTGTGGGTGTTTTTTGTTTTGGGGGGAGTTTTTTTGGTTTTTGTTTCTTTGGTTTTGTTTGAGACACAGTCCTGCTTTATAGTGCATGCTGGTTTTGAACTCACTATGTAGCTCCTGGCGATCCTGGAATTCAAGGTGATCCTCCTACTTCAGCCTCCTGAGTGCTAGGACTACAAGAGTGCACTACCATGTCCATCTAGGGAGTACTGCTTTTACTTGGCCCCAGTTCAATCTGCAGAGCATGTTTCTTTTCTTACCTTTAATTAAACTTTGCTACTGTTAAAAATGAAGTCTATTCCCATGCCTTTTCCTTGATAAAACAGACATTTAAGGTACCTCAGGCTGGGGATGTGGCTCGGTGGTAGCGTTCTTGCCTTGCATGCTCCAGGCCAAGTTCAATCCCCAGTGCTCCAAAAAAAAAAAAAAAAAAAAGTGCCTCCTGTCCCAGGGGATCAGTCCTTGATGTGAATGAAAGGAATGTCCACATTACTTAGCTTTAGTGCCAGGAGAGGGCTGAAGGCTCTGAAGGTTCAGCAGTATCAGAGGATAGGATTTGGGGAGATCAATACAAGAAGAGATGCTGGAGTTAGAAAGTAGGCTCTGGGTCTAAAGACTTCAGTGAGATGACCCAGGTTCTGTGTCACTGCCGTGCAGTCAGCCTTGAGGAGGAGTGGCCCAGTGTGGGCTGGACCCTCTCTGTGGTCCCTCAAAAGAAGTGGAAGGGATGACAACACATTGAACAGTTTGAAATACTGTGGCATGAGCAGGATGGAAGATGTGGGCAATTAAGGCAGGGAGGGATTTATATCTCCCAGAGAGCAAAAGTACCTTGCCAGGGGAAGGGGAGGGACCTGGGAGCAGGGGTGAGGACCAGCCTTGGGTCAAGGCAGTGTTTGGGGTAAGCCAGGCTTTACTTGGTGGAAGGCTTACAGGCTTGAACCTGGACGCCTTGAGCTGGGCAAGCCCTGAATCACTGTCAGGATGGTAAGGTTGCTGTCTTCCTTGACTTCTGTTGAGAGTACTTCTGTTGAGAGTGGTTCTACACCTTCTTGTACCTAAAAACTGCCTCCCATTCCCATCTCTCTCGCCCCAGCTCCCATTAATGCATATTCAGTTTTCCTTCTAAAACCCCACTCTCAGCAAGTCTTCAGAACTTGCAGACCATAGACTCCTCACCCCTGATTCAGACATAGCCCTCACAGTCCTGAGCTTTATACCTCTTTATTTGTTCCCTCTCTATTTCTCCTTCCTTTTTTCCATCCTTATTCTCTCTCTCTCTCTCTCTCTCTCTCTCTCTCTCTCTCTCTCTCTCCCTCTCTCGTGATTTGAACCTAGAGTCTGGTGCATGCTAAGCAAACACCCTACTCCTGAACTATATATTCCCAGCCCTTTTATTTTATTTTGAACAGGTTTTCATTAAGTTGCCCAGGCTGGTCTCAAATCTAATCTTCCTGCCTCAGCCACTCAAAAGTTGCTATGATTACAGGCATGCACCACCATGCCCAGCTCAACTCCCTTTGCAACCTCCAGAGCTTAGGGCTGCTTCTCTGAGCTACCACTCAAGGACTTGTATTACCTTTTCTGTTTCTAGACTTTTGCCTTTCAATAAGATATTTAATGATATCTCTGAAACATATTGCTGGACTCCTTTGTTCTGCTCTGTGTGTGAAAACCTGCAAAGAAAGACTGTCACAGGTACAGAAAGAATCTAACTTGGACCAACTCCAGAGAGCAACTTCCCCAGGGGTCTGATGGGTGCTCTGTACTCCAGAACAAGCCCTAGTCTTATCATCTTAGTTACTCATCTTTTCTGGATTCTGTTCTGTGTATCTTAATTAGCCATCTTTTTTGTTAGGCCTGAGACTGAGCTGTTTTGTGTAACTGTGCACCTGAGAAGCAGCAGCCCTCTTTAGACCTGAACCCTCTGAAACCCACACCCACTGTCCACCTGCCACCCATCTTGTTTAGGGGAGCTGTAGAGCAGCAGATGCCCAGGGTCTGTGTAATCCACTTACCACCTAACTCAGATGTTGCTTAGCTGACCACATCACCTACTGAGACTTCAGCTGAAACCCTGCTGGCTACTTCTTAGGCCCTGAGTGAAGGAAGTGATCTCTAGGGCTGAGGCAGCTTCTGTCACATCAGGAGGAAGGAGAAAGTCTGTAAACTCAGTAACAGGGTGGACACATTAGTGCATTTCCTTGGAAGACATCTAAAACGCAATGTGAATTTTGCCTTTCTCAGCCAGCTGATAGTTGAGATCCTTTTTGTTTTTTCTAATACTTATGCAAAGATTGTATCCACCTCATTTCTTTCCAAGATTCTGTGAAGTTACTTTGACTTCCCTAGAGCACAGGGCTCAGCCTATGAATTGGGTAATATAAGCACTACTGACTTACTTTATTGCTGAGACAAAATATCAAACACCCAAAATTAAAGGAATAAAGATTTATTTCAGCTCACATTTTGTAGGTTTCGGGTCAGTTGGCTCTAAGGCAGGGTGGTATGGCAGAGGGGCATCACAGAGGAAAAACAGTTCATGGCAGACAGATGGCAAAAGCAAACCAGCAAAAAACTATCAGTAACTAGTAGCAAGCCTCCTGTCCCTTATATTGCACCAGGCTATCTTCATCCAAGTGCCCTTGATCATTGCACCATGAATCAGTTTAGATCTAGCCACCTCTGAAAAAGCCCCACTTACAGCCTGAGACTTTGAGGGAACATCTTAACACAACCGTAACAGTGACACTAGACCAGTTACCACTCCAGTGTCTTAAGGAGGATGTTGGAATCTGGCACCCAGGACCCATCTCTCCAGCTCTGACAGCTTTTTTCTCTTCCTTTCAGGGAATGTGCATTTCTTCTCCAGTGGCCTTTTATTTTCTCACCGCCATCATGGGAATATCATCATTTCTAAGGATCACATGAATTCTGTTTCTTTCTATGATGGGGTAGGTGCTTTACCAGCTCATGGTTTTGGAAATCAAAAGATATGCATGGGGTTTTGTTTGTTTGTTTGTTTGTTTGTTTTGTCTTGCTTTTGGGTTGCTTTGGTTTTTTTGTGTTTGTTTTTGTTTTTTTGTTTTTGCTTTTTGGCCATCCTAGGAATTGACCCCAGAACCTTTAGTCGGAGCTTCATCTCCAGCTCTTTTTAATATGAAACAGGGTCTTAGTAAGCTGCTAAAATACCCAGGCCCTAACCCTAGCCCTAACTTGAGATCCTTTTGCTGAATCTGTGCTTCAGCATTTGCCAGCAGGTCCCTGTGCCCAAGTCATTCATCCCAAAGAATCCTGGGAAACAGACTGAAGAAGCCTCTGTGGAGTGGCCCCTCACAGGCAGTCTCTGACCCACAGACAAGATTACAAGTGGGCCAAAGAGAGGGAAATGGCTAACTTCCCCTTAGCTCTACCTTCCTCACAGGCTCAGGCTTAATCTCTAGTTCTGTCAATCTACCATTCCCAGTACCATCATTTCAGTTCACCCACTTACCTTTCCCTCAGGGAAGAGTAGTTCTGAGCATCCCCCAGCCCAATCTCACCAACAGACCCAGAGCACCTCATAATGGGACAGAGCAACAGAGGGCAGGCATTCCATTTCAGCTGGTCTCAGCTCTAAAACCAACCTCAAAACCAGGACAAATGAGATGGGACGTTTTATTCCAATTGCTCAGAAGATGAGTTAATGAACAAGTCTTTCTTTCATATAAAACCTGTTGTCACATAAAACCTGATGAGTAACTGTTGGTGGCACACGCCTATAACCTCAGCAGGCTGAGGCAGGAAGATCATTGCAAGTTTGAGACCAGCCTGGGCTCAGGGCATCCTGAACTGCATAGTGAAATCCTGTCTCAAAAAGACAAAAAAAAAAAAAACCTGTTGTCTTAATGACTTCAGAAATGTAGGCAGACCAATTGGGCAGATCAGTTGGCCCTGTTAAATAAAAGCTTTATTGTTGTTTGGCATGGTGGTACATGCCTGTAATCCCAGCATTTGGGAGACAGAGGTAGGACAATCACAATGAATTTGAGGCCAACCTGGACTACATAGTGAGTTCAAGGCCAGCCCAAACTACATAGTGAGACTCTGTCTCAAAAAAAACATGAAATAGGGCTAGGGATTTAGCTCAGTGGCTTAAGTGCCTGCCTGGCAAGTGCGAGGTCGTGAGTTCGATCCCCAGTACCACAAACAAACAAAAAAAAAACATGAAATAAGTAAATAAATAAAAATTCATTGAAATATACTTTATAATTCTGTCCATTGAAAGCTCTGGCAGCTATATAATTCATACAGTCACCATATCACAAAAAAGACACAGATATTCCTGGTCCATGTCTGTAATCCTAGCACTGTGGGAGATTGAGGCAGAAGAATCACAAACTCAAGGTCATCATGGGGAAGTTACTAATTTAGCAACAAGATCCTGTTTCAAATTTTTTAAAAAGAGCTGTGCTCCTGGGTGTGGTGGCACACGCCTATAGTCCCTGCAGTCAGGAGGCTAAAGCAGGGGGATCATTGCAAGTTCGAGAGCAGCCTGAGTTACAAAGTGAGCTCAAGGCCAGCCTGAACTGCATAGTGAAACACTGTCTCAAAAAAAGGGGGGAGGGGGGCTGGGTTGTAGTTTAGTATAAAGTCCCTGGATTTAGTTCCCAGTACTGGGACAAAAAACTTTAAATCCTTTTGGGAGATGGTGGTTCTTGCCTATAATTTCAGCTACTCAGAAGGTTAGGGCAGTAGGATCATAATAAGTTTGAGCCCAGCTTTGGAAACATTTTATGAGACCATCTGAAAAAAAGAAAAAGGGCTGGAACTATTCTTTAACGGTAGTGCCTTACTAACATACATACATTCTAGGTTCAAAACAAAAACAAAAAATTTCAACCTCTGCAAATAAAAGGGTGCTCTTAAGAGTAAAAACAGTAACCCACAGAATCAGGAAACATTTGCACATCCTAGACTAGACCAGACTAGAGGTTAATGCCCTGAAAGAAATTTTGAGATGTCATTGTCAGTTTAGGATAAAAGATTCTTGTACTGCCCACCACTACTATAACTGAGTAGGGGAAGGCACATTGATTCTTAAACCTCAGGACGTACCTGCCCTGACATTGATCCCTGAATGTTCTGACACTAGTTGTAAGGACTGGAATCAAAAAATGGCTTTTCTTGCTAATGCTCCTCCTTTTCTTTTTAGGATTCCACCGGTATTGTGGCTGCCCTTCTCATCGACTTCAAAAGCTCATTACTTCCTCACCTCCCAGTTCATTTCCATGGATCAGGCAATTTTCTGATGATTGCCCTTTTTCCAAAATCTAAGATCTATCAAGCATTTTACTTAGAGGTAACATCAGTCATTACTTCATCAAGTGACTCTACTGCATTTTTCCCCTTGGTAATTTAGATGGTAAGACAGCATCTAAGTGGTAACAGTAAGGTGACGAGAGCAGGAGTTGAGAGGGCTGAGGGAAGGGAGTGGCTGCATGAGTTTGAGGCCAGTCTAGGTTATAGAGTGAGTTCAAGGCCAGCCTGAATTGACCTACATAGTAAGACAATAAATAAATAAATAAATAAATAAATAAATAAATAAATAAATAAATAAGAAAGAGAGAGAGTGCTGGTTTACCACATGTAAAAAAAAAGTGTTAGAGCACTTGCCTAATACATAGAACACCTTGGGTTCAGTACTCAAGTTTTTTGGTTTTGTGGGGAGGAGGAGTGGTTTTGTTTTTTTTGTTGTTGTTGTTTTGTGTTTTGTTTTTTTTGTACCTGGGATTGAACTCACGACCTTGCACTAAGCTAAGTCCCTGGCAGGAGTAGTATTTTTGACTTGAGGTCTCACTGTGTAGTTCAGGCTGGCCTCAAACTCCCAATGATCCTTTTGCCTCAGCTTCCTGAATACTGGGATTGCAGGTGTGTGCCGCTATGCTCAGCTTCAATCCCAGTTCTACCAAACAACAACAAGCAAAACTGAACAAAATCTTTTTAGACTTTAAGGAAAATCTTTCTCCCCTTTAAGTCCCAATTAGACTTATTTCTCTTTTAGCTATCTTACTGAGTCACAGGCCCTACCTATGGGACTAGAACTCTGTACTCCAGCCCATGCTCTTCTTCCCTAGGGATCACAGTTCTTGCCCTCGCACTGGCAGGCTGTCTATTAAAGGTGTTAGCACAGGTTGCATAAGGGAGGGAGCTGCCCAAGAATCATAAGGCCCACTTAGAGACCAAGCAGTAGGCTAGGGATATGGCTCAGTGGTACAGTGCCTGCCTGGCAAGCGCAAAGTCCTAAGTTCAATTCCCAGTACCAAAAAAAAACAGTAGCCAGAGTCAGGCTGATGCCAGCCTCATGGTGAGTGGAAATTCTTGGAAAGGTGTGTTTGCAGCAGCTGGTTAGGGGTCACTGTCCCTCCTTTAGGACACATTCACAAAATGTAGAGGATTAAGAGCTAACTTTGGCTACAGAGTAGCTTTGCAGCCCATTGCTGCCTGCTGGGCCTGCCTTCTTTTCTGTGCTCGTCCTTTCAGTCTGGGATTTGGCTGCCATTTGTGTCACCCCATTGATCTCCAGGGTTGATTCTGCTGGCAGTGTCCCCTTTCTCCCTCAACACTCCATGAGCATCCATCCCAAAGCTGCAAGCTCACCAAAGAGGATGACCACACTCCCCCATGCCCTGATAGAGGAGAACCATTTCTTTGGTCAAGGAGATATGAGTAGCTTCTTTGGTCAAGGATGCGAGTAGCTATTGTCCCCTGCTAGAACCTCCAGACAAGCTCTCAATCTGGGAACCTAAAGATAGTCTCAGATTCTCTTCAGCCATCCCTCTGCTGGACACAGGAGTTACTTGAACCAGGAGTGTCTGGCCTGTCAGCAGGCAAGAGCTTGCCCTGATTGCCAGAAAGGAACCCAGAAAGACATTTCTGCCTTTGCAAAACATAAGACAGAATTGCTTCTGGCCTTATTTTTTGAAACAAACTTGTTTGTTATAATGGCTTTTCTCTTCACTGATGGTCTAGGTTTTCAACAACCATCAAATCCCCATGTGGATTCCATATCCTGTTGTAGGGTTTAAAGTGTTCTTTGCTCAAATTCTGTTTTGTTTAGGTCTTCTCCCCCTGGCAACAGCAGGATAACTCAGGGCTCTCTTTAAAAGTGATCCAGGAAGATGGATTATCTGTGGAACAAAAGAGATTGTAAGTGGCTGCCTTCAGTGTTTACACTTTGTTCCCTGTGCCTTATGGGTGTATGCGCCACAGGATGCCTCCCCTTATGTAACACAGGGCTTTAGGCTTCTGGAAGGACCAGCAGTTGTTTCAGTGCTGCCAGCTTGCCAGTAGCCAGTGCCCTTGGGGAAATAGAAGATGAGAAAGATGACTGCACTGGGAATCAGAAACTGATACCACTGTGAGGGGCTTTAGGACCACACTTCCTCTGTGACCATGCCGGTCATCAGGCACCAACACCACATTTTAAGTCAGTGAGACGCTTGTTTGGAAGCTTTGCCTCTGTCACAGGCCCCTAGTGTAAAAGCCTCAGAACTAGTTGTGTGGAGCACGCATGCAGTAGGCAGTAGGATTCTAACCTGTGAGCTTTTGCTGTTCCAGGCATTCCAGTGCACAGAAGCTCTTCACTGCCCTGCACCATCCCCCTGGGGAGAAGTGGAGTTCTCTAAAGCTGCTCTTAGCCAGACTCCCGGAGCTGGACTGGTGAGCTCTGTATATATGACTTTAGATGTTTAATGAGCCAGGTTTGAAATGTCACAAACCTCAGTGTTGGTCCTATCTAAACTCCTTTTTCTTTATAGCTTCATAGGGGTCCTTGAAAAAAGTAATAGTGGCAAACCATAAAAAAATTTTATTCACTAGAGCTAGGCATGGTGGTACACACTTGTAATCCCAGCATTCATGAGACGTGCGGGGGGATTGCTTCAAGTTCAAGGGCAGCCCCGGGCTACACAGTTCAGGACCAGCCTGAACTTCCTAGCAGGACCCTGTCTCAAAAAACAAAACAAAAATGTATTCACTAGAGAGAACCTCCCGACGGCTTATTTTTCAGCAGTAGAAGCTGCTCGTGTAAATTGGCACATCTGGCAAGGCTGGTGATGGTACTTAAAGACTTTTTGTTTTTCTAGGTTTCTCCAGCATTTCACTTTCAGCAGCGTTAGTCGGGAACCTGTGATGCGGACCCATCTCCCTGTCCTGCTGCAGCAAGCTGAAGTCAGCCCTTCTCACAGAGTAGAGAATGACAAGGTAGAGGAGCTCACCAAATGTGCTGGGAACTCACAGAAGGATAATCCTGAGAGCCTGGATCTTGGATCTTTTATGTCAGTTAACAAAAAGAGCTTAGGTGGAGTCCCTTTTATAAGTCTCTCCACCTCCTTGGATACTGATGTAGTACAACACACAAAACCTGCTCTATACAATGACTGTGTCAGGCCAAGCCCTGTGACAGTGTTAAAGCCTGGCGTTTTGCCATGCCCTCCCCTTTCTTCTCCAGATCTCTTACACTCTTCCTCAGTGCTCCCATACTATCAGCTTTTTCTGATTGTGACCAGGATTTACCGTAGCTAGCAGTGAATGGACATTGTGCTTACTAATGTTATTGCAGCCTGGCTAAAATAATGAGAGTATCCTTTCCAAAGTAAATTTGAGGGGGTCAGTGGTGGGGTGGGGGGGTAATACTGGATATTGAACCCAGGGTCCTTACACCAAGCTACATCCCTGGCTTCTTTCTTATTTTAAGAGAAGGTCTGAGTTTCCTCAGTTAGGCTCAAACCTGTAACACTCTTTCTCAGCCTCCCAGAGTCCTGGGATTATAGATGTATGCTACCACACTTGGCTTCCAGGTTAGATTTTAATTTGTTCCTACCTCATGCTTCCCTCCCATCATTTCTTTGGGAGACCTATGTCATAACAGACTCAAAGAGGGCATTTATTTCTGTACAAATCTAGAAGACATTTAGCTACAAAAGAAAAGAGGTGCACTCAAATACCATTTTTTCCCTTATATGAATGTGTAAAAAGCTTGAAGATGCAAACTTACTATATTTTATTAAAAGGTACTTTAGAATTGGCTGTTAAGAAAGCACTGCACCTGGCTGTACACATGTGTGTAGTGATTTGAGGGGCTGAGACCTGGGCACTGAAGAGCAGGAACCGAGGTGGGGAGAGCAGGGTGAGAGTGGGGTGAACAGATTGTCAGTGACATGGAGAATTGCCCGGGGGCAAAAGACGCCCTGCTCAGAGGACAGCAGAAGTGGAGCCAGTGCAGGTGATGAGTGCCCCCAGGCTCAATTCGGTGTGAGTTCCTGTCACTGGACCTGCCTCAGTGAGTCCTGTGTATCGTGAAATAAAACATATACTAGGGCTGTGATGGAGTTAGGACTGTACAGGTGGCTTCTCTTCTCAGGAATCATGCTTTTCTTCCGACACCCAGGGACTTTCGACTCAGCCCAGGCCATGCAACTCTGAGGGCACAGCCAGCCAGGCAGAAGCATCCCAGTGCAGCTACTGTCCTTGCCCTGCTCGCACAGCAGCGTAGCCCAAAGCCAGTTTTGTCCCAGACCTCTTTTCTGCCCAGTGTGCTTCTCAGGAGTGTTCTATTGAAAAGAAGTCATAATATCCTCTAGTGTCTGCTTTATAAAAGAGCTCTGCGAGCTCAAGTAGGCAGACTCCCTAACACACTGTGTTTTAACTGGTGTATCACAGCCTGCTCCACTGAAATTAAAAAATAAGGCTGCGTCTCCTGTGGTATTTGCTCTGAGCCAGGCGCTCTTACAAGCACTCATGTAAGTTTACTCTGTGGTTCTTACTCCTACTGTACAAGGCAGGTTTTGTCACTGGTCTAGGGTCACAGTGCTGGTGAGTGATGGTGCTGAGGTTCAGACCCACAGAGCCTCACTCCATAAGTCAGTTGCTTCTCTTACACAGTGCTGCCTCTCACTTGGATTGCAAACCCATGTGACCTCTTTCATGCAGGTAATTATCAGCATTGTAACCGGACTCCCAGGCTGTCATGCCAGTGAGCTCTGTGCTTTTCTGGTCACTCTGCATAAGGAATATGGCAGGTTAGTGTGGTTGCTGTCTTTGCTTTGGGGAAAGGGGTTCTGTGCCTAGACCTGGCTAAGCATGAGGAGATCTTAGACATGTATAGCCCTCAGAAGTTTTTCATCCATCCATCCATTTAATACACTGTGCTGAGTGCTTCCTGTATGCCAGGCACTGCTCTGACTGTGACGGAATTCACTGATGAACCAAACAGACCAGAATATCTCTGCTTTCATGGAGCTGACATTTTGCTTTGGGAAGTGCGTGGAGAAAATAAAGCAGAGAAGGGTATAGGAAATACAGGCTCTAGCATGTGAGATGGCGCACCTGTAATCTAAGCACTCGAGGTGAGGCAGGGGATTGCTATGAGTTCAAGGCCTGCCTAAACTACACAATCAGACCCCATCTCAAAAATAAAAGGAAATACAGGCTGGGAATGGGATTCCAGACTTAAATCAGGCAGTCAGAGACTTCACTGAAGAGGTGACATTGTTGAGCAAAGACCTGAAGAGATAAGGGAATTAACCCTGTGCTGTCTGTGCCATGGCATTGTAGTAACAGATGTGCAAGTGCAAAGACCTTCGAGTGTCTGGTCAGCAGGCAGAGTCAAAGCCATGATGGTTATAAACACCTGGAAGCAAGTTCAGAGGGGCAGTATGCGTCCAGGTGCAGCAAGGCCGTTCTGACCACAGGGGAAATCACTCATCCGTTACTTCTCCTAGCTGGCAGATTACTAATCAACCCTTGCTGACTGAACAAGGCATTTAATATGTAGCTAGTGTACTCCAAAATAAGTATCCTGCAGGAGGCCATAGAAGAATTGAAAAGATTGAAATTGCCTGGAGAGATGGGAGATGGGGAGGAGAGTTCTGGAGAAATGCTGGGGAAATAGTGGGTTTCACTTAATAAGTATTTAATGGCTAACTAGTTTTTCATGTGTAGGCCTTTTATTCTACACACTTTCTGAACTCTTTACCCTGCCCATTTCTTATTCTTAGTAAGAGTTTTTACTGAGCACCGTTTTATTACATAGCCCTTCAGGAACTCACTGCCTGGTCAGGAGTCGTTCTCACCTCTGAGGTTGTTGGTCATGTGCTTACATGTCCTTTTCCCCTGTGGCACAGGGTTACCTCTAAGAAGTCTCTGGTGGTGGTTTTATAATACAGGGTTCCCAGCTCCGCTGCTGCCCTCTTCAATTGCTTTCTCCTATGTGAATTCAGTTGGCAGAATGTCTTTGGAAATACTGTTCACATTTGAATTCATGGCTGAGCTTTCAGGACCAAGCCATCAAGTGGTCCCTGTGCTGAGATTGCCTTTGCTCTTTCCAGGTGGATGGTGTACCGCCAAATCATGGATAGCTCTGAATGTTTTCATGCTGCGCACTTCCAGAAATACCTTTCCAGCGCCCTGGAGGCCCAACAGAACCGTTCTGTCCGCCAGTCAGCCTACATCCGCAAGAAGACCAGACTGTTGGTGGTGTTACAAGGGTGAGCACTGGAAATCTTCTCAGGTTAATCTAGCTGGGGTGGTGAGCTTGCTGATATTGTTAGCTCATGTAGAGCAAACCTGGGGCACAGAACAAACTCCACATGTGCTCATGCAGTGTCTGTGCTACACAGACAGACCTTGAGCCATCAAGGATTCTGTTGCCATACCATAGCCTAGGGTGGTGGGCATAGCTACATACAAGGTTGAAGCCTGACTTCAGCTTTGTAACATCCCCAAAGGGCAAGGAGTTAGGGAATCTGGGCAAGGTTCTCTATAATTCTTAGAACAGTGACCCAAAATCTGTTCCTTCACCATCTCAATAAGGGAGTCTCATCTTTCACTCCTGTAGAAATGCACAGATGGTCCCCACCCTTTGCTGTCTCCAGCCCATCCCCCATCCCTGGATGGGTAGTTCAGGGGCTTCCTGGAACTCTGGAAGAGCAGGCCTCGTCAGTTGGCGGAGAGGAGCTTTCCTTGACCTGTCATTAGGTTCTCCAGGGAGAAGCCCCTCAAAGGTCCCCATCACCTGGGCCCAGAGAGGAATATGCCAGGTCAGGAAAACCTGTGCTTTTCACTAGTGTCATTACGGTTAATAATAAAGAAGCCTTTGGCTGCTCTCACAAAGTGCTTCTGTGTTGTGCTGCATTTCTTGTGCTCATAACACTTAGTGTTTGCAATAGGCTAGTTATTTCCAGTAAAGAATGGGCCCAGATCCAAAGCTCTGTTTGAGCTCCTGACTGTTATGATAGGAATTGAAGGGAGCTTGTGGGGGAGGGGTGGCAGATGGGACCCTGCATCCTCAGGGCCATCAGACACCATCAAACCCTGTTACACTCACCACCGTTGTCCCTTCTGTCAGCCCTCTTGTCTTACTTGTGGGCCCATGTCATGGAAGCCACAACGAAAGAGTCTGGGTTTGAAACTATGCATTTTCTTCTGGTTTTTCATTGCTTCCATTGATCAAAAGAATGGATCAGGCACCTCAGCCCTCTCCCCCTGACCCCATATTGGGGAGTCACTGGGAATGTGGATCTAGAGGGGATTTGGCAGCTTCCCAATGTGCAGCCAAGGTCATTTCTGTCCTTCACCATTTCAGAAAGCATCATAGACTCCTTGTCTCTAACTTTACAAATCTCCAAGTGGTAGCTGTCCTGGCTGCTTCTAAACTGCAATGGCAGTGTACAGGCAGCCCATTTTTGCAGTGTAGATCCAGCCTCTGCCCAGCCACAGCCCCAGGACATGAGTGACCCCAGTAATTTCCTGGAGGACTCAAGTCATAACACCACCTATATGTCATGGCTCTTTACTGAGGTGCTTCCTTATTGGCTGAACCAGCAGGGAACGTGTAGCAGCCAATTTTGTAGCGTGTCCATCTCCTTGCAGCCCATTGCCCTGCATGCCCATTATTGAGGCTGCTGATAAAGGAAGATCCAAGAGGTTTCACCAATTGATTTTATTTGTTTAATACAATATATTTTTATTAACGCCTCTTAATTTCACAAAACATTGGGTTTCAGTGTGATATTTCCATATGTGCATGTGACATATTTTGTTTTTGCTTTTTTTGTGTGTATGTGTGTGTGTAATAATCTTCATTTAATAGGCAGTACATTTACATGGTTTGAAATTCCAAAAGATCTAGAAAACATATGTGGTGAAATACAAGATAGTTGATGCACATACAACCAAATGTTTACATAGTCTTCCTTGGGTGTATGTGTTTTATATAAGGAGTAACCATGCGACGTATTTTGATCATGAGAATTTTATTTCTTAAATAATTTGTATTTTCTTCCTTTTGTTCTTTTCCCTCTTTGGTTTTTTGAGACAGGGTCTTGGTATATAATTCAGGCTTGGCCTTACACTCACTATGTAGCCCAGGCTGGCCTTGAACTCCCCACAGTCCTTCTACCTCTGCCTGCAGAATGCTGGGATTTAGACATGTGCCACCACATTCCAGCTATTAGATTTTCATTTATAACATTTTATAGAGCAAAACCTATGATGTAGGGCAAGAGTTTCCTGGTCACATTTAATTTAGTGTAGCGGTGTAGTGGATGCAGTGGTATTGAACTTTGACACCAAATAAAGCTGTTATCAAAGTAGTCAGAAATGGCCTGGTGGGCCAGGGATGTAGCTCAGTGGCACAACACCTACTTGGCAAGCACAAGGTCTTGAGTTTGATTCCCAGTACCAAAAATAAATAAATAATGGCTGGCCATAGTGAGGCAGGCCTATAATCCCAGCACTGGGGAGGTTAAGGCAGGATTACCGAGTTCATGGTCAGGCTAAACTACATAGTGAGACTCTGTCAAAAATAAATAAATAAAATAAAAATGGAATTAATAGCTGACTGTGGCATACACCTGTAATCCCTTAACTGGGGAGCTGAGGCAGGACAATCAAGTTTGAGCCCATGCTGGACAATTTAATGACTTTGAGGGACCCTACCTGAAATCTTAAAGAGATGAGAGCCAGGTATGGTGCACATTTGAGAGGATGAAGCAGGATAGCCACAAGTCTGAGACCAGCCCAGGCTACATAGTGAGTTTAAGGCTAATTTGAACTACACAGTAAAGCCTATCTCAAAAAAATAAACAGCTGGGGCTGGGGATTAGCTCAGTGGCATAAGCGCCTGCTTTGTAAGCGTGCGGTCATGAGTTCGATCCCTGGTACTAAAAAAAAAAAAACGGTAGGTGTAGTATCTCATGCCTGTAGTTCCAGCATTCAAGAGGCCAAAGCAGGAGGATTGCTGTAAGTTGTTAGAGGCCAACCTGGGTTACCAAATGAGTTCAAGGCCAGCCTGAACTGCATGTGAGACCCAGTCTCAAAAAAACAAATAAAACAGTGAGGAGGGTAGTTTATTTTTTTTTATTTTAATTACGGAGGATAATTTAAAATAAGCTAATTCAGTCTTTTGGTTTTGCTATTGTTGTTTTGAGACAAGATCTCATCATCCTGTTCAGATTCCTACAATTGGGGTGAGAGGAGGACAGTGAAAGAAGTAGGCGTGGTTATAAAAGAACAACATAAAAGATCTTCGTGGTCTTCAAACTATTTAGCATCTTGAGTATAGTGGTGGAGATGGAACCTACAATGACAAAATTGTGTCTAGTTCAGTTTTCTTATTGCTGAGACAAAATACCAACACCCAAAGTCAAAGGAAAAAAGGTTTATTTCACAGTTTGTAGGGCTTTCAGTCCATAATTGGCTGGCTCCAAGGCAGGTGGCATGGCTGAGGGGCCTTGCAGAGGAGAAACCATTCATGGCAGGCAGAAGGCAGCAAGCCACACAGCAGGTCCCTTTCAGTCTCTTACATTTTATCTAGGCTACATGCCATCAGGGTGGACAGCACTCACACCCAGGGTGGGCTTTCCCGTTATCCACTCCCAGACCCGAGCCAGCTCAGTCAGTAGACTAATGTAGTAATCACACATCCTTGATCCCAGCACCACACACTCTGAAAATCTCCACCCGTGACTACGTGAGACTTTGGGGGGCATCGAGACACAAATCATGACAGATTGTATACAGTATAATAGACAAATGCAGTATAAATGAAACCTGAACTTTATTTTTTTTAATTTTTTTTTTTATTGGTACTGGGGATTGAACTCATGACCATGCACTTGCAAGGCAGGTGCTTATGCCACTGAGCTAAATCCCCAGCCCCCTGAAGTCTGAACTTTAAAAAAATTAATTTTAAAGAATTCGAAGGCTGTATTTGGACAGGGTATATTGTATAGACATTGTTTCAAATTATCTACATTAAAAACAAAGTATCTCTCAAAGTAAAAAAATTAATGTAAAACATGTGACCAGTCACATAGTAATATAAAATAGTTGGGCGTGGTGGCACATCTGTATCCCACTTGGGAGGCTGAGGCAGGATGATCAAATATTAGAACTCAACCTGAGCAACTTTGTGAGACTGTATCTTAAAAAATAATGAAAAGGGTTGGCCCTGGGTTTAATTCCCAGTATTAAAAAAAGCAAACAGAACCTAACACAACAAAACAGGCATGTACCACCACACTGACTTGTATTTTTATTTGTATTTATTTAATTTAGTTTCCTTTTTTTGGAGACAGGGTCTCACTATGTAATTTAAACTGGGCTTTAACTCACTCTATAGCCTAGGCTGGCTTTAAACTGGTGGTGATGCTCCTGCCTCAGCGTCTGCTGTGCTGGGATTACAGTGCATCACCACACCCAGCTGTGTTATCTCTAATAAAGAGAATGCTGACAAGAAAGAAGCAAACAAGGAGCCAAGAGTTTAGCTCAGTGGTGTAAGCACCTGCCTGGCAAGCATGAGGTCATGAGTTCAATCCCTGGTACCAAAAAAAAAGAAAGAAATGAAGACCTAAGAAGCACACAAGGAGCCAGTTTTTTACTTTCATCATATACATTTGGGTCACTTTAGCAGAAGAAGTCTGGTCCAAACTCTATGACATGAGCCAGCACTTTCTGCGACGGCCAGGGCTTCTCCTTCACCTGGAAGTCGTGCCCAGGAGGATTAGGAGGGCTGTGGGAGTCAGGGAACTGAGTTCCTGGATGAAGAGCATAAAGGGCCTTCCAGTTTAGAGCAGTCCCCAGGTGCATGGAGCGCACAAAGGAGCCTTAGACCAGTTTTTCTCTACAGCCTTTGCCACTGAAATCAGTGAAGGTGCATTGAAGGCCCTGAAAACCGGGGGATTCCTCTTCACACTCTGAAAAAGATACCCTGTTGTACTAAAGTGACTAGAATCCTTGCAATTAATGAGTCTCTGCTGCTTATTTGAACTTGGAAAAGAAAAGGCCACCAACCACTTTTAGATGACTAAAAAAGTTAATGCTAAGCATCAAGGCCGGGACATTTAAGAATGCCAGTTATATCCATTAAAAATGCCCACAAAGAGCTTTGGGACAGTGTGCAAGCATTGGTCTCACTTAGCAGGAGTTCTGCTGTGAGGCCTGACTGCCCCTGCAACTCTCAGGGCTCCAGTGCCCACCCAGGCTGTGCCATGGAAAGAACCCCACGTGGCCATAAACAGAAGCTACACGGGGAAAAGTTCCTGTACACCAGGCCCTCACAAGGGAGTGCTGCCTGCTGGTTAGCTCTGCTAGTTAGGAGGATTGATGCCAGACCCAGGAAGAGGACAGGGGCCATTGTAGTCTGGGGTAAAGCCAAGGGCCTTACTACAGATAATTTGTAGGGATTTGGGAAGTGGCTCAGGAAGCTAGGACTCTCACAAAGACCCCTGCTGCCCTCCCATGGTCCTACATGGACTTCAGGCCCTTCCCTTCTGCCAGGCTGTGCTTGAAGTGTGACTTCGTAGAACTAGACCTTTTGGTGATAGGATGGTTAATAAGAAATTCTCTTCCACAAAGTGAAGCAGTTGTGTCTCCACTCAGAGTGGCTAAGGGTCTGCTGGAGATTGAATATCTGCCCTACTGGGCTGGGGATTTAGCTCAGCAGCATAAGCACCTACCTTGCAAGCATGCAATTGTGAGTTCAAGCCCCAGTACCAAAAAAAAAAAAAATCTGCCCTACTTAAGGTGCCAGAGACATATCACTCAACAACTACCTCACATTCATATTGTGGAGATAACAAAACAAATGAGAAAAGCCAGCAGATTGCAAAAGACACACAAGATAAAAGAAAAAAGAAAGAAGCATGTTGTAGCTGATGATCCGTTCTTTGGAGCCTGATTGTAGGGAGGAGGCAGGGGAGGAAGGGCTGTCAGATCACATAGAGTATTCAAGGTCAGAGAATGCCTCTCCCATAAGATGCCACTTAATGCAGCTCTGTGATTGAGCCCTTGCCTACCACTCATAGGCCTTGAGTTCACCACAAAAATAGTGTCCCAAAAATGTCACTTGAGCTGGGATGGTGGCTCACGCCTATAACCCCAGCACTTGGGAGGCTGAGGCAGGAGGATTGTTGTGAGTTCGAGACTAGCCTGGGCTACAAAGTGAGCTCAAGACCAGCCTGAACTGCATAGCAAGACCCTGTCTCAAAAAGACAAGTCACTTGACCAAAGACCTTCCAGAAGGGAGATATACGGTAAGCCATACAGATATTAGAAAAAAAGAATTTTCCAAACAGAGAGAACAGAGAGTACAAAAGTGGAAGTTACCAGGCATGGTGGCACATGCCTATAATTCCAGAACTCCGGAGGCTGAGGCAGGAAGATCTGTACTGAGTTCAAAATTGGCTTGAACTACCTAGTAAGTTCAAGGCCAGGCTGAACTACATGGTAAGACTCTGTCTCAAATGATGGGGGTGGGGGAGTATGCCTGGCATGTTCAGGAAAGACCTAGGAGGCCAAAGTGGTTGGATTAGGGGAAAGAACAAAATGGTAGATGAAATTCTTCCCTACCTGTGGGGGTCATATCCTGAGGGCTACCTGGCCCACTGTAAGAGCTTTGCCTTTCACACTGAGATAGAAGCTGCTGGAGGGTTTGAGAGGAGCAGTGATGATCTGACTGAGAGTCTGTTGTATCCCTGTGGCTTCTGCTTTGAGAACAGATTACAGACAGACAAAGACAGAAGTAGGAGGACCAGTTGGGAGGCTGTCAGAATGCTCTAGGCAAGAAATGGTAGCAGTTTGGACCCAGCAGCAATTGGGAGAGTGTGAGTAATGATCTTTCTAGTTACATGTTGAAGACATAAAAAAAATGAAGTCAGTGAAGTCCCCAAACAAAACTTTTAGACAATTCTGAAAAGGAATTGTATCCTTGCTATAGAAGGATCAGGCTTATGTGTATTTGATTGTGAACATGCTAGGTTCTAAGTGGAAATATCAAATTTGCTCTAAGTCTGGAGCTGCAGGCAGAAGATAGGAATGTGAGTAGTGCTGACATGTGTCTGTTGACTTGTGTAGCTCTGGGGCTGCAAGGAGGTAGGAAGGAGAAAAAAAGAGCTGTGAAGAAAAATAGACGCCAGTAGCATGAGAATTAGAAAACAGGCCAGGGACACTAAGTCCCATGCTCAGAGCCCCAGGGTCACCTGCAGGCTTCCTTCTACCTCGAGAGTGGGCTGGTTGTTGTATTCTCTCATGCAGTTTGGAGAACTAACAGCACTTGAAAATGCAGAAGCACTTTTCGAACACCAGGGTCAAAATCACACGTAAAAAAAAAAAAAACAATCACATGAGCCAGGCTTGCTGACATACACCTGTGATCCCAGCAGTCAGGAGGGTGAGATAGGAGGATCACTTCAAGTTCAAGGCTACCCTAGACTACACAGTGGTCTCAAGGCCAACCTGCACTACTACTACTACTACTACTACTACTACTACTCCTCCTCGAGGGCCTGTCCCAAAGATAAATAAATTTCTGGGCGTAGTGGTATAGGTCTGTAGTTATAGCACTGGGGAAGCTAAAGCAGGAGAATTGCTGTGAGTTTGAGGCCAGCCTGGGCTACAAAGTGAGTTCAAAGCCAGCCTGAACTGCATAATGAAACTCTTATCTCAAAAAGACAAAAAAAATTCTTTTTAATTGATTTCTGAGACCCTGTGGAAGGAAGGAAGAAAAAAAAACTCCACCCACACAATTTCAGGCTCTTCCTCCTCCTGATCTTCATTCTTCCTGTGCTCACTTGACCACTCACATGCCCCTCTTCCCCACATTGCAGCCCCAGGCAGAAAACTAATCACTGTGTCTCCTCCTCAGCTACACAGACGTGATAGATGTTGTGCAGGCCCTGCAGACCCACCCAGACGCAAATGTCAAGTCTTCCTTCACCATTGGTGCCATCACAGCGTGTGTGGATCCCCTAAGCTGCTACATGGAACATAGGTAGGTGCTTCTGACCACCTCCAGTCCACAAGGAGCTGTGTTCAAGTACACTTGACGCAGGGACTTGCTCCCTGTCTGGCAGGACCCACATGTTTATGCATGTTTGACTTTAAGAATGCAGCTTGTGTGAACTAAGTGTTCCACTGTACTTTGAGACAGGGTCCTACTAAGTCACTGAGTTTCCCAGGCTCAGCTCAAGCTTGCTATCCTCCTGCCTCCGTTTCCCAGAGTGCTGGGATTACAGGCATGTACCATCATGCCAAACTAGGAACCACTTCTGTTTAATGATTAGTATGTAGTAAGTGCTCATGGGGTTGTAGATCAGTAGTAAAGGACTTTTCAGGCATCTATGCAAGGGCCTGGGTTGAATCCCAAAACTGCAAAAAAAAGAGGAAGAAAGACAGAGAAAGAAAGGGAGAGAAAAGGGGAGGGGAAAAAAGAAGGAACAGAGACAGAAAGAAGGGAAGAGGGGGAAAGAGAAGACATCTTTTGAATACATGGCTACTCCAACTGTGTGTACTATGTGTCCTCAAGCATTTTTTTGCTCGGTTTGTTTGGTTGGTGTGTGTGTTTTGCTTTGAATTTCCAGTTCTGTTTGTCTGGTCTCAAATTCATGGTAGTTCTCCAGCTTCTGCCTCCTGAGTACTGAGATGACAGTATGTGCACCTATACCCAGCTAAAGATTTTTTTCTTTTTTTGAGACAGGGTCTCAGTATATAGTTTTAGGCTGGTCTTGAACTCCCTGTATAGTCCAGGCTGACCCAAACTTATGGCAATCCCTCTTGTCTCTGTCTCCTGAGTGCTAGGACTATGCATATATGCCCCCTACACCTGGCAAGATGTTTTAAATAAGGGCTGGCGATACAGCTTAGTGGCACAAGTGCCGGCCTGGTAGGCACAAGGTCCTGAGTTCGATTCCCAGTTCTAAAAAGAAAAAAAAAAGATCTTTAAGATCTAAATAAAGGACTGAAGAGAAGTATGTAATTTATTTAATTATAGAAATATGGCTAAAGGCCAATCTCCCTAATGAACATTGATCTGGAAATCCTCAATAAGATATTGGCAAACAGACTACAGCAAATCGTCAAGAAGATTGTACACCATGATCAAGTTGGATTCATCCCTGGGTTGCAAGGATGGTTCAACATACATAAATCCGTAATGTAATACACCATATTAACAGACAAAAATCATATGATCATCTCAATAGATACAGAAAAAACTTTTGACAAAGTCCAGCACCCATTCATGATAAAAACCTTACAGAAAATTGGAATAGATGGTCTTTTATCTCAATCTGATAAAGGCCATCTATGACAAACCAACAGCCAACATCATACTAAATGGACAAAAACTAAAAGCTTTCTCTCTAATAAGATAAGAATGTCTACTGTCTCCACTCTTATTCAGCATAGTCCTGGAAACTAGCCACAGCAATTAGACAAGAGAAAGAAATAAAAGGAATAAAGATAGGAAAGGAAGAAGTTAAACTATCATTATTTGCAGATGACATGATACTCTACTTAGAAGACTCCAAAAATTCCACCAAAAGACTTCTAGATTCAATGAGCAAATTCAGTGATGTAGCTGGTTACAAATTCAACACCCAAAAATCAGTAGCCTTCCTATACACAAGTAACAAACTCACTGAGACAGAAATCAGGGAAACAATACCTTTTACAATAGCATCCAAAAAAAAGAAAGAAAGAAATACCTAGGAATCAATCTAACAAAGGATATAAAAGACCTCTACATTGAAAATACAGTACTCTGAAAAAGGAGGTTGAAGAGGATATTAGAAAATGGAGAGATACTTCATGTTGTTAGATAGCGAAAATGGCCATATTTCCAAAACTGTTATACAGATTCAGTGCAGTTCCAATCAAAATTCCAATAGCATATCTCACAGAATTAGAGAAAACAATCCTAAAATTTATCTGGAACTAGAAGAGACCTAGAATAGCAAAGGCAATCCTGGGCAACAAAGACAAGACAGGGGCCATCACAATTCCTGACTTGAAACTATACTATAAAGTTTCCGTGATAAAAATAGATTAAACAGGCCGGGGGTTTAGCTCAGCGGCGTGAGTACCTGCTTGGCAAATGCAAGGTCATGAGTTTAATCTGCAGCACCAAAAAAAAAAAAAAAAGGTTAAACAGACCCAAAGATCAGTGAAACAGATTAGAAGATGCAAAAACAACTCCAGACACATTAAGCCACCTTATCTTTGATAAAGGAGCCAAACACATTCACTAAAAGAAAGACAGCCTCTTTAATAAATGGTTCTGGAAAAACTGGCTCTACTCATGCTGAAGATTAAAACTGAACCCATATCTTTCACCATGTACTAAGCTAAAATCAAAATGGAGCGGAGATCTTAATATTAAAACAGAAACATTAAATCTGCTGGAAGATAGAGTAGGTAAAACCTTTGAAGACATTGGTGTAGGCAAGGACTTTATGAACAAAACCCAGATTGCACAGGAACTGTCATTAAGAATCAACAACTGGGATCTCAGGCTACTAAAAAGCTTTGCACAGCAAGAAAAACCACCAACAGAGTGAAGAGACAACCCACAATGTGGAAGAAAATGTTTGCCAGCTGTTCCTCAGACAAAGGATTACTATCAAGAACATAGAAACAACTAAAAAAAAATCAGTCCTCCCAGGTCTAAAAACCCAGTCCAAAATTAGGCATCTGAGATGAATGCACACTTCTCAGATGAAGAAATACAAACAGCAGATAAATATGTGGAAAAATGTTCAGCATCACTGGTCATGCAAGAGATGCAAATTAAAACAACTCTGAGATTCCACCTCACACCAGAAAGTGGCTGTTATCAAGAAATCAAGCAATAACAAATGCTGGAGGGGCTGTGGGGAAAAAGTAACCCTTCTCTACTGTTGATGGGAATGCAGATTGGTGCAACCACAGTGGAAATCAGTGTGGAGATTCCTTAAAAACCTAGAATTGGAGGGCCCATTCAAACCATCTATTCCCCTTCTGGGTATCTTCCCAAAAGAATTAAAAACATCATACCACAGTGATATATGTGCTCCCATGTTTATAGAAGCACATTTTATAATAGCCAGATCTTGGAAACAATCTAAATGCCCATCGACTGAGGGATGGATAAAAAAGATGTATTTTTATACAATGGAGTACTACTCAGCCATAAAGAAAGATAAACTGGACACTTACAGGTAAATGGATGCAACTTGAGAACATACTCATTAGGGAAATAAGACACACGTGTAAATACCATATTATTTCATTAGTGTGACAAGCTAAAAGAAAAAACATGTATATGTGTATGTATGTATATACAAAAAAATAGTTAAGATAGTTATACTACTGAGTTCTCTAAGCTCGCTAAAGAGCTTGTACTGCTATTGTTCAGATAATTGAAGGCAAATGTCTTGTGCTCTGGGTGAATGATTTGGGGATGACAATGCTCAATGTATGTACCATTGTTTACCCCCCCCATAGATGTGCTTTGAAATTTTATTGCAGTTTTTCTTCTTCTTTTTTTCCTTTCTTCTTATATTTGAATAAAATGGATTTGGGAAGAAAAAAAAAAAAGAAATGTGATTAAAATTAGGTAAATATAGTGTATGGGTTGCAAAAATATAAATAGAACCAGAGTGACTAGTAAGAAGTATGAGTACATGTGTTTCCTCATTTTTCAAACTGAGAGATGAAAACTATTAGTTCAGTAAATCAAAGTTAGTAGCCAGGTGTAGTGGCACATGTATATAATTCCATCGCTCAGGAGGCTGAAGCAAGAGGATCACGTAAGTTCGAGGCCAGCCTGCGCTACATAGTAAGTTCAAGGCCAGCATGAACTGTATATTGAGACCCTGCCTCAAAAAGACCAAAATCAGTCACTCAATCAAAGTTAGTAATGTGCTTGTGTTTTATTTTATTTTTAGCTCATGTTTTGGATGTTAATGATAAATTACTTCTGAATTTTTTCCATAAAGCAGTGTACTATAGTGATTTACTAATGCTCTGTTGCAAAAAGTGCTCTATTGCTTAGCTCATCGTATACATGCGGGGTTAGAGTAACCATTATGGGAACTATGACCAAAAATAAAGTTACTAGCTGAGTGTGCTGCTGGATTGAACCTAGGGCTTTCACACTGAGTGCATTTTTGTGGGAAATAGTGCCAATTCTGAGATGAGTGGCTTTAACATATTTCTCTTTTCTTCTCCTACCCCACCAGATTCCTCTTTCCGAAATGTCTTGACCAGTGTTCACAAGGTACGCAATGTGCTTTACTTCCTGCCTGCATGCCTTTCACATTCTACTCAGATGCACTCGACCTCTCCATGCTGCCACTGTTCTGAAATCTAAAGGAAACAAAACTGGTCCAGGGAAGACTTTGGCATACTGTTTCTTTTATCGTATTTGGTAGACAGATAGCTTCCAAGAGCTTATCTTTTAACAGCAATAAACTGCCCCAGGAGTACCACTACTGAGCTCAGGTTTGCTCTGGCCTTGTAGCCAATAATTAGTGAGCTAAGTAGGTATTCCTGTCCTCCTAGCAAGCTCGTTTGTCCTGTCTGCAAGTTTTTGTTAGATAGCTAAGTCCCAAGAGTGTGGGGTTTGGCCCATTAGGGCCTATGTTCCTTAATACCCACCCCTCTACACACACTGGAATTTTCCACACCTCCTTGAAAACATTGGAAAAATCCTCCCATCCTGCAGGTTGTGTTCAACCTTCCGTTGTCTTCCTGCCTCCTAACCCTGGAAGCTGCTCTTTCTAGTCATATAATCTGTGGTGCCTGGAGATCCAGAATAAATTGCAAGTTTCCTACAGTGGTAATGAAATGCTCATTGTTAACAGGAGCTAGGCCTGAAGGCTGGGCTTTCTGAGGTATCCCAGCAAGCAGAAATATGATGGAAGAACAAGAAAACAACTGGTTGTCCTCACCACAGTTGTGTCCTGTTGATCTCATTGCTAGTCTGCAGGGAGCAGAGACAGCAGCATACCAGAGCTGTTGTCTTGAGAAACAGCTAAGCTGAGTGCTGACAAGGGCAGAAGGCTGGGGCCCTAAGGGGATAAATGTGTATATTGGGCTGCTATCCCAGGTGGTAGCTTTTAGAGACTCCTTTTAATCCCCATACCTGCACCCCAGAAGCAGGGTGGAATGGAGATTGACTGGGCCTGTCCACAGTGTCGCCCAGGTAGATTAAGGAGATTTTTGTGGAGGTTGGGGCAGTAGGATCTGGTGGCAGACTAGATGTGGGTCATGAGTTGAAAAAAGAGGTACCTAGGATGACTTCTAGGTGTCCAGCTTTGAAGACTGGAAAGGTTGGCAGTACCTGTCCTTGAATAGAAAGCATAAGAGAAAGTAAGTCTAGAATAAACCAAGGAGAGCTGTGTCTATTCCTAGGTTACATGTTTGGAAGTCTTGGTCAAAGCCAAGGGCATGGACTGTAGTTAGCCAGTTTTCAGATGTAGAATTAAAAAGATCAGAAGAACAGGGATGTAGAGAGAAGTGGGAAGTCCAGGACACCAAAAAGAATGAAAAAGCTTTGCTTCAGACATCGAGGAAAGCAAAAGATCAGCTAGGTTTGATGTTGCAGAGATCTCAAGGAAAAAAGAGAAAAAAGCCCATTGACTTAGCAAATGTGAAGGACACTAGTGACCCCCACAAGAGTATCTCAGTGGACAGGTGACTGCTGAAGCCACGCCATGTGGAGTAACAGCCAGCCAGTAAAGTACTAGAAACCAGCCAAGTGTGAATGATATATGTGTTAGAGTGTCTGGGGCTATGAAAAAATGATGGTAGCTAGAGGAAAATGCTTTCAGGAATTGTTATTTTTCTGAGGCAGGAAGCTGAGGCAGGAGGACAACCATGAGTTCAAAGCTAGCCTGAACTACACAGTGAGACTGTCTCAAAAAAAAAAAAGAGAATAAAGATTTCTGAATTACTTGCTCCTCCTGTTTGCTGAAGAGAAACCTGTGTGCTAGAAGGAGCCACTAGGCTAGGTAGAGGGAGTTTTGGGGGTGAAGGTTGACTCAGAGAAGTGGTATAATCCAGGGAAGTCAAAAAAATGCATGCCTGGTAATGGTGTTGGCCATAGTTGTGCCAAGACTTGCTGATCTAGCTGGGCGTGGTGGCTCATGCCTGTAATCCCAGCACTCAGGAGGCTGAGTCAGGAGGATTATTGCAAGTTCGAGACCAGCCTGGGCTACAAAGTGAGCTCAAGGCCAGCCTGAACTGCATAGAGACCCTGTCTCAAAAAGACAAAAACAAAAAAAAAACACTTGCTGATCTATCCTAAGCCCTCCCTCATCCTTGTAAGGAGAAGGTGCCACCTTCCCCTTGGCACTTTCACTCACTGCTCCTCCACATCTCTGCATGATGGTCAGGCTTCCCTGTCAGGGAACTCTTGGGAAACACCCTGGCTGCATTGTCCACGAAACTGCCGTAGCCTTTGGCCTGTGTCCCAAGAGAGAAGCCCCCTCTTAGTGTAAGTCCCCCCTAAGCCAGTGTCGGTGAGCCTATGGCACCCATGTTGCAGCCAGCTGTTATCATTGGAAGCGAAGAAGTTGGCCATCAGAGCGCTTAGGGCAAGACAGGCTGAGCTCTCTCTGGCACTTGGTGGGCATATTTCATTAACACTGCCTTCCAACTCATTGGTCAAGAGCAATGTGCATCTAATTCTGGGCTTGTGTAAAGCTTGGGGATATGAGCAGATGACCTTGTGGCCTTACATGCTGTTTCCTGAACTCCAAGAGACTCTGGAGTAACAGTGCCTTTTATGCCAGGACCCACAGAAAAAAAGAGAAAAAAGCCCATTGAACTATGAACTAGCCTGACCTGGGCATGGTTGGTCTGGGAAGAAGACAGAGATAAGAAGCCAGTGTTTCCTTTCTTCTCACTTAGAGGAGAAGGTGAGATTTGATGGTTCACTTGGAGGTGAGATTTACCACTTAGCTGTGAATAAACACTTCATATTCCAAGGGGACGTATTGCTTCTCTTTGCTCTCAGTCATGAGTCAGATTCCCTGATTCCTTGCTTTTAACCACAAAGGATTATTTTGCAATGAAAAAAGGACTATGTTATAACCAATGATGATGTGTGTCTCACAAAAATTCATGGACTAGTAAGCAATTTCAGTGTTTAAATGGCATATATAGGGCTGGGGATTCAGCTCAGCGGTATAAGCGCCTGCCTTGTAAGCAAGTGGTCATGAGTTCAATCTGCAGTACCGATAGATAGATAGATAGATAGATAGATAGATAGATAGATAGATAGATAGATAGATAGATAGATAGACAGACAGACAGACAGACAGACAGACAGACAGACAGACAGACAGATAGATAGATAAAATATATGATTCATTAAGATGCTGGTCTAAAAGCAAAGTGGAGATACTATACAGCCATGAACTACTTTTAGAAGTTTCTAGAGACCACACTGATGCACACCTGCAATCCCAGCACTCGGGTGACTGAGGCAGAAGAATGGCTACAAGTTTGAGGACAGCCAGAGCTACATAGTAAAACCCTGTCTCGGAAAAAAGAAGAAAACAGAACATGTTTCAGTGGGTGAACAAAATGACCTTCATTTTCTCTGGGGTTGCTGGAAGTTTTTAGCCCAGTCTGGGACAGTCTGACCATGAGAATGTTTCTCTGCTTAGGAACAGGCCCAGCTAGACTGCCTGCTCACCCCAACCTCAAGTGGTGAGGCCACAGCCAGATGTGGGTGTCTGCTCCTTCTGAAGGACGCCATGGCCCAGAGAAGATGAAAGTGCTCTGTGCAACCCATTTACCCTGTCACCAGGTCTCAGCTCAGTCTGCCTCACAGACGGCATTTCCTCTTGGCAGGTGGCAGTTTACATAGCTGGCCTGAGGAATGCTAGGGATAATCCTCTTTCTTGTTTCTCTCTGAAGCACAATCCCTTTTCCGTGCCTGGGTGCCTGGTCGCTGACCCTGAATGCCCACCCTACAGCATTTGTCCATATGGTTCCTGTGCAGTGGCATGACTTGGTATTTTTGGTTCCAGGAATCATACTGAGGACCTTGAGCTTGCTAGGCAGGCACTTGTGCTGCTGAGCTATATCTCAGCCCAAGCAGGCATGACTTGGAACAGGATATGTTCATCAGAGACCTGGAGCTCAGTCTTTTTCTTGGGCATGCCAGGCTGTGCCCTCTTCAGCTGGCCACATTCATACTCATCTGTCTCATCCATTTCTTTTTCCAAACCAGAGCTATCAGGCATGGCAACACACACCTATAATCTTGGGAGGCTGAGGCAGAAATATTGAGTTTGAGGCCAACCTGGGCTACATAATGAGTGCAAGGCCAGTCTAGAGTACATAGTGAGACCCTGTCTCAAAAAAAAAAAAAAAATTAAAATTAAAAAAAAATTTTTTTTTTTTGGTACTGGGGATCAAACAACCTCGTGCTTGCCAGGCGGGCACTTATGCTGCTGAGCCAAATCCCCGGCCTAAAAAATTTAAAAAAGGAGAAGATGATACCAGAGTCCCAGCACCTTTATGTCCTTCAGTCCGCCTTTGCTGGCTCCTCACTGCAAGACCTACGACGCTTGTTGCTTTCCACCACCAGGAGTCTCATGGACCACTTACCGGTTCCAGCATCCTTCTCTGCCATCCTGGCACGGGTTGAGTGTTCCAGAGTCTGATCTGCTTGCCAGTGGTGTTGCATTTGGGGCATGACCTCCTGACTTGGTCCTGCATGGTCTCCGGAGTCTCCCGTGACTTTCTGTGGCTGCACCCAGGCATGGGATTCTGGAACTGGGCTTTCCAGGTTGGCCTTACTGTTCCCCAGGTGCTGCCACAGTGGCCTTGCTAAATGGGAGCTGGAGCACAGGTGCCACCAGTGTCATTCATTGGAGGCTGCACTGGCAATGAGAAAGCTTTGGAGCAAAAGGGTACACAGTGGGCCTTTTTAAAATAGAAGAAACAGGCTGGGGATATAGCTCGGTGGCAAGTGCAAGGACCTGAATTCAATTCCTAGTACTGCCCTCCGCCAAATAGAAGAAACAAGGCACTGAAGTGTTTGCCATTTAAATTCCCTGGCTCTGCAATCACTATAAAGACCTGGAGGGTAAAGATTTTGAGTATGGAAGAAACATGCAAGAAAATGTGATCCTGAAGACAGTCTTACTACCTGGACATGGCAGGGCAGGTCTATAATCCCAACACCTGGGAGGCTGAGACAGGATATTCACAAGTTGAGGCCAGCCTGTGCAAGTTAGTGACTTTGGAGACTGAGGCAGGAAGATTGCTGCAAATTCTAGGCCAGCCTGGGCTAATGAATTCAAGGATGTCCTGAATGACATAGCAAGATAGATGGATGGATGCATGGAGGGAGTGAGGACAGAGAGATGGAGGATGTAACTCAATGTGAAAACCCTGGATTCAGCCCCCATAGTGCAAAAGGGAGGGAGGAGGAGGGGACAAAGGTGAATCTATATATGCCTGTCTTCTTGCACACATAGAGATATAAGCAAATGTGCCTGAATACTAGTGATCAGTACTTATTTGGGGTGGGGTGGGGAACTAGGGCTCAAGATACCAAGAAAGAGAGAAGAAACATTTTACTAAATATGCTTTGTGGTCTTATAAAATTTGTACCCCATTCATGCTCTCGCATACCATTAAGTCTTAGAAACCTTTTGAGATGGCTGTTTGCTCAGACTTCTCAGTGGAAAACATGTGACATTTGAGTACTCCCAGCATAGATGATCGGGTCATGTTGCGTGTCTTTTACAGTATTTGTTTCATTGATGGATCAACAAATATTTATCAAGAGCCTGGTCTAAACCCAATCGTAGGGATAAGTGGTGCTTCTGAAAGAGATGACAAGTTGTCTGTCCTGAAAAGGAGAAAATGCCCAACAAAAAGAAAGGTGGTGCCTGAAAGGCCTGATGGTAGCTAGAGCATACACAGGACCCTGAGAAGTACTGCATGGTAGACAGGTCGAGCAGCAAGAGGTCTGGAGACTAACCAGCACTTGGTGGAACCTGCTGAGATATTTTAAGAAGAAAATGACATGCTCAGATTTATGTCTTTGAAGGATTATTTTGACTCCAGTGAGAAAAATGAACTGTGAGCCAGGCATTGTGGCACACATCTATAATCCAGCACCTATCTGGAAGGCTGAGGTAGGAGGATCATGAGTTTAAGACCAGCCTGGACTACCTAGTGAGACCTTGACTGAAAAAAAAAGAATTACAGCAAAGGAAGTTTGGAAGTAGAGACTGAGCAGTAGCTGAAAAGGAGAGTGGTGGTCTGATGCAGGCACATGGTAGCAGAGATTAGTGAAGGATGGATGGAGACTTTGAATACTCACCAGGCTTCCCTTGGTAAGCACCAGTGTGGAGGTGGAAAGAGCTCAGGTGCATCCATGGTACAGGTTTGGGAAGCTGAGCACCTCCACTTTGTGTGGGCTTAACCCTCATTGTCACATGTCACTGACGCGAGCAAGTCCGGTCCTTGTTTCCATCTTGAATGGAATGCACAACACATGGGTTTATAAAGTTACGGTCCGTCTTTAAAGTTTGGAGCACCTTTTTCTTAGGTGTTATTGGTGAGAGGAAGCAAGTATCACTAATGTCTGCGTCAAATCACAGGCAGGATATTGCCTTCAAAGTTAATTACTGTTGCTCATCTAAACCATGAGCTTAGCCAGGCATGATGGTCCAAGCTTATAACCTCAGTACTCAGCACACTGAGACAACCTGGGCTGCATAGCAGTACCCTGTCTCAAAAATAAATAAGCCGGGTGTGGTGGCTCACGCCTGTAATCCCAGCACTCGGGAGGCAGGAAGATCATTGCGAGTTCGAGACCAGCCTGGGCTACAAAGTGAGCTCAAGGCCAGCCTGAATTGCATAGTGAGACCCTGTCTCAAAAAAGACAAATAAATAAATAGGGCCGGGGATTTAGCTTAGTGGCATAAGTGTCTGCCTGGCAAGTGCAAGGTGGCAAATAAATAAATAAATTTCTTAAAATATTCATGAGCTGGGCATGGTGGCACAGAGGATTGCCATGAGTTTGAGGCCAGCCTGGGCTACAAAGTGAGTTTAAGGCCAGACTGAATTCTGCAGTGAAACCATGTCTCAAAAAGACTAAAAAATAAAGAAAATATTCATGAAACAGAAATATAAACATGGATTGTGGATAGTTTTTACAGTGGAATTTATTAATCATTACTTTTTAGAGTTGTTTATTACATGGACATTTACTAAAATATGGATGAAATAAGTGGATATTTAGGGTTGACTTCAAAATTGTCCAGTAGGAGAGGTGAAGAGAAGAGTTAGAGTATGGTACAGATGACATGTGATTGGCCAGGATTAACTGATTAGCCATGGCATGGTGACATATCTGTAGTCCCAGCACTCTGGGAGGCTGAGAGAAAAGATCACAAATTCACTCCCAGCCAGGACATTTTTGTTACTTAGTGAAACCTATCTCAGAATTAAAAAAAAAATTTAAGCAGCACAGCAGATATATCTCAATGTAAAGGCTCTGGGTTCAGTCCCCAGTACCACAATCAATCTACCAGTCAATCAATAAATAAGAACAGCCAATTCTTTTTTTTTTTTTTTGTATTAGAAATTGAACTCAGGACCTTGTGCTTGGCAGGTAGGCACTGTGCTTCTAAGCTATATCCCTGGTGCCTAACTCTTCATAATTCTTGAAACCAAGTAATGGGAGTTGATTCTGCTGTTTTTCATGTTTTATATTAATTTGAAATTTCATAATAAAATAAAAATAACAGAAATTTAAATGACCTTACACCAAAATTGTGTATGTAGTATGACTATAAATATGTAAAACTAGAAATTAACTTAGACAGGTGTCATAAGTATGTTGGAATGGTGGGATGTAGCAACCTCTCTGATTTTCTGATTCTCCGTGTCTTACGAATTTTATATCCATCTTTGAGCAAGAAGTTGAAGAGTATGTGATGATCATAGCCCACTCTACAACTTCACTCCCATGGGCACTCCTTTCTTCCCATGACCCCAGGTCATCATCTGTCTTACACTTATCTAGTAATTGTGTGAAACCTTGGCTGTGCACTCTTCAAGAATAGAATAGTTGTCACCTGACCTATGGTTAGTGGTTGGCAAATAAACGTCTTTTGTCTGAGCTGAGTGTGGTCGCTCACCCTTGTAATCCCAACACTCATGAGGTTGAGGCAGGAGGATTGCCTTGAGTTAGAGATCAGCCTGGATTAGTGAGTTCAAGGCCAGCCTGAACATAGTGAAACTCTGTCTCAAAGCAAAAACAAACCTGGTATGGTGGTGCACTCCTGTAATCCCAGCACTCAGGAGGCTGAAGCAGGAGGATTATTGCAAGTTCACGGCCAGCCTGGGGGCTGAAGATTTAGTTCAGCAGCATAAGCACTTGCCTGACAAGCACAAAGTCATAAATTCAATCCCCAGTGTCAAAAAAAAAAAAAAAAGACCAGCCTAGCCTACAAAGTAAGCCTGAAACCAGCCTGAACTGCACAGCAAGACCCTATTTCAAAAAGACCCCCCCCAAAAAAAAAAAGAAAAGAAAAGGAAGTAATGTAGATGTCGGTTGAGCCAGGCGTGGTGGTACATGCCTATAATCCCAGCTCTCAGGAGGGTGAGGCAGGAGGATTATTGTGAGTTCAAGGTTAGTTCAAGTCAGCCTGAACTATGTAACAAAACTGTTTCAGAAAAGCTGAAAAAAAAGTCTGTTGTCTGAACTGGCAAAGGTAGCACCAGTTTCTGAATGGTTAAATGTGGATGTGGAAAGGCCCTTTGATCAAGAACTCAACTCACAATCAGAAACTCTAATTAAGAAAATAGAGGAGCTAAGCTTGGTTGTAGGCCTATAAAATCAGCTACAGGAGAGGATGATGCTGGAATATCACAAGTTCAGGGCCAGTCTGGGCCACTTAGTAAGCCTTTGTTATTCAGTAGTAGAGAACTTGCATGTGGGACTCCCTAGTTCACTCCCCAGTGTCACTAAAAATAAAAGATTAGGAAGTGGAGCAGCTGTAGACAGCTGTGGCAGTTCCTAGGCATGGAGAGAGGGTGCCAGCTGGGTGTGCCAGTTCAGGTGCATGTGTGTCTGCACCAGGTGCCTGTTGGAAGGACTGAGCAAGGCATGGAGCAGGGGCCCTCACTTGTGCAAGCCAGCAGCCCCAGTCAGGTCTCAGAAGTTGACCTGTTCTCACTTTCATTCCACAGGCCTGGTGAATAACATCGTGTTCACGAGTCTCACCATGGAGCAAAGGCACCCTCTCCTTGTTCAGGTGCAGGGCCTTATCAGGGCTGCCAACCCCACTGCAGCCTTCATTCTTGCAGAAAACGGGATCATCACCAGGTATACTTCAGACTCCACCCTGCAGGACCAACCTCATTTTAGATACAGCTCTGCCTGTGGCCCATGTGGTCTCTGCTATATCTGAAATCTGAGCATTTACAGAAGTTAGATTATGAAGGGGTTTATAGACACTCTATGAAAGTCATTGAGAAGACCCCATGTGTCAGTATTCTGTACTATTTGGGGGCATTTCTTTTTTGTACTGGGAATTGAACTCAAGACCTTTCATTTACCAGACAGGCACTTGTGCCTCTGAGCTGTATCCCCAGCCATATATTGGGGCATTTCATTTTGATATATTCACATCTTCATACATTGAAGAATGGAAGTCAAGATTGTTTCAGTGTTGCTTATTTTAAACTGTGAGGAATGGGCTGGGCATGGTGGCACACACCTGTAATCCCAGCACTCAGTAGACTGAAGCAGGAGGATCACTGAGTTTGAGGCCAGTCTGGGCTATGTAGTGAGTTCAAAGCCAGCCTGAACTACACAGTGAGACTTTGTCTCAAAAAAATAAAAAGGAAAAAATAATTGAGAAATGACTGGGCTTAGTAGTACATTCCTGTAATTCTACCACTAAGGAGCTTGAGGCAGAGGATTGCCCTAGTGAGTTGGAGGCCAGCCCGGATTACATAGGAAATTCAAAGACAACCTGAACTGCCAGTGAGATCCTGTCTCAGCAAAACAAGACAGTGTGAGAAATGGCCAGGGATAGTAATACATGCCTGTAATCCCAGCATCAGGATTTAAAAACAAAAAAAAATTAGGATATGAAACAATATGTGGCATTTTACATAGTTTTGACTTTTAATTATGTAAAAAAAATTTTCAAAAATATTTTACTCTTTTTTTTGAGTCAAGGTCTCATGATATATTCAGGCTGTCTTTGAACTTACTGTGTAGTTCAGGTCAGACTAGAATTTGCAGTAATCCTCCTGCCTCAGCCTCCAAAGTACTGAAATTGCAGGCTTGTACTACCACCCCTGGCTATATTCAAAAATTAAAGGGTTGAGTATATAGGCCAGGGAAGGAATACTTGTCTGTCATACATGAAATCTTGGGTTCAGTCCCCACCACTGCAAACAAAAAAATAAATCAGCAAGACAGGAAGCCAGGTGTGGTGGCATATGCCTTTAATCCCAGTATTTGGGAGGCTGAGGCAGAAGGATTGCTGTGTTCAAGACCAGCCTGAACTACACAATGAGACCCTGCCTCAATAAACAAAACAACAGCAGCAACAAAACCCAAAGTGTCAGAGCCATGAGAAAAACGGAAAGATGAAGGAACTGTTCAAGATGAGAGGAGACAGCGTTAGCTTTGATGGGATCATCCTAGGCCCCCTTCTCTGAAAAAAGGAAAATTGGAAATGGATAAATATTAAATCAGCACTTATGTAGTTTTATTATATGTGTGAATCTCTTGAGGGTCTCACTCAAATTAGTTTCCAGGCCAGTGAGCCTGGGTGTGACCTGAGATTCCACATTCCACAGAAGCCCCCAGATGATACTGCTGGTGTCACAGAGTGAAATCTTTGCTTGTGGTTATGATCCCGCAGTTCTGTGGGGATGTCAGAGCAGGTCCTTGCTCTTAGGACGCACACACTGACATCTTCAAGGATGAAGTAACCTGATATACACAAGTCATTTCCGTGTGGCTCAACAGAAAAACGTGCACATCCTGCTTCTGTGTGCTGGGGAGTGTCAGGAGGAGCAGAATGTGCAGTTTAAGAGTGAACATCCTAACTGGAGTCTTTCTGTGTGTTTTCAAAGGAACGAAGACATTGGACTGATTCTCTCAGAAAATAGCTTTTCAAGTCCTCAGATGCTACGATCTCGATATTTAATGTACCCTGGCTGGCAAGTATTATCATTGAAAAGTAGCCCAAAAAGTTTTGTAAGCCCAATTATTTATTTACTTGCAGGGGGAAAAAAAGAGCACAAAAATTAAAATGTACTTTTTGCAAGGGCGCTCTGCAAGGTGAGGCATTATCTGACAGGACCTGGTTTGCCTGCCATGTCCTGTGGAAGGGTTGTGTTCCTGTCTCAACCTCCCAGTGGGAAGCCTCCCTGGAAGTTGAGATTCAGAAAGTCATCCTATGGGAACCAAGCCCAGTACTCCCCTGTGCTTAGTGCTACCTCTAGCAAGAGCATACAGATGGGCATTGAACAAGAGGTTACACCCTAGCCTGTGAGAGCTGCTCCCCAGAACAGAACACAGCCAGGCCATCCTCCAGACTTCCTGTTAGGTGGGTGCATTGATGCTAAGGGAGCCCAGGAACTGTCTCTGCAGGCCTCTGCACAAGGGAGCGGAGAGGCTGCGCACCGGGCATCATTTGAAGCTTTGTTCTCCGGTGTGGTCACCCTTAGCCAAATGGCTACTTGACATAATGTAAAAGAAATGAAAATTAAATAGAATTTAGAATTCATTGTCTCAGTCACACAGCCACATTTCTTTCTTTCTTTGTTTGTTTTATTTAAAGACAAAAAAACATGTAAAGGGTAGAGATAATACAGAATTTCAAAAAAAAATAAGCAGTAAGAAATCACTAGTTGATAAATTACATACTGTCCTCTTAGAAATAGTTGTTCAAGTTACAAAATTAAAGCATACTAAGTAGATATTCAAACAGTAAGACTGTAAACAGCTATGCATGCATGAGTCTCTACATGTATTTCTATCCTTTTTGTATTAGAGGGAAAAACGGAACATAGCAAGACAAAACAAAACAAATTCCTATAAAAACATGAAGCCAAAAAGTCATATAAAACCACAGTACAAGGTAATCTACCATGGTTACTGTGTTGTCTCTTATTCAATAAAATTGTCTATATCATCAGGCATAATTGAATATAGCAGTACATAATGATATTAGTAAAAATAAAACATTGTAGACAGTATAAAACTTCAAAGGCAGGTAATAATCAAACCAGAGTGGATATTCTAGTGAATCTTGTCATCTTAAGTGCAGTTGCCTATGCTCTCAGACTTGATACTATCAATCATAACAGCTTTGAATAAATCTATCAATACAAAACAGTGATCTAACAAACCAGATTCGATTATGATCAGTCATGGTAAAACAGTGTAGGTTATACAGAGCTTCAGATTAAGTTAATAGGAAATTAAGGATGATTACCGTACTATTTGCTATTTTTGGGATTACTGTCTGTGCCCTCAAATCTAGTACAAGTAGACAGACTGGAACAGAATATAATACATCTAAGCAGAGTAGTGTGATTAATGTGGGTTTAAATCCTGGTGCACTAACAATATAGTGCATCAAGGCCATCTATGTTAGATTCTAGCCTTCCTTCTCTGCCTCATTTGTGCTATGCTATTTTTCTGCCTTTGTCTATTTTTCTCCTTCATTCTACTGCCTGCCCCACTCATTGAGACCTTTCTGCCACTGTTCCTAAAATCCTGGTATTTTTTTTCTCTCTCTCTAGAATGTCCTTCAGCATTTTCTCTAGGGTTGGATTGGTGGTCACAAATTCCCCCAGTTCCTCTTTGTCATGGAAGCATCTTGTTTCTCCATTAATTTCTAGTGACAGTTTTGCAGGGTACATCAATCTGGGCTGGAGGTTATTTTCTTTCAGGGCTTGGAATACTTTGCTTCAAGCTCTCCTTGATCTGATGGTCTGTGTTGAGAAGTCAGCCGTGATCCTGATGGGCTTACCTTTATAGGTAATCTGTTTCTTTTCTCTGATGGCTTTTAATATTCTGTTTTTATGATGAATTTCTGGTATCTTGATTATTATATGTCTGGGTGTAGCTCTGTTTTGGTTGTAGGTGGCTGGAGTTCTGTATGCCTCACGTAACCTAATGTTGTTTTCTTTTCCCATGCTTGGGAAGTTTTCCTTAATTATTTCCGTGAATAGCCTTTGTAATTCGCCTGTTTTTATTCCTGCTTTTTCGTTCATATTTCTTATTCTTAAATTATAGATTCTTTTGTCGTCTTCTAGCCTTTGTATTGTTACTGCCTATTTCCTTGTTATTTTTAAGAGATCTTACCTTTCATCATCACACACTGCCAACTTATCTTCAAGTTTTGATACTCTATCCTTAGTTTCTTTTAAAGAGTTTTGCCAGCTTTCAGTGGAGTTTTTAATTTCCTGACACAGCTGTATTTCAAATGTGCTGTAGCACCTAGTGGTTAGCAGCTACCATATTGGACTGCAGATCCAGAACATTCTGTCCTCACAGGAAGTTCCGCTGTGTAGTGCTCAGAGCTTTGCTTTGTCTCATTTAACCCTTACACCAAGCCTGTGAAGTGGATTCCATTATTTTCCATGTTTTATAAATAAGGTGCCAGCAAGGAGTTAAATGTCAAGTCCAAGTTACTGCTGTAAGGGAGAAAACTGGATTTCAGGCCCAGGTTTTCTGGCTCTGAACCCCTCTTCATTTAACCCCTTGAGGCACCTGACCCTGTTCAGCAGTCAGTTCATTTTCACTCTGTTGGAGGTGCAGGGAAAGGCCCTTGTCAAAGTTCAGCCAGAACTAACCTCTAGTGCTTATCTGGATTGTCCTTGTTATCTTGCCCTTCTCCCAGGTCCTCTCTACATCCTTCATCCCACCCTTTTAACACCACTACAAAAAGCTGATACTGCCCTGTAAAAAATAACAGTCAGTTTTAACCTGGAATGTCAGTATGTAAAATCAAAGGTTTTCAGACATACTCTTAGAAGAAACACATGATTTGAGTTACATCTCACTTGCCTACATAAGTGGATCACTTCTTATGCCTGAACAACAACTTGACTAAAAAAGAAACAGCCAGGTTGTAATCCTGGCACTCTGGGAGGCTGAGACAGGAAAATCACAAGTTCAAGCATAGCCCAGGCAGTTTATCAGTAAATAAGTCCCTCTCCCAAAAATAAAGAATAAAAAAGGGTTGGAGATATAGCTCAATGCAGAGGTCCTAAATTGAATCCTCAGTGCTTCAAAGAAAGGGGGTGTGGGCCCTCATTGTTTAGGCACTTACTGTAACCCAGAATACCTGTAATATTCTTTGCTTGAGGAATTATTGTGAAGCTAGTATACTTTTCCGCTGCTGGGGTATGTGACGGTTATACCCTTGCCTAAGGGATTCTAATCATGAGAATTCATCTCAAGGAAATAACTAAAAAGAAGGAGTGACAGCTCTTCAGCTGGGAAGCCAGGTGATGCACTACCACATCAGGCCTGGAGTTGGTGGCGCATACCTGTAATATCCGCACTCAGTTCACCACAAGTTCAAGGCCAGCCCAGCCTACATAGGGAGTTTAAGGCCAGCCTGAACTACACAGCAAGACCCTGTCTAAAAAAAATGAAAAGTATATTATCACATTCTATCTTTCCATATATGACTGTTTTTGTTTTTTGTTTTTGTTTGTTTTGTTTCGTCTTTTTGAGACAGGGTCTCACTATGCAATTCAGGCTGGCCTTGAGCTCACTTCATAGCCCAGGCTGGCCTCAAACTCACAATGATCCTCTTGCCTCAGCCTCCCAAGTGCTTGAGTTACAGGCATGTGCCACCACGCCCGGCTATGACTGTTCTTAATGAGTCTGAGGAAGAAGAGCAGAGATGCACTGCCTTTGGGTTCCTTGTGGAGAAAATGTACAACCAGATGCACAGGCCACACCTGCCCACAGTGGGGTGGAGGCTGCGAGAGTGGAGAGGCTCCTGCAGCAGAACTCGCAGCTCCAGGTGGGCTTGACAAGGCAGGGTCTTTCCAGAGGAAGGACTGTTAGTGTGAGGAAGGGGGTTCTGTCCTCAGCAAGCCCTGCTCTGAGGGGCACACGAGCTTCCCACACACAGGCGAAGTAGATGTGTACACAACACGAGGCAGATGTGGATAGGATAAATGAGTCTACGGCTATACCACCCTAAACGCGCCCAATCTCGTCTGATCTCGGAAGCTAAGAAGGGTCGGGCCTGGTTAGTACTTAGATGGGAGATAAATGACGTCCCACGGTTGTGTATAATAACAGTGCTTGTAACTAAATTATTTTAAATGTTTCCAGGTATGAAGGTAAATTCAGTGCTGGCTCAGTCTTTCCTCTAATGGTTCAGATCTGCGTATGGTTCGGCCGGCCCTTGGAGAAGACTCGCTTTGTGGCCAAGTGTAAAGGTGAGCTTTGACCGGGCCATGTCCCAGGCTGCAGTGAGAGTGCTCCAGGGTTGTCCCTGCTTCCTGGCACTGTTCCAACATTCCATGTGCTTTCATCCCCTCACATTTGTTACCAAAAGCAGACAGAGGGATTGAGGGTGTAGGAGTCCCCCATTCCTGATTGTGTGGGGCTACAGTTTGATCTCCACTCCACTGAGAGTTTTCCCATCTCTGGGGATAGCAGCAGAGGGCTTGGGGAACCAGGGGTGGGGGTAGAAGCTTGAACCCTGAACCCCAAGCAGTAGCCCTCCCTGGTCCTTAACCCTCCCATCTGCGCCACTCTGAATTTAGCCTCCGCCCTCAGGTGGGTGACATTCCTGTCCTCTTCCTCTTCCAGCAATTCAGTCCTCCATCAAGCCAAGCCCCTTCTCTGGAAACATCTATCACATCCTGGGCAAAGTGAAGTTTTCAGGTAACTGGGAGGTGGGATCTGGGAGCCCTGTACCATGGAGTGCTCAAGCCCGGAATGTGGGACTCATCGCCTCTGCTAGTACCTGCAGACCACTGATACCTCTTCTATTCTCACCCTGCCCCGAAGGCCTTAAACCATCAGGCTTTTCTACCACTTCTCTGCCCATGGATGACCTCTCAGGCCTTTCCTCACAGCTCCTCACTTCCTGTCCCAGAGACTTGCACCCCACCCTGAGTCAGCCGTGGCTACCTCCTGGGCCAATCACCAGGGGAGCCCAGTGCTGCACTCCCCAGCTCCCATTCTGTGCCAGTCTTCCACTTGCCTTCTGCTGCCCTCTGCCCAGCAGGCCTTGTTATCACCTTAGAGCTCTGGCACCCTGGCAGCTTCATAGTCTGTTGGAGCCGGTGGTCAGGGAATACCTCAAAACTAGTAGGGGTCGATGAGCTCAGAGATGAGGAAGAGAGACTATGCCAGGGGAAAGAGACAACATTTGCTATGATCCAGAGGCACAAAAAGGGCACATTTCAAGAACCAAAAAGGTTTACCAAGCTGGAGCCCCAGAAGGGTGGAACATGCTAGGGCACCCCCAGCTGTTACACAGAAACCCCAGCTCAGCTAGCAGGTGGTGGCTGTTCAACAAGAGGTATGGTGTATGGTGGTGCATGCCTGTGCTCCCCGCTACTCAGATGCTGAGGCAGGATGATCACAGGTTCAAGGCAGGCCTGGACAACTTAGGGAGACCCTGTGTCAAAGTGGAATAACAAGTGTCAGGAGTGGGTACAGCTCTTACCTACTATGTTCAAGACCCCAGGTTCAATCCCATTTCTGTCAAGAAGCTGGACAGCAGAACAAGGCCACCGAGGCCCCAGGTAATGCTTGTCCATGTTCCTTCTTGGGTGTCATCTGTTCCTGGCACCATATTTGTCAGGTGGTGCTGCAGCCCTAGGGGTCACACCCAGTCTCGACATCCAACCAGTGTGTGTCATGTCAGTGTAGACCTCTCCTTCCCGTCTTGCAGATGCCACAGGTGAAGGGTCACATGCAAGCCTTTTCTTTTTCTTTGCTTTTCTGAGACAGGCTCTCACTATAGAGCCCAGACTGGCCTTGAGCTCAGAATAGTCCTGCCTCTGCAGTGTTATAACTACAGGTGTGCACCACCACACTTGGCCCATCTACAAGCCTTTTCTTCTTGGATTCCCCTTCTAATCATACGAACCAGCCAAGCCAGAAAAACTCCCTTAGGAATCTGTCCCAGCCATCTGATCCATACAACTCAGTATAGTGTCAGGGTAGCCTTACTTTTAAGGGCGGGCCTCGGAGGCAAGCGTGTATTCTCCCTGCAGACTCTGAAAGGACAATGGAGGTCTGCCACAACACGCTGGCCAATTCCCTGAGCATCATGCCGGTTTTGGAGGGTCCCACACCACCACCAGACTCCAGAAGTGCCGCCCAGGACAACAGCGGGCAGCAGGAATGCTACCTGGTATTCATCGGCTGTTCCTTGAAGGAAGACAGCCTCAAGGACTGGCTCCGGCAGTCAGCGAAGCAGGTAGCTGCGAAAGCCCAGACAGCCCTGGCACAGGCGTGAGCAGCACAGTGGCCAGGACAAGCCCCTGCTGGCCTCCCATGGGGGCCATACCTCACAGGCTGAGCTGGGACGTGTAGGACCATTTGGAGAGTGGAAGGAAGGCCCTCAGGGCAAACTCCAGGCAGCCAGGTAGTCTGCTCAGACCCAGGTTCTCTGCAAGCAGTGAATAGTAAGGCTCTTGGCACAGCCTCAGGGGTTTGGTTATTCCTAGAACTCTGAGAAAGGAGCTGGCCTGGGTCTTTGTACTAAGGCCTGGGATGCCTCATCTGGATAAACTCTTGAATGGTGCTTGGCCGTGGGGCCCTGGTCATCCTTTGGTGTCTGTCACTATGGGTGAGGTTAGGGGTAAGAGTCTGTAGAGGCAGGGCCATGCTGACTGGAGAAGCTCCAGGTGCTCTGCTGGACATGGCAAGAGAGTGTCTCGGCAGGGTAGGAGGCTGGTGCCGCGTCTGTGCCTCGGCAAGCAGGTGTGCCCTCCCCTCCACATACCCGACCCCAGCCCTGCCCCATCTCCCAGCTCCCAGCTCTGACGGCAACATGTCTTCTCCTCCGTCTCTGCACAGAAGCCTCAGAGGAAAGCACTGAAGACCAGGGGAATGCTGACCCAGCAGGAGATCAGGAACATCCACGTGAGTGCACCACCCCGGGCCCCCTGGGGTGCAAGGCTGCTTGCTCCCTAGACCCACAGAGCTTGCTCACATGCCCCACTGAGATGGGGAGGACTGCTGCTGCGGCGTGGACGTGACAATGAGGAGAGTCTGCCTGTAGATGAGTAGGCAGGAGACCTACTGTTCAAGCAACCATAGAAGTCTATATGCAAGATAAACCAGAGTCTGGGCCACAGTGACACAGGCCTGTAATCCCACAGCTCTGGGAAGCTGAAAAAGAAAGATTTGAAGTTTAAACCCAGGTTGGGCAATATTTTTGTTTTATTTTTTTGTTTTGTTTTGTTTTTATACCAGAGATCGAACTCATGACCTTGCATTTGCCATGCATATGCTTACACTGTTGAGCTAAATCCCTGGCTATTTTGTGTTCTTTTGAGAAAGATCTCATTATGTAGCCCAGGATGGCCTCAAACTCAAGGCAGTCCTCCTACCTCAGCCTCCCAGGTGCTAAGATTATAGGCATGTACCACCACACCCAGCTTCAGTTTTGGCAATTTAATGACTTAGCAAGACCCTGTCTCAAAAATTTAAAAGGGATTGGGGATGGTGACCCTGGGTTCAATCACCAATACCAGAAAAGAAAAAAAAAAAAAGGAATGAAAAGAAAAAGTGGAGAAACCAACTATAGCCCAGGAGAAAAGCTATGTGCCTACAAAAGTTGTTCATGGGAAGGCTTTAGAATCCTAAGGCTAAGACAAAAGGCACTTGATGAGTCCCCCAGAACTCCAAGACCCCTGACCTCTGTCCCAGTGCCATGCCCACTAGAGCCCTTTCCTGAGGGACTTGGCATCAAAAGACCAAAAGAGGCTGGGGATTTAGCTCAGCAGCATAAGCACCTGCCTTGCAAGGACATGGTCATGAGTTCGATCCCCAGTACCAATAAAAATTAAAAAAAAAAGATACAGTCTTGGCCCCAGGATGCACTGTTTCACAGGCCTGGCGATGAGTAGGGACACGTGGGAGTACTCTGGGACTGATGAGGAGGGCCTTTCATTACCAGCCCCCCAGGCCTGTGCAGCCTGACACCTCCTGGGAAGAAGGCAGCCCTGGTAACTCATTCCCCAGAAGCAGCCCTGGAGCAAAGATTGGAGTACAGCTAGGATATTTTATAATTACAGGAGACAGTAGGGATGTGGGAAAGTGAGAGAGGGAAGTGAATGCAGCCAACAAAGGGTAGTTACCAGACCAGCACCCTGGGAGCTATGAAAGCACCCCCAGGGTTCCTTTTCTGAGAGGCTGCTGCTAGGGTGTTCATCCCTGCATATGGCAGAGTGTCTTGTTAAGGTATGGACTGTTTATTTGTGGTCATGAAATTTTGTGACAGGGTCTTGCTGTGTAGTCCAGGCTGGCCTTGAACTCACTATGGAGCTCAGGCTGGCATCAAACTCAATGCCAATCCTCCTGCCTCAACCTCTCCTGGGATTACAGGCATGCACCACCACACCCAGCATGTCCTTTAATTTTAATGAGTGAATGAGTGGTAGAAAGTACAGTTATCAGATAATTCTACCTGAACTCTTTCTTCTACAGGTGAAACGCCACCTAGACCCCCTGCCTGCTGGCTACTTCTATAATGGCACCCAGTTTGTTAACTTCTTTGGTGATAAGACTGATTTTCACCCTCGTATCCTTTGAAGCAGCTTGGTCCCTGTTGGAATTCACATCCCAAGATGGGCGGCAGGGTGCACGTCTCTGGAGAGCAGGTGTCTGCTAGAGCCAGTGCAGCTGTGAGGCTGGGGACACACAAGAGCAAACCACCAGGGCCCACTTTTATGTTGGCTTTTTAAAGTTGTTTAAATTAGATTTGTCCTGTGTGGTAGCTCAGGCCTGTAATCCCAGCACTGGGGAAGAGAGCCTGAAGCAGGAGGGTTGCAAGTTTGAGCCCAACATGGACAATTTAGCAAGACTCTTATCTCAAAATATTAAAAAAATTCAAGAAGCCAGTTGTGGTAGCGCACTCCTCTAATCCCAGCACTCAGGAGGTTGAGGCAGGAGGATCATTGCAAGTTCAAGATCAGCCTGGGCTACAAAGTGAGCTCAAGGTTAGCTTGAACTGCATAGTGAGACCCTGTCTCAAAAAGACAACATATATGTAAATTCAAAGGAGGGCTGGGGATTTAGCTCAGTGGCATAAACGTCTGCCTGGCAAGCACAAAGTTGTGAGTTCAATCCCCAGCACACACACACAAAAAAAAAAAAAACGAAAGGACTGGAGATGTAGCTCAGTTGTAGAGTCTCCCTGGATTTGATCCCCAATACAACCAAAAGAAAATGGTTTTTTTTTTTTTTATTTCACCCTTTATTAATGATTTTGTTACTCTGCAGGGTGCAGCTGGAGTGCAGCTGTGGTGACACCCTGAGTTCTGTGGTCACCAGGGTTGTGATTTCCAAATTGGAGACAGTCCAGTTACAAGTGACCCGGAACAAAGGTGGACAGGAGAACGTGAGACAGGGAGCCGCTGGTATGCTAGTAAAGCCTGAGGGCTCCATTCTGGGACCTCAGGAGGTCCTGTGCCAGCACTGGTCAGTCTTTGTAGCAGTGAGGCTGCCTAGCAGGTACCTCAGTGTCCCCTGCGCTACCTGCCAACAGGGCTCTCATTGCCCAGGCTCTGCACTCTTCCTTAACCACGGGCCAGTCATGGACCAGTTCATGAATGACTATGTGGAAGAAGCCAACCGGGAAATTGAGAGATACAACCGCGAGCTGGACCAGCAGGAGTACCATGACCTCTTTGAGCAGAAGTCCTAGAGGAAGCTGGGCCGAGCGCCCACTAGAGATGGACAGAGTGTCTAGCTGTCTCACGCCTGCTCTCCCAGAGGCCCCCCTGGAGGGGCTCTGTCCTTCTCGCCCCCCCTTCTGACTGGAGTGCATGCTGTCTTTGTTCTCTGTGGGGGGGTGGGGCTGCGGGGCAGCTGTGTGCTCACAGTCTGGGCCCTTTGCGCTTCTGCTAACAATGTTTCCTTTGGGTTGCTGAGGCACAGGGTAAGGGTGGGGAGAAGCACTGGGATGGCACTGAAGACTTGAGAGGAACCTGGGCTGCCCAAACTGCAGCCACATCTGGGGTGCACCCATGCCAGGCCTTACATGCTGCCCCAGGAAAGCCCTCGTCCCCAGTAGTGTCTACTGCCCTGCTCATGCTTTTCCACTTAAGGAGCTGGCCTGGGCCCATTCAGGGGGAGCGGCAGAAGCCCTGCCCCAGCCCACCCCAGAGCCAGCAGCTCAGGCCTAGAGCACAGCGTGCTCCCTACGAGAGGATTCCCTTCATGGCACTCGGCTGAGGGCGAGGCATGATGCTTTCCAGCCAGATGTGGCCCTCCTGTTGACGTCAGCAGCCACCCTAGGATTGGTTCTTAAGTTCTGCAGCATCGCTCGGTGTCCCTAATTCAGGGAGGAGAGCAGGCCTGCTGCCCAGGGCCCTGGCACTGCTGTGCTTCTTGTCGAAGGGGGCATCTGCAGCCGATGTGTTAAGGGCATCAGTCTTCAGCACCCAGCCTTGCCAGGGAAGGCCCGCTTCTTAGCCCCAAACTTCAGGAAATCCCAAGCCCCCAGGCATCATTTCTGGCCCTGGATTTGTTTGGCTTCTAAAAAGCAGGATTTTTCAAAGAACTCCAGGATTCAAGTTAGAAGTCCTTCCAGGGATGTTGTTTTCACTAGGCTGTAAAGCAGAGAGAATTTAAATTGTGTCCTGTGCCCCACCTTCATAATTAGTATGTGGGACAGAGGGTCATAGGCACTGATACTTAGGTGATATCCATTAGTTTTCAGCACCTCAGCTGCCTGGATTGTAAATGCTTTCTGAATTTACATATTTTTGCATGCCTTAGGAAGAAGCACATAGGTGAAACCAGCATAGTTAAATGCAGAGGGGTTTTTGAGAAAAGCCCTGATGCAGAGGATTGCCGCGATGGAGCACAAGGCCTGAGTGAGTGCAGGGAGCAAGTAATTGGCAAGGGCTTGCCAGTAAAATACACTTGTATTAGGGAGGAAAAAAATCTGTATTTGAAGCAAAATGAACAAAATTGCAAATTCCCTTGAGAAAGAAATCTTGCATTAAGAAAGGCTTTTGAAATTCAGGCCCATATGCCCCACACCCAGCTCTGCTGATGGGGGTTCTGCTCTAGAGCCCAAGCCTGGGAGTCCCTGACTTCTGGCTGGCCGGGGGCCAGGGCCCAGGGCCCACAAATGGGCAACCTCTGCTTCAGAATCAATAACATAGATCTTAAGTGCAATTGATTAATAAGCAGTGAGTTACTGTAGCTTCCTTTAGCTCTGCTGAGCTCTTTTTAAAAACTCAAACTTGAGCAGCCTTAGAAAAGGGGTGGGGGTGGGGTGGGGCAACCACAGGCCATTTCATTTCTTCCAGGGGCCACTGTGAAGTTTTAAGTGGAAGCTCTAGAAACAGGAGCTTGAGCCATTTGCTGACTGCCCTTGCCTGGCAGTCCGGCTGCTGCACGGAGGAGTTTTTAAAGAGAGGTTGGAGTTGTGCACAAGAGCAAGCCTGCCTTCCACGTGGGCTTCGCTGCATGGTGACTTCAGGTTCCGACCGCTGTCCATGGAAATGCTCTCTCGCCAGCCTGCTCTGCTGTCCCCATTGCCCTCCACGGGGAGGGAAAACTTCAATTACCTCAACTTGAATATAAAACTGTGATTGAAAAAAAGGAAAGTAAGTATCAAAGCCAAAAAGGCAAAACTGGCTGAGGCCTCTACAGACGCTCCCCAGCTTGCTCGGGAGCGTGAGGGGCGCACTGGCGAGAGGACATTTTGGGCATGTGTGCCCCTGGCGAAGGGCACAGCCGCAGTGTACCGCGAGCTGTTCGCGGATTGGGCTGGGAGACTGCAGCCTCCCATGCCTCTCCCTGACCCTGTGGCCTCCGGGTTGGAGCCTGGAGGTTAATTAATACCCACTGGCTTCCTCTGGGCCCAGGAGCAAGGTCTCCAGCCGTCTGCAGAGGAAAGGCCACGACACTGACCTTAGAAGTGGATACCAGGGACCCAGCAAAGACAAGGGAGCGGTTTCCAGGGACAGGCATGAGGCCACCAGGGGCTTACACGCTTTTGCCACCTTTTCTGTTAACAGCTTCAGTTTTACATCACCAGAGTGAGTGTGATTATGGTGACTGAACAGTGGCTGAAGTTATGGGTTATTCTGTGTCAACACGGGAGATTTTTTTTTTTTTTTTATTGGAAAGAGGAGACAGAAATTGGAGAAAACGATATTGCCCTAGGAAGGGGCCACTAGCAAGAAGTCTGGTTGGCCCCACCACACTGGGTGCTCCGACCTGAGGCATGGATGCTGGCGCTTCAGGTTGGGATAAAAAGTTCCCTCCTAAATTCTACTAGGATTTTGGAGAATTTTTGCACAGTAATAAGCTCTGGGTTGCTCTTTGAGCTTCTCAAAAGGGAAAAGTTCAACTCAAAGATTGTGAACTATTAAGTATTCCAGCCGTGATGCTGACTAGTTGAATAGTTGTACCTCAAAAAGTAGGTGAGAAATGGCTTCCTCTGTGTCCCAGATGGTCAAATGCTAATGACATAAGAGCTCACTTACGTGCCAAAATTCATTTTTATACTAGTTTTTCAGTGCTTTAATATTTGTAACTTAAATTTTAAAACTCATATTTACAAACACTACTGTAACTTCAGTGAAACTGAATTGTGTGATTGAAGCTTTTTGCTTATTATAGTATTTATTACACTACTTAATTCAGTAAATATATAAAGTAGCTTCCAATTTATTTTTATATTATTTTACATGTTTTTACCTGCAGTTGTGTATGTGAATTTACATTGGTAATTAAGATGTAATGCTAAGGACCAATAAACTACCACCGAGCGAGCACCACTATCTCCCCTCATGCCTGCCTGTGACCACCCTGTGGCACCTCTGAGTGGGTTAGAAGGCCCACGCCTGGGAACTGGGGACCTTCCCCTAGCTGTAACCATGGCAGGGCCCATGCTGAGAGTGAGGCAGAATAAAAAATATGCAGAGCCACACTTAGTGGCACATGCCTGTAATCTGGTACTGGGAGGCTGAGGCAGGAGGAGCACTACCAGTTTAATGTGTTTGGGCTGCACAGTGAGTTAAAAGCCAGCCTGAACTGTGTAGCAAGACCCTGTCTCAAAAAGACCAACACGGGCTGAGGATTTAGCTCAGTGGCTTAAGTGCCTGCCTAGCAAGCACAAGGTTGTGAGTTCAATTCCCAGTACCAAAAATAAATAAATAAAGACAAACACAGTAAATAAAAACAAAAACCTCATGTCCCAAAAAACAAAAGCAAAAATCTGTACCTTAAGGCCATAAACTCATTTTTTTCCCTTTTCTCCCAAAACATTATAACCGTGGGCAATTACCTTTCACCTGAGAATGGGTTGGGCCATCCCCTTTTTACCTGAAAATGGCCCTTTTTCCCCTGTATATATAGACTAGCCACTTAATTTTACCTATAAATTAGGCTTTCCCCTAGAAATGGAGGTGGGCCATCCTCCCCACCCACCAAGCCAGGACCACAGATTTCTCCCTGCAGACTGCCTTCCCACCTGTAAACTAGGCTACCCCCATGCACTCAAGACCGAGACCATAGACTATCGCATTCCACAGATTTCCACCATGAAAAACAAGCATCCCCGTTCTGTACTGTAGTAGGTCTCATTCTATTTGAGTGTGTCCTAAAATCTCTGCCTAACAAACCTGTCCCATGTCTCTTGCCAGTGCATCCTTAAACTCTTTCTCCATGAGAGGAATCAGCAAACTCAGTCTGCAAAAGGGTGGATTAGTTTCCATATTTCAGCCTCAGGGATCTCAGACCCAGCCCTTTTTCTATTTGGAAAACGAGGCGTTAGAACTGTGACTTTCCTAAATCCAGCCAAAGACTTCATTCTTCCTTCTCCACTTCTCTCAACCCCTTACCACCTTCTGCTACTGCTCTTCTTTTATATATATATGACAAATTTTATATATATATATATTTTTTTTTTTTTGATAGGTCTTGCTATGTAATTCAGGCTGGGCTCAAATGAATTCACTGTTCCCAGCTCAGGCTGACCTCAAATGCATGGCGATCCTCCTGCCTCAGCCTCCTGACTGCTAGGACTACAAGTGTGTGCCACCCCGGCTAACAATTTGCCTTCTGAAACATAGTTTCTCCCAAACATTTGCCTTCTAAAGGCTTACAGTTTTTTCTTTTTTCTCCCTGTTTACAAACCTGTAGCCATAGCTTTTGGGGTTTGTTTTTGTTTTGTTTTTTCCTTTCCAGCAGTTAGAACTCCCCAGATCTCTAGAAAGTGTTTGCTTGTACATGCAGACACCAGAGGCAAGAGGCACTTGCTCCCTCAGCAGAAATGGGAGCGGTATTGAGAGTCCTTTGTGACTTGCAGCAGTCTGGCTCTGGACCCCCTCAAACCAGCACACTCTGCCTGGGTCAGGGGGAGTGCAGAGGTGCTCCCCAGGGAGAGCTATGAGGCTTGGTTCACCGATGTCTTGCACAGTTTCTCATGCAGCCAACATGGGAGAGCCAATCCTGGCATACCATGGGGAGGACCAGGTTTTAGGGTGACTCCAAAGGGAAATGATCTCCCTAAATCATGCATTTTGGGGTCCTAAACAGCAGATAAAAAAAGATAGGTATAGTGGCACTGGAAAGGCTGAGGCAGGTGGATCATAACTTCAAAGACAACCTAGGCTACACAGTGAGGCCCTGTATTAAAAAAAAAAAAGCCAGGCATAATGGTGCACGTGTAATCCCAGCATTTGGGAGGCTGAGGCAAGAGGATCCCTGCAAATCTGAAGCCATACAGGGCCCTATAGTTCAAGACTAGCCTGAACTACATAGCAAGACCCTATCATAAAACAAAACAAAAAGATAAAAGATTGACCATTAATGATCTAAATGGAGAAGCTGAAAGAATAGACTGCGCATGGTGGCACACTCCTGTAATCCTAGCACTCGGGAGACTCAATGCAAGTTTGAGACCAGCCTGGGCTACAAAGTGAGCCCAAGGCCAGCCTGAACCACATAGCAAGACCTTGTCTGAAGAAAAAAAAAATTATAATAGTTAAACTTACTGCTTCCCTTCAGCACTGGTATAACCAACCTTCTGGGTGTTCCACAATTGAGGCTAAAAGACCAAAGCTAAGAAAAAAAAAAAGCTAGCCAGGTGTGGTGGTGGCACATTCCTGTAACCCCAGCTCTAAGGATCCTGGGGTAGGAAGGACACTGAGTCTGAGGCTAGCCTGGGCTACACAGTGAGACCCTGTCTCAACCCACAAAACTCGGCTAAGAGGACAACCGACCCTCCACGGTCAGCCAGGACCCAGCATTTGATGGGCCCTCTCTAAAAGAATCATATGACTCCAGTGAGTCACCCAACCTCCCAGGGAGCTCACTGAACCCCAAAAGACAAGGGTCACCCAATATATGTTATGCCAAAAAGAGGGTCACAAAATAGGAAAATACATGCTTCCAAAAAAACCCTACATAGTGGGGATGGGGATTGAGCTCAGCACTCAGGCACTTGCCTGGTAAGCCTGAGGTTGTGAGTTCAACCCCTGGTACCAAAAAATAAATAAGCCTATATAGCCAAGCAAGACCATGACACATCCTGGCAGATGATACTGATAAAAAGTGTTTTAAAGTAGCTAACATGGGGCCAGGGATATAGTTTAGCAGTACAGCACCTGCCTGGCAAATCCCAAACTGTGAGTTCGATTCCCAGTAACAAAAAAATTAAAGTAGCCAACATACCAGGTGTGGCAGCAGGCCTGTAACCCCAGCACTCAGGAGGGTGAGGCAAGAGGATCGCAGTGAGTGGGAGCATGGGCTACAAAGTGAATTCAAGGGCAGCCTAAACTGCATAGTGAAACCCTGTCTCAAAAGCAAATTAGCCAACAGCCTCTCCTCACATGGTCCCAGAAATAACCCCTGAGGAGCTTTAGCTGACTTTGGCAAATATACATTTATAAAAAACTAATTTTGATTAGTGCAAGTCTGCCTTTAATTTGCTTTTTTCTTTTATTTAATTTGAGACAGGGTTTCGCTAGTAGTTCAGGTTGGCCTTAAAACTCATGTAGCTGGGCATGGAGGTGCTGGGATTACATGGGGACCCCAGGCCCGGCCGGCTAACTTGGTTTAAAACATCTAGTAAAAAAGTGCAGTGTAGGCCTGGGATTTAGCTCAGTGGCGCAAGTGCCTGCCTGGCAAGCGTGAGGTCGACCCCCGGTACCAAAAAGACACACAAAAAAACAGTTAACCATCCTCAGAATTATTTTCCCGTGACACGATTCAACAAGAGGCGGCCTTGGGCGGCACGGGTCCCCCAGCCCCACGCAGCGGGCCCCAGAGAATGGACCTTCTGAAGCCACCGGCTCCGGGGTGGCAGGAAGCCGGCGCCGGTTCCCCGATGAGAGCTCCCCGCATGGCTCGTTATGGGGGCCGGGTCGAGCCACAGGGAAGCCGGGCAGCGTGGCCTTGGTGTACCAGGCCCTGGGGAGGCTGCCCGGGCCGCCAGGGGCCTCGGCCCAGGCTGCGCGCAGGTCAGTCCCGAGGCCTAGGCCCCAGGGCAGCAGCGCCCTGGTCCCACAGTGCGACTGCTGGTCCTGAGGACGCGGAGCAGGGCGGGCTGGGGCGCCCACGCGCGGCCCCCAGCGAGCCTGGAGCCACACGCCGGCCCTGACGCGCAGCACCTGGCTCCCAGTCCCGAGTGGTGTCCGCCAGCCTCCGGCTCTGGCTCCGCTGGGCCCCAGAGCGCGCCTGCGTCCTTGGTGGCCTCGCCCACGCGCGGTCAGCTTCCTCTGTGCCACTACAATCCCAACGCTCCGAGGGCAAGACCCCTTCTCCCCCACAGTGTCCCCAAGTCTGGGGTCCCCTCCCCATTCCTGGCCAAGGCTCACTTCTGAGGGTCCCAGCGCCAGGCCCACTTGGACCTGCGGAAGCCACACATCCCCTCACCTGTTCCTGAGCCTCTGTTACATCAGATACCTGTGTTTTGTTTCGTTTTGGTTTGGTTTGGTTTTTTTACGTTTTTGAGACAGAGTTTCCCTACATAGTTCAGGCTGTCCTTGAACTCACTTTGTGGCCAAGGCCACTTATCTCACAGGGATTTGCCCGCCTCGGCCTTCTCAGTGCTGAGATCACAGGCGTGTTCCACCACAGCTGGCGACCCACTTTTTTTTTTTTGAACAGGGAATCAAATTCCCGACCTCACACTTGCCAGGCAGGCACTGGTACAGCTGAGCTAAATCCCCAGCCCGACCTACTTAATTTTTATAAACATTTTTGTTAGTCCTTTTAGTACAAATAATAGGAAGCATCTGCTTTGTTTCGTTTTGCCATACCAGATTAGGTACATTATTTGCACTGAGCTACATCTCAGCCTTTTTATTTTTTTATTTTGAGACAAGTTCCTGCTCAGTCACTGAATCCCGCACAGGCTGGGCTTGAACTTGTAATCCTCCTGCCTGTGTCCCCTGGAGTGCTGAGATGACAAGCATGAAGCACCAGGCCTTGCTAGGGAGCAGTTTTTGTTGTGCTTGAGCTGACGATGGTGACTCCTGTGTCGTGGTTACTTTTCTCTCATTGCTGAGACAAAATACCCAACACCCAAAAATAAGGAAGGAAGCCGGGCATGGTGGCTCACACCTCTAATCCCAGCACTCGGGAGGCTGAGGCAGGAGGATCGTTGTGAGTTCGAGACCAGCCAGGGCAGCCTGAACTGTATATGATCCTGAACTGCATATGAGACCCTGTCTCAAAAAGACAAAAAAAAAAAAAAAAAAAGGAAGGAAAACCAAGGCATGGTGGTGTGGTACAGGGGTGAAAGTTCAAGGCGGTAGAAGACAGCAGAAGCAGAAAGCGGGGAAGAGTGGGCCTGTTTTCCCCACTTACACTGTAAGCGGCCTACACCCCTGTATGGGTGTGGGACTCACACCAGCTCCCTGCCTGCCTCTTGCACAAGCTGAGGGTGTTTTAAAGGACTGACCCTGACCCCCTGCTGAGTCACTTAAACTTCTAAACTTCTCAAATTCACACAGTGTATCAACCATCACACACCCTACCCTGACTTGATCTCAGGGCCTCACACATATTTGGCACGTTCTCTACCACTGAGCTTCCCACCCCCACCAGCCATAGTGCTGGTGTTCTGTGTTGTTTTGGTTTTTGCCTGAAACAAATCTCACTTTGTAGTTCAGGCTGGCCTTGAACTTACTATGATGCCCAGGTTGGCCTTGAACTCACAGACCCTCCCGCTTTGGCCTCCCAAGGGCTGGAATTACAGGCGGGCACCCAGCCGTGGTGATTATTTTTAAGAAAAATTTTAAATTGAAAATATTCTGTCCACTAAAATAACTCACTGCCACCACTGTCAGCCCACAAATTGAAAAAGTCACCATTTGGTTATATAGTACCTCACTGAACACAGGGACACCAGTACCCCGTAGTACCCTGTTTGAGAATTTTTTTTTTCTTTAAGAAAGAGCAAGTTTAAAAAAAAAAAAAAAAGAGCAAGCAGATTGCTAGGGGGGTGGGCTGACGCTCTGCACTGGAGGGGGCCAAGTAGACCAACTCGAGTGAAAATTATATATCCCCAGACAAGACTAGCCCAGGCTGGCCTCGAACTCAGCAATCCTGCTGCCTCCATCTCCTGAGTGCTGGCATCACAGGCGGGCGCCACCACACCCAGCCAGAGAGCCACTTGGAAGGAACAGCTGGCGAGGCCAAGTGACTCAGTAGATGAGACCCAAGGGATGACCTGGAGGTAAAAGTGGAAAAAGCCCAAGTGGAAAAAAACCCAACATTTTGAAACTATTCCAATAACTATTTGGTTTTGTTCTCTAAAATTTGACAAAAACTACATTTGTTTATCCACAAATCATTCCTGTTTTTCCCAGGCCTCTCCACTACTAACCTGATCATCTGAAAAAAAAAAAAAAAAGGCATGCTAATAAGTGACTATAAATCTGCAGAAAATAAATGGTAGCCAAACAAAGTGTGAATGATTTGCTTTACCCTTCAGTCACTACTGCTTTTCCTTCATGAATATATAGAAGCTCACACTTTTCCCGCTTCTTGTAGTTTCACATTTTTAAGTAACTTTATAGCTCTACTCTGAAATTTCATGCATGGATGAATGTACAAATAATAGAGAAATAAGGACAACAGGAAATGGAAAGATGGCTTGATAAGGAAAATTATTTCAGGTTGTGACTAAAACTTCATGGAATTTTCTACCTAAAAGGAGTCCATTTTCTCTTTCTTTCTTTCTTTCTTTCTTTCTTTCTTTCTTTCTTTCTTTCTTTCTTTCTTTCTTTCTTTCTTTCCAAGGCCTTTACCACGAGCTACATCCCCACCTCTTTTTTTATTTTTTATTTTGAGACAGGATCTCAGTTGTTCACAAGCTTGCTCAAGTTCATAATCCTCCTGCCTCAGCCTCCCAGAGTGCTAAGATTACAGATGTGTGCCTCCCTGTCTAGCTGAAGGGGTCCATTTCAACCTCTTCATTTTATAATGAAAACGACCGGAAATGACCAGAGACCCGAAGAGGCAGAGTCTAACCCCAGAGGGACACCCTGGGCCTCCCCACTGCCATCAGCCGCAGCATCGGCCCTGATGGGGAGAACAGGGAGGGACCGTGAATGGGAAGAAAGGCAAGGGCGACAGGGTGTGACAGCCAGAAGACCTGAGGCAGCCAGCCAGGATTCCAGCAGTGGCCAGTGATGGGATTCCAGTGGGGCAGGGCTGGGGGTGGGTGAGAAGTGGGTGATTTGGCCCAGGCCTGCTGTTGTGTTTCTGGGCTGAGAAGCTGGACTCTGGGGCCTGAACCAGGTCTGATCGCAGAGTGGCACCCTGAGCCTCCCTGCCTAGCAGTCTGCTGACTACATCGGATCCCTGCGCTGAGCCTTAGGCCAGCGATGGTGACCCTTTCAGCCACGGCTTCACCACCACTGCCTCAGGCCCTGGGCACTGCCAGGTTCTGACAGTGGAGGGACAGAGGGGACCGAGGGGCATCACCCTGAGGGGGAGCTTTCTGTGGGGCCTCTTTAGGGAAGGGCTCCTGGCCTTCCCAGCTGTCCTTTTAGAGTGAAACTGAGGGAAAACTTTCACAAACCTTTCAGCGTCACGGGCCTCTAGTTTCCTGCTTCCATCTCTGATCCTAGAAGCTAGGGCCCTGGGAACACAGCTCAGTGACACAGCGCCTGCCTGGCGAGCACAAGGTCAAGAAGAAGAAATAGCTTAGCTGAAAAAAAAGAAGTCTTAGCTAGACAGTGAAGTGTCGTTTTGCTATAGGTGACACCTGCTGGCTTGTGGGCCCTGTGATGCCCCTTTTAAGTTGCTTTCTTAGAGGTAGTCCTGCCCAGTTCAGACCATGGAGGGCGCCACAACTCTTTCGTTTGGGCCCATGAGGACTCAAGGATGAGGTGTCCCTCCCTCCCCTTGTTTGTTTTTGTTTTTGTCTTTTTGAAACAGGGTCTTGCTATGCAGTTCAGGCTGGTTTTGAGCTCACTTTGTTTTTTCGTTTGTTTGTGTTTATTTTTGTTTTGGGGGGCTACTGGGGATCAAACTCAGGACTTTGCACTTATCATGCAAGCACTTGTGCTGCTGAGCTAAATCTTCGGCCCTTGAGCTCACTTTGTAACCCAGGTTGATCTCAAATTTGCAACAATCGATCCTTCCTGCCTCAGCCTCCCACGTGCATGCTGGGATTACAGGCGTGTGCCACCATACCCGGTTGAGTTTTGATGGCAGAGAAACCCAAACTCCACCTGCCCCCCCTGCTTGTAGTTCATTTTCTGAATGAGTGTTGCCAGAAAGCTGTGAAGTCTGCTTGTGTGCCTGAGGACCACCGCCACCGTCCCCCTCGCCTCCAGGTCCTTTCCCCACACCGCAGGCCGCCTGCACCTGCCCGTTATCCCAGAGATGCCCCTGAATCTATCTTCTAGGGGACTCACTCACCCATCACCATACCCTGGGACACTCTCTCTTCTGCAAAACTCATCCTTTCAGTGACTGGCACATTGAGTGCCCAGGAACAGGCCTGGCTTGGTGACAGGGGCCTAGGTAGGGTGCAGTGTGGGTGGCCACTGAGAGAGAGTTTACTGCTGTGTTACTTGGTCCATTCCCCCGTGGGACCTGGAAATGCCCCCAAGAAAGAACTGAGGCCAGCAGGGGCCCCTCCCTGGTACTACCAGTATGTCCAAGCTCATCAGAGAAGGGGAAGGTGTCTGGGAGAGACAGTCCGAGGAATCAGAGATGGACAGAAGGTTGGTGTGGTTGCTGGCCGCTGACCCACTGGGACAACCAGACAGTGCCGGGGACTTTACAGTTAGGCAGTGAGCCTGGCCGTAGACCTGGTCCATAGACTGCAGGTAGCTAAGCTATTTAGCAATAACTAAAACAATCAGACAGGGCTGGGCCCTGGAGGTCAAGGCAAGAGGCCTACGGTCGCTGGAGGTGCATTCACTGAAGGCTGGGCTTCCAGGAAAAAGGAATTACTACGCTCACATACTTCCTCTGGCGATGCCCAGCGGCGGCTGACACCCTAAATAGAATCAGGCACCTAGGCTAGGGACCTTTCCTTCCTGGAAAATCCTTGCTCTGTCCATGTGCACTTGCTACAGGATTTGCTTCCCCACTTGATCCCCATTTAATCAATATTACCTAAGCAAGTAATATTGATCTTATTGGCTGTGATCTTATTGGCTCACCATAGTTTTGTCCCATTTCGCGCCCACCTTGTGACTTTCCATTGGATCAATATTACCTAAGTGATTATACTTGCAATCTTATTAGTTGACTATGGTTTTTTGTTTGTTTTTGGTACCAGGGATTGAATTTACAACCTTGCGCTTGGCAGGCAGGTACTTATGCCACTGAGCTAAATCCCCAGCCCTGGTTTGACTATAGTTTTGCTCCATCTCACGCCCCGCCCCCCTCACCGTGTGGCTTTGCTCAATAAAACACCCTTGAGAAGCGAGGTCATCAGGCAACCTACTTTCAGGCTCCCTTGTATCTTATTTTTTTATTTTTATTTTTCTGAGACAGGATGTCACTATGTAGTTCAGGTTGGTCTTGGACTTACTATGTGTCCCAGGCTGTCCTCAAACTCACGGCGATTCTCCTGCCTCAGCTTCCTGAGTGCTGGGATCACAGGCATACACCACCTCGCCTGGCCTCTTCCATTTTAGACAGACACTATCTTTCTCTCAATAAATTCCTCCTACTCTTAACCTCCGTTGCTCCTAGATTTCATTCTTAGATTTTAGCGAACACGAACTTGGTGCCGCAGACACCCAGCAGGCTGGGCGTTACATTTCCCTTATGATTTGGATGAGGGATATATCATCCCTCTGTCTCACAGTTGGGTGTGGAGCTCCCACAAGTAAGCAGTCCTTAGAGGGGACGTCCTCACAGGAGGGGCAGTGTGTGGGAGAGAGAAAGGCCCTAGGGCTGGGGATGCAGGGCAGGGCCTCTGGGCCCTCGGGCCTGGGGCTGGCTTCAAGGTGCAGCAAGCGGTGCTGCGGGTCGGGGGTCCGAGGAAGGCGGAGCAGCCAGGATGGGGAAGCTGAGAAAGCCTAGCCTAGAGGCAGGAATGAGAAGGCTGATGGGGGCTGGAGGAGCCGGGAGTTTTCTCCCTGGGCACCCTAGGCCTGGCTGGGGCCGTGTCAGGAAGTGGGTGGAGGGAGAGGAGGTTGTCTGGGAGTGGCTTCGGCGCTAAATACCTCGGAACCACCCAGGGAGATAGCGATATGCATTGGGCTGGGGGGAGGGGAACCCAGGTTGATTGCACACGATTACGCGGGGCTGAGTGCTGCGCCGTGAGGACCCAGTCCTGCTCTTGAGGCGCTGGTTGAGCCAAGTGGACAGCACCCAGGCAGGCAGTAAGAGGAATGGAATGACATCTCGAGTCTGGAACCTACTGTGGAGCGTGTGACCAGGGAAGGTCCCTGAGGCGCTGGGGCAAGATCCCAGGGCACACAGACTATCAAGGCCTTGAGGCGGGCAGGGAGGCCCGCAGCCCCCGCGGCTGCAGTGACGTGGGCTGGGGAGCAGCAGTTACAAGACAGGTGGGCAACAGCTGGCAGCCGGGATGCACAGCAGCCCGGCTGCCCCGCAGCACAGCGGGGAGTTTGGGAATGTCCTTTGCTGGGGACAGGAAGCCGCTGGAGATGAAGAGTGTCTCATGGGAGCAGGGCCGGGGGTGGGGGTGGGGAGGGTGGCAGGAGCTGCTAGGGGATGGGCAGGCTGGTGGTGCGTGGGAGCTGCTCCGATCTCAGGTTTTTGTTTTGTTTTTGGTACCCAGATTACACCCAGAGCCTCACACATGCTAGGCATGAACTCTTGTCATCAGGCTACGTTCCCAGCCCTTTTCCTCTTTCAAGGTTACAGTCTTGCTAAATTGCCCATCCTGGCTTTGAATATGCCCTCCTCCTGCCTCGTCCTCCCGGGTAACTGGGATTTTGAGGGGGTTTTTGTTTTTGTTTTTTTGTACCAGGAATCACCTCAGGTCTCATGCTTGCCAGGCAGGTACTGTGCCACTGAGCTACATCTCCAGCCCTTGAACTCTGTTTTGTTTTGTTAATTTTATTTAGAGAGGGGAAAAATAAAACAAAACAAAACAAAACAAAAAGGGTAGAAACAATACAAAATTTCAAAAAAAAATGAACAGTAAGAAATCACTAGTTGATACATTACATACTGTCTTCCTGGATGTAGTTGTTCAAATTACAAAATCAAAGCATACAAAGTGGACATTCAAACCTTGAGGCTGCAAACTGCTCCATTCTCTGATCCAACAAAAACTTAGCAACATAATTATCATTCCTACACCCTTAAATACACATGCAGTTATATCTTTTAGAGCACTTGCTTTTCCTCCTTTTGCTTTTTAAGTCCATTATCTGTTTAGTTATATCATGTTTCAGGTTGCTCAGTACCTTGCTGATCTGTTTTGTTATTTACTTTTTAAAAATTTTTTCTTATTTAGTATTATTATTATTTATTTATTTATTTTGAAGGTAGTAAAATACAACAGAATAAGACAGGACATAGCCAACTGAGGCAGTGCAGAGAAATTGGCTCAGAACCTCACAGCAGGCCACCAGGACAACAGCAATAGGCACAATAGCACATCTGGTTTTCTTCACAATAGTTGTTCTTTCAATCAGGCAGAGCAATATCGAAGGAAATACTGAAATTATAAACCAGAATATTGAGTACAGCAATACCATTGATCAGAATAGAGCAAAACAGAGATAAAAATATTTGCCCCCAGAGAGATGGCAGAAAAAAATCCCCCTTATTTGCTGTATTGCATATAGTCAAACTCGCAAGACATGCTCAGATCTCCGGCTCTCACTTGCTGGGGGGGGGTGTGTGTGGATGTTGATTCTTAGCCTGCGCCCCAGTAGACTCACAGCCGCCCAACAGAGGGGTGAACTGGCTGCCCATTTTCCCAGCACCCCAAGGTGCAACATGGCGCGTTGGGGATCTCAGGAAACACTGATATGGCTCTAGCCCTGGGGCGGCCACAGCTTGCCAGGCCACAGCCACTTACTGGAGCCACATGCTGGCCTTGAGCTTTGTATTGAAGGTAAAGGCAACAACCCTTGCTTGTGGATTTTTAAAAATTTTTTAAAATTTTATTTAAAGAGAAAAAAAGCAAAACAGAAAAAAGGGTAGAAACAATACAGAATTTCAGAAAAAACAAACAAATCACTGATAAATTACATATTGTCTTCTTTAGACATAGTTGTTCAAGTTACAAAATTAAAGCATACAAAGTGGAAATTCAAACAGTGAGGCTGCAAACAGTTCTGTTCAGTGATCTTGCTTGTGGATATGTCTTGAATGAGTCAGGCTGATTCTCAGGTCTGAAACAACTGGGTGGAGAGCAGATTCAGGAGCCCTACTTTGGGTGAGTTTCATGTGATTTGTGCCCTAGCCATTCGGGTACATATGGGGTGCAGGTAAGGAGGCTGTGGCTTGTGGAGTCATGAGCTCAGCAGCAAGAGAGAAAACGTGAAGGTCGGCAGAGACTAACATAGCTGGGGTGATGGGAAACCTGGGGCGCTCTCAGGAGGGAGGTCACAGAGCATTGAAGTGCTGCCGAAGGAGGGACAAGAATGTTGAGGCAGGGTGGCCTAGGAGAGCAGTTTCCATAGTGGTGAAGATAGAACACAGGTGTAAGTGATTTGTTTTATTAATTTTTTTTTTCTTTTGGAGACAGGGTCTTCTGTAGCTCAGTTCAGGTTTGCTTGAACTTAGTAAGTAGTCAGGCTGGCTTCGAACTCACTGTGATCCTCCAGATAGGAGTGATTTGAAGAGAAGTGGAGGTTACCATTTGGAGCAAAAGTGTGGCTGGAGGTTTCAGGAAGAGTTGTGGTTTTTAGCAAGATTCTATATACAGTTGTTTCTCACCCCAGACTCTATCTGCAGACCAACTAAGTTGCAAAAAAGGTGAGCGCGGAAATGCCTTGGAAAGAGGTGCCATGTGAGATCCGAGTGTGTTCTCACAGCTTGGGGAGGGCAGAGGCCCCAGGGGAGGGGCTTCCGAGGAGCCAGGCCCCACCGCACCATCTTCCCCTCGGGAGGGTAGATAGGGCAGGAGGCTGCGGAAAAGAGAATGAACTCCGGTGGAAGGAGCAGCGGGTGGGGAGTCACACCAAAGCTACAGCATTCCCAGACACCCGGCCTTGCCCTAGGCACAGTCAGCGCCTCCCCTCTGCTCCCGGCCTCTGTCCTCTGTCCTAGGGAGGCGGCCTGTACCTGGCCAGAGCTCTGGCCAACAGTGCTGGTCCCGAGGGCCGGGCAGTGGGGCCTGAAGGAAGAACACATGCGTTTCCCCGGGCGCACAGGGTGCTGGGGGTGCAGCTGCTTCGAAGCGCAGCGCGCCTCTGCCCTTTGGGGGCTGGAAGACTAGGGGGAGCCTCAGTCCCAGCAGGGAAAGCGGAACCCCTGCGGGTCTCCGATGGCAGGCACCAAGTGCAGGGGCCGGGGCGTGTGCTCCTGGGTCCCTCAGCGGCACGAGGCTGTGGAAGCCATCGCGGGGCCGCACACGATCGCCCTTGCCAGGCCCCAGCGCCGCGCGCGCCTGCCTGGCGCGCTCACGACCGCCTCCCCGCACACGCGTGCACCATCACACGCAAACACCACTCCTCGCACGAGAGCCGGCTCCCGCCTGTCTAGGGAGACAGAAGGCGGCGGGGCCATTTTGAGGAGAGAAGCCGAGAACCGCGAGGCGAGCGCGCCGACGCCGCGGAGCTAGGCGGGGCGGAACCCGGGGAAGGTGCGCCGGCCGGTCCAGTCAGTCCGGGCGTGCTTCCCGGAGGAGGAGAGGGCGGAGGCCGAGCCGAGCGATGAATGGAGAAGGCGGGGCAGCGGGCTGGCGCGGCCCAGCACAGGCCCCCAAGAGAAGGGGGCGGGGGCCGGCGACACAGTTAAAGCGGACGCCATAGAAGCCTCCGACCCGCCCGCAGTAGCCCTGCTCGGGGGAGCTGCGAGACCGTCGGGTTTCTCACATCTTCCCAACCTCGCCCAGGCCTTCGCCCCGCGAGGCCTGAGAGCTGCGCGCGCGTTGGCTGAAAGGAGCCCGGTCTACACGGAGTGGCCAACCTGCCGCGGGCTCGGGAGCAGCCGTCTCTTCGGACGCGAGGCGGGCTGACGCGATCCCGCCCTTGGTGACACCGCCTCGCGCGGGCGGGGCGTCCGAGCGGCACTAGGACCCAAGCGAGACGCGGGGGTGTGTCGCCAACTCCTGGCCATTTGGGGTCCCGCGGCGCCGAGGACCGGCCCGGTGGTGCGCGCAGCGGTCCGCCGGTCACCCGCACCATGGCCGCGGCCAGCAGGCGCGTGTTCCATCTCCAGCCGTGCGGTGGGTGCTGGGGCGCGATGGCCAGGCGGGGCGCGGCGGGGGAGGTCGAGGCATCTCGGCGGGGTCGCGGGGCCGTCGGGGAGCCGGAGAGCGCCCGCGGGTCGGGCGCGTGCCGGAGGCCTCTGCCTTCGCAGCCTGGGGTCCGTCAGCGCCTGGGCAGTGATGCGGCAGGTCGCGGGGTCGGGCTGGGCAGCAGGCGGAGCGGAGCCGCGGGACCCCGCGCCCGCAGAGCTCTTCAGAACCCGCCCGCTGCAGTCCGGGAAGGCGCCTCTTAGTTTCCGCGGGCGTCCTACATCCGGCACTGCGGGGCGGGGGCGGCCCTGGGCCCCGGGCTCTGACCGTGCCTGGCTGCACCTGAGAAGCCCCCGGGATGGATGTCTGGGAGGCAGCCCGGGGCGCGGCCCGGAGCCGGGTACCTGCACTCGCGCCCTCCAGCCCCTGGCCCGCCGTCCACGCCTCGGCCTCGGGCGCCACCTTTACTGCCGCGCCCTCTTGTGGGCGCGGCTCGGGCTCCCACCTCGCGCATCCGCCTCCGCCCCGACCCCAGCTCCGCGCCTGTGAGGGCGCCTTCCTCTGCGCACGCCGCCCTCCTGTGCTTCCTTCCTTGCTCAGCTCGGCACAAACAGCTGGCCGGCAGGGCACGGCGCGGGGAGCGTGATGCATCCCATGTCCCATGTGTTCCTTCCGCACGCACCTGCCCCTTGTCCCTTCTGCATCAACTGCGCCACCTGCCTGATGCCCGGGTCGCCTTTGAGAGGGCTTTTCGCGCGCTGTCCATTTATGGGACCCGCACCGGGACCGGCCTGGGGAGAGGAGCGATGTGCAGAGAACTTCCTGACCCAGGTTTCTGACTTGGCCTCTCTGGAACAGGAGAGACGCGGGTTCCCGTGCCTGCCCTCCAGCTCCGGTGGCCAGGGCTGGATACGGCCAGCAAAACCTGGATTAATGACCTGGGGAGAAAAACACCCTGAGAATGGTCTTCCTTGACCTGCTGCGCACCTGGGCAGTCCCCAGCCCATCAGCGAGGAAATGTAATGACTTAAATCTGGGCTGGCTTCCCCTGACTTTGCAGGGGCCCTCACCTTGTGTCCCTGCTCCCCCTTCTCCCCTCTGGGGACCAAACTCAGTGCCTTAGTGCTGAGCTACACCCCCAGTCCTGTTTTATATTTTATTTTGATTCTTTTATTCTAGTCCATTTATTTATTTACCACTACCAGCCCTTGCTACTCTTGTTCCACTGGGTCTGGGAGGGGACAAGATTGGTAAGAGCTGGTCGTGGGCTTGGGGAGAATCACAGGTTAGATGTGAGGTGGGTTGCACAGGGCTGGAGACAGTTCTTTGGTTTCTCTTCCAGAAAGCTCCTCTTTGGCCGTGTCACAGAATGGAGGCCTCGAGGACGCTAGTGAGTACTTCTCAGGAGTGTGTATGAAGCCCCACGCACCTGCGTGTTGTGGTGCAGGCCCTGGCCCCTGTGCTGGTGCTAGAATGGGCTTTGTCCCCACTTTGAGGAGGCCAGGGTGTGGCGGGGGGGATGGCCACAAGTCTGGGCACTGGCAGGTCCTGGGGTCCCTCCCTTGGTCACTGTCTGAGCAGCCTGTGGCCGAGGGCTGAGTCTGCCCTCAGTATGTACCCAGCCCTGGAGGGAGGGACTGCTTCATCCCTCTAAGAACATCTAACCTCTCTGGGCATCAGTTGTCCCTGCTCACACATCCGGCTGTCCCCTCTGTGTGTCTTGGCTGCTTGTCCCATGCCCAGCCCCATGAGCTGGGCTGGCCATCAGGGGCTTGTAAGTGTCTAGACCGCGGGTGCCCTTAGAGTTGAGCATGTGACTTCATTCCCAGTAGAAGTGGGGATGTGGCATCCAAGGAGCCCTGCAGGGAGCTGGGTGCCACCTTGGCAGGTGCTTAACTAAAGGTCTGAGAGCTGAGCCTGAGTAAAGGTAGCACCCCAGGCAGGGAAAGAAGAGGGCCATGTGTGGGGCATGGGGTACTGACAGGTGGCAGAGCAGTAACCCAGCAGTCAAGGGTCAGAGGAACCAGGTGGCTTTAAATAAGGCAGGCCTGGAATGGGATGGTGGGGTTTTTTACTAGCTGAGCGACAAAAGCGAGGACATCTTTTGAGCCAGTAGTTCTCTGGGCTGTGAAGCCAGCACAGGCCTGGGGCTGGGGTCACCAGACTCTGAGCTTGGAACTTGGGGATGTGCAGAGGAAACTGGCGGGCCAGGTGGAAGTGACTCAGGGTGAGTCACTGCTGGGCAGGTAGGAGCACTGCTGACCCTGTCCCTGTCCCTGTCCTGCACAGGTGTTGGTTAGGCACTACAATGCCCTGGACTACGAGGGCCCCTTTTCCTGTAGTCACAAATAGGGACCATTGGACAGTCCCGGAAGAGGTGCCAGCTGGGACAGAAGAGAGGCAAGGATCCTAGAGGAGAGGAGGGTTCCCTGTGAGCCCCAGAGAAGGCCAGGGAGGGAGGGAAGCCTCAGTCTTGGGAGGACAAGAGCTCGCAAGCTTGGCGCTGGCCAACTCTGCAGAGTGAGGAATCCAGGTGGGGACAAGGACTAGGACTGAGCCTGAGGAACAGGCCAGGAGAGCAGCAGGAGCCACAGCAGGGCTCAGGAGAGAGGCGCATTTGCACGTTACTAGGGAGCCTTCCTGTGGGCCTTCACACTATGCTACATGTGCCCCTCTTTTTGGGCCAGTCTTGGTGAGGTGCCCTGGCTGGTCTCCAAGTTCTCCTGCCTCAGCCTCCCAAGTAGCTAGGATTACAGGGATGCACCCAGTGATAGGCCCAAGGTTTGCAGAATGACACAGGAAGAGTCAGAACAGTGCAGGACCTGGTCCCTGTAGCTGAAGAGTGTCGGGGGATGCCCCTGAGCAGTGCTCCCCTGCTGGTGGGGGCTCCCTGCTGGCCTGTGTGGGGCTTCTCATTTCCTGAGTGGGCCAGCGGGGACCTGCACCTTGGGCTTGGAGCCTCTGCTGGTGCACAGCACTGACCGCTGGGCCCTCTTGGGTCTCTCTGGGTGACAGCTCCGTCCCCAAGCTGCCTCAGGAATGAAGTGGACGATACTTCAGAGGCCCGAGAAGACAGCCTGGGGGATGATGTCTTTGACACGGTCAACTCCTCCATTGTGTCCAGTGAGAGCATCCGCTTCTTTGTCAGTGTCAACCTCGAGGTGCAGCCTTCCGTATCTGGTAAGGGTATAGCAAGGACAGGGAGGGGGACCCTGCTCTACCAAGTGAGCCCCGAGCACCCTGAGTCCTCCTCCCTTCTTCCCAGAAGGCGAAGCACTGTCCAGCGGCTGCGTGCTCCTGCACACTTCCCGCAAGGTGAGTTGGTGTGGTAGGAGGAGCTGCTTCCTGTGGGCCCCTCCTGCTGTCTCCTTCCCTCATCACCCACCTCCCCCAACCCAGGGAGTTTCTAACAGGGACCTCAGGCCAGCTCCAGACTGTGGCTTCACTCCTGGAAGGGAATCTTTCATGCTGGTGGGGAGGGGCAGCCAAGGGGGCACCATGGAGGGACGGTGGTCTCATTGCTGGGCCTGGGGTCCCCCCAGTACCTGAAGTTAAAGAACTTCAGGGAAGAGATTCGTGCGCACCGGGACCTGGATGGCTTCCTGGCGCAAGCCAGCATCATCCTCAACGAAACAGCCACCTCCCTGGATGACGTGCTACGGACCATGCTAGGCCGCTTTGCCCAGGACCCCAACCATGCTGAACCTGACTGCAACTTGGAGCTGATCATGGCCAAGCTGTTTACAGATGCGGAGGCCCCCACGGAGAGTAAAGGTATGGCCCATTCCCCTGTCCCGCAGGGAGCTCTGGGAGCACGGCTGACCCTCCCTCTCCCTCCCCTCCATCCTCAGTGCAGTTGCTGTCAGATACCATCCAAGGGGTCACGGCCACAGTCCGAGGGGTGCAGTACCAGCAGTCATGGCTCTGCATCATGTGAGTTGCTAGGCGGGCGCCCCCTGCCCATCCCACTGGAACCGTGTATCCTGTCCCTGCTGAGGCTGCCCAGCCACAAGTAACCTGGCTCTAGCAACACCGTTTGGGAGAAGTGGGTCCATCATGCCATTGGTCTTTATTCTACCCAACAGAGATCACCAGGGGCCAAAGTTAGGGGGACTGGGTGGGGGGAATCTCCATATTGTGTCTTCCTGTCCCTGCCAGCTGTACCATGAAAGCCCTGCAGAAGCGGCACGTGTGCATCAGCCGCCTGGTTCGCCCGCAGAACTGGGGCGAAAACTCCTGTGAGGTTCGGTTTGTCATCCTGGTGCTGGCCCCACCCAAGATGGTGAGTGCAGGTCCTGGGGTTTGGGGTCCCGGGCTGGTGCCCCCTTCTCCAAGCATCTCTGAAGGCCTCCTGCACCTGGATCTCCAGTGCTTGCTAGGTCCTGTTGCATCCAGATTTCCCGAGGTTGCCCATAACATTGTCTTTCCTTGTGAATGGAGGAGAAATGCTTTTTCCATTACTGTGACACACGTCATTGTCTTTCTCTGGCCTGCTGTCCCCACCCTAACCCTTCTCCTAGTTGACTGATCAAAATTTGCTGGCCAACAATCCCCACTCTTATTGGGCTAAACACTGCTCCTTCAGGGAACCCTGCCTTTGTGGAGGCTGGGGCTGGTGTAATTTGGGAATTCTCCCAATAAAGGACTTCAAAATCTTGTATAGAGAATTACAAGTTCCCCTTCATAGGCTTTTTAGAGCTTTAACATTTAATCTTCCATTAGCTTTTTGGTGGTGTTGTGGGTTGGGACGGAGGAGCCACACCCTCTGCCCTCCATCAGCTCCCTCCTCTCTTCTTTCTTCCTCCTTCTTTGGTACTGGGGATTGAACACAGAGCCTTCACATAGAGCTACATTCCCAGCCCTTTTTTAACTTTTTGAGATGGTCTCCCTAAGTCCCTTGAAATCCTCCTGCCTCAGCCTCCCAGAGTGCTGAGATTACAGGGCTGTGCCGTAACACCTGCCTCCATTAGCTTCTCGATGATCTGCCTCTGCCTGGTGTAGGCGTCTTCCTTTGGCTTTCTCTAGGCAGAGGGAGTGCTAAGGACATCTTCCTTCCGAGGGTCTTATAGACAATGCTGTCTGCACAGGTACCAGGGAGAAAGGAAGGGCAGCTCATGGTGACAGGAAGTGGCAACTGGCAGGGTGGCTGGAACAGTAAAAGGAGCAATAGCTCACCAGCTGGGTGCCTTGCACAGGCTAGCCAGCCTGTCCGCTGGGCTTCTGCCAGGAATGCAGGCTCTTCTGCAGCACAGGATGCAGAGCCCTGGGCCAGCAGCCCTGAGCGAGACCTAGGGCAGGTGCTGCCCTGGGTATCCAGGCTGGGAGCTGAGCAGGTTGCTGTGCTATTGGATACGAGTTCATGGTTCATGGATACATCAGGCTTGGCCAACAGGCAAGAGACCAGGTGCAGTGGTCCTGGTCCTCCTTTGAAAGTCAAATAGCTAGCACAAGTGCAAATGCTACTGGGGAGCTATGGCTGATAGGGAAGTGTTTTGCTCTATTGTGGTTTCCAGTCAGTGGTATTTTTATTTTTTGTGTTGTTTTGTTTTGTTTTGTTGGCTTTTTTGGTCATGGTGCTGGGGATCAAACCCAGGGCCTTGCACATGCTAAACCAGTACTCTATCACTAGCTATATCCCCATCAGATTTTTGTGGTTTAGGTCGACTAAAATCTGAGTTTATAAGAAAAGCATTATGGTAGGCGTGGTGGCACGTGCCTGTAATCCAGTGCTCAGGTGTCTGAGGCAGGAGGGTTGCTGCGAGTCTGACAGTCTAGGCTACAGTATAATGAGCTCATGTCCAGCCTGAACTACATAGCAAGACCCTGTCTTAAAAGAAAAACATTACAGTGACAGTTGTCCTCATGATCTAGTGAAGTGGTGGCCCGAGTGGCCCAGCGCCTGGACTTTGGGGAACACTGCCAGCTCCTAGGGGAGCCTCAGCCACCTGCTGGGGAATGCTATGCTCCCTGTGGCCAACCTTAGACATACTCTTCCCGTCTTCTGTGTCCAGAAAAGCACCAAGACTGCCATGGAGGTGGCCCGCACATTCTCCACCATGTTTTCAGACATCACCTTCCGCCAGAAGCTCCTGAAGACCCGCACAGAGGAAGAATTCAAGGAGGCGCTGATGCAGCAGAAACAGCTGCTCACCATGGCGATACCGAGAACAAACGGACAGGGCAGAGGCTCCTTCCATGCCCACAGACACCCGCAGGTACGAGGCAGAGGTGGGCATGGGCAGGAGGACCCCGGGCAGCCAGGACTGACAAGCGATGTCTTCTCTCCCAGCCCCCAAAGTGCAAGGACTTCTTCCCTTTCGGGAGGGGCATCCGGGAGGACATCTCACGCAGATTTTCTGTGTACTCGCAGGACTTCACTGATGGTACATCCCCACTGCCCACCCAGCTTAGCCTTTTAGGCCTTAGGACCACATGTGTGTTCTTCTCGCCTCCCCAACAACCCTCTTACCTCACCCCTTCCTAGGCATCATCGGGAAAAGCAAGGCTGTGGGCAAATACATCACCACCACCCTATTTCTCTACTTCGCCTGCCTCCTGCCCACAATTGCATTTGGGTCCCTGAACGATGAAAACACAAACGGGGCCATCGGTGAGGGCCTGGAGCCTGGCAGGGCTTGTGCTGGGCAGGGCCGAGGTGCCGGCTGTGCCCAGCTGACCTCCCGCCTTCGCAGATGTGCAAAAGACCATAGTCGGCCAGAGTATCGGCGGCTTCCTGTACGCGATCTTCTCTGGGCAGCCACTGGTGATTCTGCTGACGACTGCGCCCCTGGCCATCTACACCCAGGGTGCAGTGGGGGTTGTGGCGGGAGATGGTCCCTGAGGCCCAAGGTCCCCCCTGGGACCTGACCCATGTCCTGCCCACAGTGATCCGGGTCATCTGTGATGACTACAACCTGGACTTCAGTGCCTTCTACGCGTGGACAGGCCTGTGGAATAGCCTCTTCCTCGCACTCTATGCCTTCTTCAACCTCAGTCTGGTCATGAGTCTTTTCAAAAGGTGACTTTTTTCTAGGTCTGGGGACCCTCCAGGCCATGGGACCCTCCAGCCTTTGAGGAGCTGGAACCCTGAGGAGGACGAGGTGTTCCCACTGTACTCCTGCATCAAGAAGCCGGGCTGGGCCAGCCTGGGCCCTGGTCCTTTTTGAGGGGGCAGGCAGCTCAGGGAACCTTGCCCCCAATAACACACCTATCTCACAAGGTGCATTGTCCCCTGGCAGGTCGACAGAGGAAATTATTGCCCTGTTCATTTCTATCACATTCGTGGTGGACGCCGTCAAGGGCATGGTCAAAAGTGAGTGCACAGCTGGTGACCACCAGCTGAGCTGGGATGGGGACTTTGGGCTGGACAGGGCTCAAGCTCTAGAGGCTGATAGGGCTGTCCAGCCAGGGTCAGAGATGGAGGCAGAGGCACCGAGCCAGATGTGATGTGGTTTCATAGCTGGAACAGGGACAGTAGTGGGGTCATGGGAACAGTGAGTAGATGAGCAGGTCAGTGAGGTCCTATGAGACAAGGCCCTTTTCCCCCACTCCCTCCCCTGAACCCCCAAACCCTCTCACCCCTCAGGGATTCTACCCTTCTTCCCCTCTCCTTCCTGGATCCCTACCCCACATTTCAGGAGGATGCTGGGCCCCAACCTCAGAGCTCGGAAGGCTGAGGCCTGTTGGTCTGCCCTATAGTCTTTTGGAAGTACTACTATGGCCATCAGCTCACCAAGAGGACATCACTCCTGGTGAGCCCATTGGGCACAGGCACTGCCCTCAACTCCAGCTTCCAGGCCACCTTCAACTCCAGCCTCCTGGCCAGCCCCACCGAGCTGGATGCCTTGAGCAGCCTGGGCGCTGTGCATTCAGGCCAGGCGACCGCAGTGCTCAGCCTCCTCATCATGCTGGGCACACTCTGGCTGGGCTACACCCTCTACCAGTTCAAGAAGAGGTGAGGGGCCCCAGGGCACAGGGAGGCATGGCACGGCTCTCGGGCCACACTTACCTTGCCTACCATCTGCAGCCCCTACCTGCACCCATACGTGCGTGAGATCCTGTCTGACTGCGCCCTTCCCATCGCAGTGCTCACCTTCTCCCTCCTCAGCTCCTACGGCTTCCAGGAAATTGAGAGTGAGTGGGGACCCATGCTGGGTGGGGGCCGCCTGCACTTGCTCCCTGGAGGCTGCGGGCTGAGCAGGAGCTTGTCCCCTACTATAGTGAGCAGGTTCCGTTACAACCCCAGCGGCAATCTGTTTGAGGTGGCACAGATCAGCTCACTGTCTCTGGAGGCCATCGGTAGTGCCATGGTCCTCGGCTTCCTGCTCTCCCTGCTCTTCTTCATTGAGCAGAACCTAGTGGCTGCCTTGGTCAACGCACCAGAGAACAGGTACGGGGACAGAGGAGGGTAGGCCGAGCAAGTGCTCCACACCCCACTGGCCAGTGGGGCTCTGTCCATGTGTGCCCATCTGCTGCAGGCTGGTGAAAGGCACGGCCTACCACTGGGACCTCCTGCTCCTTGCCATCATCAACACAGTCCTGTCCCTGTTCGGGCTGCCCTGGATCCATGCTGCCTACCCTCACTCCCCGCTGCATGTGCGGGCCCTGGCTTTAGTGGAGGAGCGAGTAGAAAACGGGCACATTTATGAGACGTGAGTGTGACAGTGACCTAGGGACCCGGGGCTAGGCCATGTGGACCCGGCATTGGGTTGGGCTGTCTGTGACCCAGGGATGCAGCCTTGGGGCCCCATGTGATCTGCTCCTGGGCCTGCAGGATTGTGAATGTCTGGGAGACACGGCTGACCTCGTTGGGTGCCAGTGTGCTGGTGGGGCTGTCCTTGCTGCTGCTGCCCTTCCCACTGCAATGGATCCCCAAGCCTGTGCTCTACGGCCTCTTCCTCTATATTGCGCTCACCTCCCTGGACGGCAACCAGCTCTTCTCTCGTGTGGCTTTGCTGCTCAGAGAGCAGGTGGGTGTCTGGCCCAGGGGGGTGGGTGGGACAAGACACGTCTATCTCTGCCCACACCCAGTCACTGCCACCTGCCTGCTGCAGACATCGTACCCACCCACACACTACATCCGGAGGGTACCCCAGAGGAAGATCCACTACTTCACCTGCCTGCAGGGCATGCAGCTGCTGCTGCTGTGCACCTTTGGCATGAGCACCCTGCCCTACATGAAGATGGTCTTCCCCCTCATCATGATCCTCCTCATCCCCATCCGGTACGCCAGGCAGGGGCAGGAGGGACAGCCCAGGGCTGTGGCTGGCTGGGCCTGCTGCCTTCTCTCTGACTACTCATGGTTCACTTCCTGCCTCCCCACTGTGCCCAGGTACATCCTGCTGCCCCGAATCATCGCAGCCAAGTACCTGGACGCCATGGATGCAGAGCACTGGTCCTGACCAGCGGGTTCTGGCCACACTCTTGCCACCTTCAGGGAGTTGCGGGTGTCCAGGCTCTCACAGCAGGCTGCGTCCTCATGGGCAGCTCACAGGTCCTGGCACTGGGGTATTGTGGGGGTTCTGTGCTGTGTGCTTCCCCCTCTGCACATTAGCCTTCAGCCTTGGGTCAGGAATGCTGCTCAGGGCAGTTTCTGTCCAGGGGGAGACTAAGCAGGGTGGGTTTTCTTTTGATAAAAGAGTCAATGCCAGGAGGGAAGCCATTTCCTTGATTGTGTAAGGAACGCACTGTGGCACATGAGTGAATAAAGCTCCTATTTTTATCCTTCTCTGTCGCCCCACCCCAGGGGGAGTGGAATGAGAGGGATTAATGTTTGAGTGGCACCTGCAAGTGGACACTGCATCCTGCACAGTGGACCCTGCAAAACATAACCCTGTACAGTGGACATTGGTCCAACAGTGGGATGTGGATAGTCCAGAAGGGAGGCAGTGTGTATAGAGAAGTTCTACCAACAGTGCTATGGCTGAAGGGCGTGAATACTCTGCACAGGATAGTGACAGGGTAGGGCCAGAGAAAAGGAGGGAGAGTGGCAGATGCCAGCATGCAGTGACTGGCCTGTGACTGGCAGCAAGAGCAGAAATACAGATGTGGGGCCCAGAGTCGTCCTCTGCACCTCCGGGAGAAGTGGAGATGGCAGATGGAAACACCGGGCTTGCTCTAAGTTGACAAATGCCCCATGGACTGAGACATTTTGGATTAAGGAAGCAGAGGAAAAAATTCACTACAATGAAAACAGCAAAGGGACTTATACCTAAAATATGCAAAGCATTCTGGGAAACTAGTGAGAAAAAGGCCAACTGTAGAGGCAATGGCTTCAAACAGGGACGACAGAGCCAAAAAGCTAACAGGAAAGGCAAGATGCTGGAACCTGCTGGCAGGGCTGAGGCATGGCTCAGTGCTCCCGCACTTGCCTAGGGTGCGCACAAGACCCTGGGTTTGATCCCAATGCTGTGAAACACAAAGACAAAACACTTGGGCTATTACCCTGCAATGAATGTATTTGTTAGGTTTTACAACTAAAAACCAAAAATAACAACAAAAAACCCTTTGTAATCAGATAAAAGCTATTAAAAAAAAAGAGGTGCCAACTTTTCCTTACTGGTTGGCACCACAATGAAAGACAGTGCCCTAAGGCCTGTGCACCGATGCAGGGCAGGGAGATGGTGTAATTCTGCTCCAGTGGGGGTGGCACAGCCTCGACTCAAGACTTGGAGAAGACAGAAAAGAAATCAGCAGAGGTAACACCCCAGCCAGCAAGGGCAGGCGAGCACCCTTGACACAGCCCTGCCCTTGTCCTGACACCCCCACCCAAAAGGCTTCCTGCACCTGTCAAGGGGGACAGACAGCAGCCTGAGGCAGGGTTCAAAGCAAATACATCCAGTTTATTTTGGAAACCAGTTCCTTCCGGAATTTTTATTTGCTGCATTTTAAAAACATCAAGGCTGTTTACCCGGTTCTTCCTCAAGCCTTCAATCCTGCCAAGACTGGTTTTATCACCCAAGGTCCTCTTAGGATCCAGACCTGGAGGCTATGAGCGTAATCCCTGGGGACAAGACTTGTGTTAACCTCCTCAGGATATCTGTGAACAGAGCCATGGCTCTTCCAGACCATAGCAAAGCTGCCTCCACATTCCCACTAAATGCCTGGAGGCCCGGAGGTGCCTGCCTAAAGGGGGAGTCCCTGGCTAGCTTGTCCCAGATCCCCGGCCAGAGGTGTCTCCACCCCCAGGAGTCAGGCTGCCGAAGTACTGCTGCAGCTCCAGCAGGGCCCGGAAGCGGTGGGAGATGGCATTCTTCTCTGCCTTGGGCATCTCAGCATACCTGAGGGGTCACAGCAAGAGCACCTCAGAACAGGAAGCCCAGATCCCAGGAGGATGTACACTCCAGCCCAGCCCCACAGCTAAAGCTCAAGGGCCTCTCAGGGACCACTGGCTCTAGCCAACTAGTTAACTTTTCAAAATTTTTGACGATTTAAAATTATTTAGCTGACATAAACCTGCTCCACTGCGTGAGAAATTAAGGGAAGCTGGGGACAGGGACAAACCGTATGTTTGCTCAGCTTTGTCATCTGTTGACAGGAAGCACCAGGGCCTGATGGTATACACTGCAGCCTCTCCTCATGCCCTGGATGTTGCTGGGGTGGGGGTGATGGCAGCTGGCCAAGGGCCCATTCTCCACGCCAGGACTCCAGGGAGGTGAGAATCCACCCCCACCTGGGGCTTCAGACCCTCATCATCCAATAGCCACTGGCCATGCACTGCTGTGTAAGTTCATCACAACCAAATAACAATGGACTCTTGCTCAGCCAGCTCCGTTTAGGTGCTCCATACCACACATGGCTAGTGGCGAGCCATCAGACAGAACGGGGAGAAACTTTTATCTTTTTTTTTGGTACTGGGAATTGAACTCAGAACCTCACGTTTGCCAGGAAGGTGCTGCACCACTGAGCTAAATCTTGGGCCTGAGAATATTTCTAAGTGTCAGCAGACATCATTCCTGAACAGTGCTGTTTCATAACATCCTCTGCCCCGTGTGACCTCTGTGAGGCCCTAGGCTAAGGCTCCTAAGGACTCTCCAGCCAAGGAAGCCTGATTCCCATAAACAAGAGGGGTATAGCATGAAATCCTGAGAATGCCTGGTACTGTGGAATTTAAAGTCCAAACCAGAGGCCACTAAAGTATGAATATTTTGCCAATGTAGAAAAAACGAGTCAGAGTGGGGGCCAGGGATACAGCTCAGTGGTAAAGTGCCTTGCCTGGCAAGCGTGAGGTTGTGAGTTTGATTCCTGGTACCAAAAAAGAAAAAGAGAAAAAAAAAAAAGGATCAAATAATCCTACAAGACCATTAGGTTTCTACACATTGATAAGCCAAGGCCAGAGAAGGGAAGCCACTGCTCACATGGCTGCTTTGGGGCGACCTGCAGTCCAAGCCCAGAATGCCCAGCTCCACCTGCCATGGACAGGGCCACCCAGATTCCTTGTGTCCACCCAGCAGAGCTGCCCTGAGCTGGGACAGCACCCTCAGGGCCTGCCCCACCCACATCCACATGCCTGTACTGGGGCAGGGCACCCACTCAACCCATGCTCCAGGGAAGAAATTGGGACTCCTTACGTCTGCTCGTATCCATCAGGCTGAAAGCAGGGGTCCCAGCCAAAGTCCCGGGAGCCTCGAGGGGCTACAATCTGGCCCTGCCATAGGAAAGGGGGACAGGTGTATAACTGGGCACTAGGAGGGTGGTTTGAGTTCAGCTAGTTTGTGAGATTAATTAAACCTGATAGTTCAGGGGGTACACAGTGCTTACAGCCATTTGCTGAATACATGAGATGCAGAGCAAAATGCAGAGCAAGGTGGGGCAACATCCCACATGCCGGTATTTCCAGCACTCCAGGACACTGAGGCAGGAGAATCACAAGTCTAAGCACAGCCTGGGTAATTTAGCAATTTAGTGAGACCCTGTCTCAAAACTGAAAAAATTAAAAAGGGCTGTGGGTGCAGCTCACCGTGCAGGCCCTACATTCAACCCCCAGTATGGGAAAAAATCAACACCCAGGGAGGAAACACAAACTTGATTGGTACATTAACACCTCTGGGGCCACCCCTTCCTCTATGCTTTTGATTATTGTGACCTCATTCAAGGAAAATGAAGCCAGGCATGGTGGTAGAGGCCTGTAATCCCAGCACTCAGCAACCTGAGGCAGGTCGGTCAATGAGAGGCTGAGACCCTGTCTCAAAAACAAATACACACACATACACACAGGGTTTGGAGGTGTAGCTCAGCAGTGCAGTGCTGGTCTAACAAACCCTGGGCTTAAACCCTAGCATGCACTAGATAAACAGAAAGAAAAAAAAAAAAAACTTTAAGAGCTGGGTGTGGTGATACATCAGTGAGACCAGCGCTCAGGAGGCTGAGACAGGAAGATCACCATGGATTTAAGAGCAGCCTCAAGCTACATAGTGAGTTCAGGGCTTGTCTCAAGTAGAGCTGAGACCCTGTCTCAAGAAAACAAACAATAACTCTCAAGTGTGATGGTGGACAATAGGGATTAGCTACAGAAATGCCAAGTCATGCAGAGCCAAAAGCAGATTCCACTCCTGCTAAGAGGGAGCCATGTGATACGGCCAGTCACTGAAGTACTCTGAGCCTGACCTATGTGACAAATATCTTCTGACTGCAGTGGCCCAGGTTGTATTCTCAGCCCTAGGGTCCCACCAAACCTAGCCTTCCCCTCCTGCAATGGCCGTCAGAGCCTAGCAGACATGACTCTGTAAATAAATTAATGACTGCTTAACACAAAATGCCTGGGAGGGGACCCATAGGATGCTACACTCAGGGACAGCAGGATGAACGTCTTAGGGTTGACTTAGTCTGGGAATCCAGTGACCCTGGCCACATACAGGGCTGCAGCAAGAACATTCCAGGTGTCAAACACAGGTAGTGCAAAGATTCTGGAATGGGCGGGGTGTGGCCTGTGTGAGCTACTGAAAAGAAATGTGAATATGCCAGTATGGATGGTGAGTGTCCAGTGGGTCAACATGGACAATGAATGCACAGGTGAAAATAGGACAAGATGAATAAATGAGGTTGCCTCAGGAGAGATGGGGGATGCACACAACCAGGGCAAGCACCAGAGCAGGAGCAACAGGGCATGGCCGGGGGCACAGTGACACAGGCACTGTCACGGGGAGGCTGCTACTCAGTCGCCCTGCAGGGAGCAGGCTCACACCTACATGGACATTTCTGGGAAAGCAGAAGACAACTACAACAAATCTTTAACAATTTAACCAGGCAACGTGACCTAGCAATTCTGATCCTGAATATTGGTCTTCAAAAACCGAAAAAATCTTGACTGTGGCTGTGTATTATTCATAATGTAAAGGTCACTGTCAGATACTAATCAACAAAATGTAGTTTGTGCATACAATGGAATATCCTTCAGCCTTAAAATCATGGAAAACTGTTGTGCTACAACATGGATAGAGCTTGAGAACATTATGCAATGTGGATAAGCCAGTCACAAAATGACAAATACTGTGTTACTCCACTTTCCTGTGGCGTGTGAAGCAGTGAAACCCTCAGGAGAAGGAGAATGGTGGTCGGTCAGGACTCAGGTAGGGAGGAAAGGAGAGTTGTTCAATGGATAGTTTTAGATTTGCAAGATCAAAATGTTCTGGGGACTAGATGTCTAACAGCGTGAATATTTTTAATACTACTGTGTGCAAGTGTAAACATGGTGAAGATGGTTATAAATTTTGTGCGATAAGTTTTGTACCACCACCCAAAACAAAAAACAACTTAACCAAGCAGGGCAGCCCCCCCAGGGAGCCCTGAATTTGATTCTGGCAGGAGAAACTGAGCATGGACAAGCCAGAAGCTGAGCAGCCAGGAGGGTGGCCTGGACCCAGAGAAAAGCAGCCAACTCTAAGGCCTGGCAAGCTGTGCTGAATAGCAACTGGGGAAGGAAAATGGGTTGGTGAGGGATTAAAACACTAGGTTACGGGTATAGCTCTTGCTTAGCGTGTACAAGGCTCTGGCTTGATCCCCAGCACCACCACCAAAAAGCAGTAACAGTAATGAAACTAAGTTTAAATTATATGTAAAAACATGAAAAGGGAAAAGCGGCTGTGCTTTAGCAGACGGATAGGAAATCTGAGCGGGCTGAGGTTTGGGCTGTAGATGAGGCTTTGGGCTTTCGGTCCTGCTTTTTGAGGCAGGATCTTACTCTGCAGCCCAAGCTGGACTCACACTGTGTAGCCCAGGTTATCCTTGAACCCCCTGTCCTCCTACCTCAGCCTCCAAAGGGCTGCGCCTACAGGTATTGTGCCATCAACTTGGGAAAGATGACCTTCAGTTTTAGCACGTAAGGACAAAGTTCTAGATGCAATAGCCATGGGGGCTGCTAGCCAGCAGCTTTAGGGGTCAAACAGATTTAGGGACTGACAATATATCTCATTACAGAGCTCACCTCACGGCACAGCCATGATAACAACTCTGGCCTGGGTTCCAGATCCTGGACATCCCTGCAGAGGTCCCGGTGCGCTTTGCCCAAGCCATAGCGGCCTCTAGCGGCACGAAGGAGAACAGAGCCTGAGCGGCCACTCACCGAAGTGCGGCCCCGGAACAGGTGCACAGGCTGGCTGGGGTCCCCCGTGCTGAATGCAAACGTGCAGAGGGCATAAGCTGACTTGTCCTCGAAGCCGGCCAGGAGTTGATGCAGCCCTGTGGACGGGAAAGGCGAGGGTTCATTACCTCCGTATTGCTCAGCACTCTCCCCTCCGAAACCTACCCTGGTGGGAAAGGCACCCCCAAATCTGACTAATGTGGATGGGGGCGGAGCTCTCAGGGCTTCAGCCAAGCCCTCCATAGGAGGCTAAAATTTCAGGCTCTGAGTAATTCTTTTCTTACTAATTTCACACTTGCTAGGCAGGCGCTGTGCTACTGAGTTATATTCCTGGCCCTGAGGTTTTGTTAAATCATAAAACCAACCAATATTGTGTGGACTTATTTGATTCCTAATGAACAGTCAACCAATTGTAAAGCAGTATTTTGGTTACAACCAAGGAACTCCTAAGCTAGTTATGCTTGGGAAACGAGCTGGAGATGTAGGCGGTGGCAGAGCCTATGCTCAGCATACACAAGGCCCTGGGCTCAATCCCCAACAGCATCTAAACCAACTAATATTCCGTATATTAATTACCAATCATACCTGTGTATCTTTATCTAAAATAGAACTCAAGCTGATAAGCTGAAAGGTGGAGGCAGGGGTCATTATCCTTTTTTTAAAAACTGACAAATAAGTATAAGTTTATAGGGGGCTGGTGTTTTTTATTTTTGTGGTATTGGGGATTGAACCCAGGACCTCCACACTGAGCTACATCCCCAGTTTTTTTTACTTTTTTTATTTTGAGACATGGCCATGCTAAATCGCTAAGTGACCCAGGCTGGGCTTGAACTTGCAATCCTCCTACCTCAGCCTGCCAGAATGCTGGGATCACAAGTGTGAAGCACCACACTTGAGATCATTACTCTACTCTATTCTATTACCTTCCATATTTGACATACTCTTTTATTATTATTTTTTTTAATCTTCTTGAGACAGGGTCTCACTATGCAGTTCAGGCTGGCCTTGGGCTTACTCCGTAGCCCAGGTTGGTCTTGAACTTGCAATGATCCTCCTGCCTCAGTCTCCCAAGTGCTGGGATTACAGGAGTGTGCCACCACACCCAGCTTACTCTATATTTTTAAAAGCACTGTTAGAGGAACATTCTGGATGTACATGCAATCTGGTTGCAACATTCATTACTCCACCGGTTGCCAGTGTTGGTCCAGTCACTCTGGCTGCTCTATGTGTCCCTCCTGAAGCTCCAGCCTTGGTTGAAGAGGACACCCTTCCCCACAGAGGACCATTCTTTGGTCTGGGATACAGTAGTAGCTGCACTCTCCCGCTAGAACCTCCAAATAGTTTCTAAGAGGAAACAGCGTGCTCTGCATCTGTAGGTGTCAGGGAACAAACTGCTGGGGCCTAGCAGGGGCAGTCTCCTCCCCTAACCCACAGCCCAGGCCCTGGTTGAAGAAACTGCAGGCAGTCACCAGGGGCAAGTCCTCCTTGAGATCCAGATCAACCACAGCTGCCTGATCCCTTGAACTCGCATCTGCCAGCTCACCTCAATGCTCTCTGGTGCACAGGCAAGGTATGAGCTGGGCTTACAGATGGGAGCCTCAATGGTGGCAGCTAGGACCTTGGACTTTCTGGTCACTGGTGGAATGGTGCCTGGGGAGCCTCAATTCCCAACAGATACAAGGGATGAAAAAATGGGAATCTTACCTTCAGGCTTTAACTTCTCCAGGAACCATTTTCTGTTAAAGATACAGAAGAATCAGATGTCTTGAGTAGAATTTTCCTACAGATCAGAGCTCCAGGACAGCCAAGAGGAACTGAGGAATGTCTCAAATCAAAACCTACAGAAATAATCTAGTCTGGGAGTGTGGATGTAGAACATGTGCATAGTATCATGTGTAAGGCCCTGGGTTCAATGTCCAACAGAAAAGACAGAGAGAAAAATCATCTAATAGTAAAAAGCAAATGGAGGCAAACATGCAATGCATAGAAAAAAATCAGACACAAGTAAGGCTTCAACCTCATTTGATAACTAGGGACATGCAAAATCAAACTATATGTGATAACACCATATTCTCCAAATTGCAAAAATTGGAGACAGTATCTTACTGTGTAGTTCAGGCTGGCCCTTAACTCACTATGTAGCCCAGGATAGCCTCAAACTTGCAGTGATATTCTTGCCTCTGCTAAACACTGAGATTACAGGTGTGTGTCTGTGTCTTTTTGAGACAGGGTTTTGCTATGCAGTTCAGGCTGGCCTTGAACTTGCAGTAACCCTCCTGCCTCAGCCTCCAGAGTGCTGGAAATACAGGTGTGCACCACCACACCTAGCTTCAAGTTGAAAATTTAGTAACTTGTAATATACTCGGTGTTGGAAAGGACATGAAGCAATGTATACTGTAGCTATAGGTATATACAGGTAAACAAACTAGTCACCCAAAAGTTAAAGATACATACTCAAAACCAGCAATGGCACTTCTGTACGTATGTCCCAAATCCAGGGGACTTCAAATTGGGTTATTTGTATTCTAGAGATACATAAGACTTTCTAAGGGGGATCCAGGGTACTGGATAATTTTAAGGAAATCAGTTTTCAGATCCTAACTTTATTTCCTTTCCTGAAACTGATCTGCCCCCTAATGTGCCTCCGAAATTGAGTAGGGCCCCCTCTCCTCTCTCCACTTACACAATCACATTCTCACACTTTACAGAAGAGAGGCTTTTCTGGGACAACAGAAATACTGACATTGATGCCAGGTCAGTGAATGATCCACAGTATTGGGTAACCAATCATTTTGCATTCCAGTGGTTTGTGGCTAAAGCCCTACAAAGGAGTTCATGGGGACACTCACATGTAGGGGCCAGGAAGGCCGCCAAGGGCATTGAAGCACAAACAGGTATCCTCCACCAGGACGGGTCCCTGCACCTGTAACACAAGGACACATAGCCCTAAGATCTGTATCCACAAGTAGGCTCCATCCCTGCACGGGCCACCGAGGCTAGGGCTAACTCCACAGCTACTGAAATTTGCAGCAGACAAAGGGCCATCATGGCCACAGGCACAGCCCTCTCAAGATATTTATATTCATTTTAGAGACAGGGACACTACAGCACTGGCAGGCATGCAGGTTGTTTCAGATGCACAAATGGAAGTGTTGGGACCCACACTCCGACATCCTGACTTTTCACACTGTGCTCAAGTTATACAGATGTGTGAGTGCAGGGGTGGGCTGGGGTGGGGGGAGAATGTACATGGGGACTTATACCCTTAAGCTGGGGAGCCTGTGGGAGAACAGAGGGAATCCATGAATGGGAGGGGACTAGGGGAGTCACTGTCAAGGTGGATGCAGGAGGCAGTGTCTCAAGGCCAATATTAACTGAACCTAGCCTAACTTGGCCTGGAGAGGTCCTTGAAGTAAGAGCAAACCACACTTCTATTCCTCTCTGTTATTCCCAGCAGCACAGGAAACACCATGACAAGAAAACCAAGTGTGGAACTACAAACTGGAGGGGGATAAGCACCTGGCATGCAGCCTCCCGACACTTCTGGATGGAAATTTCATCTGGCTCTCCCTGGTACTCTGGCACTTACCAGGAAAACAGAAACAGAGTCAGGTTATGTAAGGGTAGAAAAATTAAACCGTCTTTTAAAAATAAAACAAAACAGAGACATACGGTCAATTTTCTGTGCCACCAATGTGCATGGAAACTTATCTCCCAGAATCTGAATGACCTGTTTCAAAATGAAAGAACAGTGATTACCAGGTGCTAGTAATTCTCTATTACCATGTAGACTGCCGTCCACCTTTCTAACGAGCTAACTCTCCAGCCAGTCTCCTAGAGCATACCAAGTCAAACTGGGCATTGTGGAGCACACCTATAATCCCAACACCTGGGAGGCTGAGGCAAGAGCATCACCTTGAGTTCAAGGCCAGCCTGAACTACACAGCAAGACCTGTCTCAAAAAGAAACAAAGCAAGGAACCCCGCAGGAAATCAGGTTCATGAGCTTCACCTCAGCTTTAGGGTCCCATTCCAGCCACACGTTTCCTATCCCTCTGGTTCCCTCCTACTTCAGGTCTCTGTTTGTGCTTCTCCCCCGCTCACTCTATCCAGCCACCCTCTCTACCCATCTGTGTTCTACATTCCTCCTAGGGCAGGAATGCACTATCAGGAGTTGCCCAGAATTCAGGAGGCCTGTGCACTTGAGGGGGGAAAAAAGTCTTCTTTGTTTTTTATGATCTCTAATTGAAATTTATCCTCTTATCAGTTACAAATACAGGTAATAAATAAGTAGTATTGGAAGTTCCTGTGACTTTTTTTTTTTTGAGACAGGGTCTCACTATGTAGTAGGGTCTTAAACTCAGTGATCCTCCTACCTCAATCTCTTGAATCCGAGGATTACCGGCATGTGCAGTCACACTCAGCCTGCTTTTGTTTTTTGAGACAGTCTCACAAAGTAGTCCAGGCTGGCCTTGAGTTCACTATATACCAGCGGAGGCTAGCTTCAAACTCTTGGTGACACTCCTTAGTCTCCCAAATTCTGGGATTACACATCTGCCACCACACCTGGCTCATATGACTTTCAAACCATTAAAATCACAGATGCTGTCATGCTCCATTATAATTACCACCTAGATTTCAAAATATTTACAAGGGAGGAAGAAAAAATTTACAATCCAAAAAAATTTACAATTCTAAAATTATAATTTTTTTTTTCTTTTTGAGAGAGTCTGCCTATGCAATTCAGGCTGGCCTTGTAACCCAGACTGGTCTCAAATTTACAACGAACCTCCTGCCTCAGCCTCCCAAGTGCTGGGATTATAGGCATGTATCACCATGCCCAGCTCTAAAATAATTTTTTTTCAGTGCTTGGGATCACACTGAACACCTCATGCATACTAGGCAAATGCTTTATCCTTAAATTGCATTCAAACTCTCAGTATTTTTTCTCCCAGTACTAGGGATGGAACCTAGGACCTTCCCATTGAGCCCTTTTTATTTTTTTTAGTTTTTGTTTTTTTGAGAGAGGGTCTCACTTTGCAGTTCAGCCTGCTTCTGAACTATGTAGTCCAGTCTCACCTCAAACTCACATCAATCCTCCCACCTCAGCCTCCCAAGAGTGCTGGGATTATAGGTGCGCACCCCCATGCCCATCTATTTTTATATTGTTTTTTTTTAAACACAGTCCCCCTACATATTTCAGGCTGAGTTGGAATAGCCTGGCCTGGCCTCCAATTTGCGAGAATCCTTCTGCTTCAACCACCTCAGTGCTGGGATTATCATAAATGTGCATGCATCAGATGGGCATGGTGGCTCACGTCTGTAATCCCAGCACTCCAGAGGCTGAGGCAGGAGGATCATTGAGAGTTCGAGACTAGCCTGGGCTACAAAGTGAACTCAAGGCCAGCCTGAACTGCGTAGCAAGACTCTGTCTCAAAAAGACCAAAAAAAAAAAAAAAAAAAGTACATGCATCAACACATCTAGAATATTTTTAAATTCTGAAACAAGGTATAGCTAAACTGTTAGGTTGCCCAAACTGGCCTTGAACTCTCAATCATCCTGCCTCAGCCTCCCAGAGTGCCAGGATTACACGTGTGCATCACCACACCCAATTCTTATTATTTTACCTTTTTGAGACAGGGTCTCACTTTGTGGTTCAGGCTGGTCTTGAACTCACTTTGTAGCCCAGGCTGGTCTCGAGCATGCAGCCATCCTCCTGCCTTAGCCTCCTGAGTGCTGGGACTACAGATGTGTCTTTCAATATAGCTGACTCCCATTGTAATCCTATATAATTTGTCTGCAATAATGGGGGTCGTACCCCAGGGGCTTTTTACCACTGAGCTACCTCTCCAAACTTTTTATTTTTTTAAGACAGAGCCTCACTCTGCAGTTCAGGCTGCCCCTGAACTTGCAGCGATCCTCTTGCTTCAGCCTCCTGAGAGCTGGGATTACAGGTATGTGCCACCATGCCCAGCCTCCCCAAATCTTTTTTTTTTTTTTTTGGTACTGGGGATCGAACTCACAACCTTGTACTTGCCAGGCACTGAGCTAAATCCTCGGCCCCTAAATCTTAAAAAAAAAAAAAAAAAAAACAACTTTGAGACATAGTCTTATTAAAATTGCCGGGGAGGGACCTGAATATTCAACAAAGTGCTGGGATTACAGGTGTGTGCCATCTTCCCTAAACATTTTTCGTACATTTGAAACTATTTCCTTAAGAAAGAGTCCACAGGTTTCATCAGTTTGTAATGGGCAACCAAGAGATGGACAGGACTTCTCTATTCTAGACCACGTTCAAGTCATCATCTCTAAGGAGCCTCCCTTTGCCATTCAACCTGTTGTTTGTTTGTTTTTCTTGTGGTGGTGCTGGAAGTTGAACCTGGATCCTTGCACAGCCCAGACAAGGATTCTACCATGGAGCTCTCTCCTCAGCCCCACCCTGCTCTTTAAATGAGAAGGCCACATCCATCACAGGTTTGGGCTCTGGTATCCATTTTGTATGGACTCCATTCAGGATGGCACAACCTGTCTGCTTGACTTGTCTAGCCACAGGATCCAAACCTTCTATCAACAGGGCTCTGGTTCCTGAGAGGGCCACCTTTGTTCTGGCACAGGAGTGAATCAGTCCCTATACTAGAGACAAATGAAGCTTCCTCAACTATACCTCACTGAGCTGCCAAAGGCATACGCAGTGCATGTCATCTCTTCACATGTGACTCCACTCCCTTGGCCAGGCTAAGTGGAGGCAAATGCTTGATCCAACGAAGGTCAATCAGAACTAATGGATGGCAGAAGACCCATTGTCCTCCTATCAACAGAGAGGAAAGGGCCAGGGATATAGCTCAGTGGCACAGTGCCTGCCTAGCAAGCACAAGGTCCTGAGTTTTATTACTGGCACCAAAACAAAACAAACAAACTAACGAAAGGAAAGCAGAAAGACTCCAAAGGGACTAGGGAACCTCAAAGATAGTGTAGTCCCTGGAGTGAACCCCTGGGTCCTATGGGATACCTTAGCATTGTATTTCCATAAGTGTCACCTGGCACTTTACTACCAGGTCTCTACAGGCAGAAACCTGAGATCCATTACCTCCTTTAATCTTTTCTGAGGTGCTATTAAACAGATGTCCTGTATCATCCCATTGGCACCCAGAAAACCATACCCAAAGTACAGGGCTTTGGGCCCTCATAAGCAAGCTTTAAAAAGCAAAGTGTTAGCTGGGCACAGCAGAGAATGCCTGTAATCCCAGCACTTGGAGAGTAAGACAGGACTGTGATGAGTTCAAGGCCAACCTGGGCTACATAAATGAGACTGTCTCAAAGAATAAAAAGTGTTTCTCTGACTTCCTGTTCTCCATCTCTCCATTCTTCAAGACACAGAAACGCAAACTGTGAGACCAGCCTGAACTACATAGCAAGAACCCGACTTGAAAAACCAAAACTAATTTTTAAAAAAAGAAATGTAAATTTCTCTTCCCCAAAGTAGGTCACAGAAACTAAAACTCCTTTGCTCCAAAGCAACCCCATAAAGTCCCAAAATATTACTTTCAATATCCCTCTGCTTTTCTGTTCCAGAGCTGGGCGTAAAGACATTCTCTAACCTAAGAGGTCTGATAGTAGCTCATAAGCCCTAAATTTTTTGTGTTTAAAAATATGTATTTAGTAAAAGATACATTACCATTAATCCCACTATAAATCCCATTTTGTAAAGGAGTACCTTAACAGTGTATGATAATATTCCTTAAAAAAGTATCCCTTTCAGGGAGGCAGAAATGCTTCAGAGACCAAAATCAGAATGGGCCTGGCTCAGTCTGCCAGCACTAGATTCTACCCCTTTGCCTAATCACATGGTACACAGCTGTGGAGACCCTCAACCCAGCGGCCCTCAGGACACCCCCGCTCAGCGATCCGTCCCTTCCCAGCATCCCAGTCCCCTCTCCACAGCCGGGTCCTGACCAGGCTTTCCCAGCGGGCCGAACTCCCAGTTCTCGGAGCTTCCCTCTCCTGAATGCCCCATCTCAGCCCTATTCCCAGGCGCCTTCCACTCGGCCCTACACATCCCCACAACACCTCCTCCAGCTTCTTGGCGTTCCCTGTGACAAACACAATCTTCTTCCCAGCCAAGGAGGCCGTCATGGCGACCCGGAATTACCCACTCAGAGCCTCAGAAGCCCATTCACCGCGCGCAAGGCGCCGAGCACTTCCGGCTGGGGGCGGAAGTGGGCGTGTCGGTTTCCGGCCTCGCTTGGGATCCAGAGCCGCCTTTCAGGCTGTGACTGCAGATTGTCGAACGGGTAAAGAGCCTCTCGGTCGTCACTGTGTGCCAAGAATCCTTGTTCAAATGTCCAGGGTACACAGATGAGCAGGTTGAAGCGCTCTGTGTCCCCGAATTTTGGAAGGCTTCCCGAGACTGAAGTTGGAGGTCCCAAGAGATGTCCTGGTCATGGACCGGAAAAAAACACTTCCACCACGCGCCTCGCTCTGCCCAGGTCCCTCTCTGGGACGCGGGTTCTAAGGGAGCAAAGAACCCGCGAGGCTGGTGATAAACTGCAGCCGTGTGCCCAGGCAGTTCCCTGGTGGAATCCTCCGAACCAGCCACAGGGAGCTGTCTCCTGGGCAGGGTCTGTGTAGCCCAGGTCTTTATCCTGACCTTACCTTCAGCCTCCCTTCTTGAGCTGCTTCTTTCCGGCCACCTTGTGCTTTACCATGAATTGAACCTTGGCATAACCTAAAATAAACCCAGTCTTTTTTTTTTTTTTACCCTTCTCCCAGTTTCAGAACTCAAAATTTCTACTCTCAAGTTTCTCCAGCCTCTCAACCCATCACCCATTTTCAGTGGCCACTGCTGCAGTCAGATCTTTGCATGCTAAACACAGCAAGGCATACTAAAGTGCCCTATTAGAGACCCACCTGTAAGACAAACTTTGGCCTTTTGTTGGAACCCCCATTGGCCACCCATGTTTCTCCTTCCTCCACAGACTTAGCTCTGCCTCCAGGAACCCTAGAAAAGTAGCACTCAAATGGCTACTACCACCCATAGACAAGAAAAGGGAGTCTGTGATCTTTAAAAACCTCAGATCATTCTGCTGTTTCACAAATTGCGAGAGCCCCTACTGTATTTTGGCTTGCTTTCTATTATTGAGACAAAGACAATAACCACACATTCACTCCGCAGTCTTTGGAAGAGTAGGCATGGTAATTTTGGAGCAAGAGAGGGCCTGGATGCGGGGCGTGGTGGCTCATGCCTGTAATCCCAGCACTCAGTAGGCTGAGGCAGGAGGATCATTGCAAGTTCGAGACCAGCCTGGGCTACAAAGTGAGCTCAAGGCCAGCCTGAACTGCATAGTGAGACCATGTCTCAAAAAGACAAAAAAAAAAAAAAAAAAGAGAGGACCTGGAGGACATCAGTTAACTAAGAACAGTCTGAAAAGAAGACAAAAGACCAACATCTGGATCTCAGCCAGCTAAAGTACCAATTTCCCAAGAAAATTACACCTCACCTCCTTTATTTATTTGCTTTTATAATACTGGTGTACCTAGGAATATCAATATCTTCACTGCATATGTATATTCATTTGCATGATTCTTCCATTTTCTTCTTTAGAAATGATCATAGTAAAATGACAGCTGTACTGCCTGGGATATGGCTCAGTGGCACAGCCCCTACCTGGCAAACATGAGGTTATGAGTTTGATTCCTGGTACAAAAAAAAAATCACATCTGTTTTTGTTCATTGTCTCACCCTTAAATACCAGTGCCTGATACATTGTAGGTATTCTGAAATGTAAGATTACAATTTTTTTTTGAGCGGCCAGCCAGGTGCTTAGGCCACTGAGCTAAATCCCTGGCCCTACAATTGATCTATATAATGCTATACATAAATTTCTTTTTCCATTTTTAGACAGAGTCTTGCTATGTAGTTCAGGGTAGTCTTGAACTCACTAGCTCAGACTGGCCTTGAACTAACAGGAATCCTGCTGCAGCCTCCCAGAACACTGGCATTACAGGTGTGAGTGACCATTTCCAGCTTGTTGAACATTTTTTTTGTATACTCATTGGCCATGTGTACTTCTTTTGAGAGGAATCAGTGTAATTCATTTATTCATTTATCAATTGAGGTGATTTTTTTCTTTTTTTCCCTTCCCCTCCTTCCTTTTTTTAAATTTATTTTTATTTTTTAGTTTTTGTGGTATAGATTGAACCCCAGGCCTTTGTGCTGAGCTTCATCCTGCAGACCTCCATTATTATTATTATTTTATCTTTTTTTTTTTATCGGTACCAGGGATCAAACTCACGACCATACAGTTGTGAGACAGGCACTTATGCCGCCGAGTTAAATCTCCAGCCCCTACTTTATCTTTTTCAGACCTAGCCTCTCACTAACTTGCTAAATTGCCCAGGCTGAGCTCAAACTCACAGTCCTCCTGCCTCAACTTCCCAAAGTGCTGGAATTACAGTTTTGATCATCACACCTGGCTGTAATATAGTTTCAGTCTTCTACATAAGGATATCTAATTTCCCCACCAACATTAAAGAGGTTATCTTTTCTTCAATGTATGTTTTAGCCTCTTTATGAAGAATCAGATGGCTGAGCTGGGCATGGTGGCTCACACCTGTAGTCCCAGCACTCAGGAGGCAGGAGGATTGTTGCAGATTTGAATCCAGCCTGGGTTACAAAGTAAGCTTGAGACCAACCTGAACAGCATAGTGAGATCCTGTCTCAAAAGAGAAAAAAAAAGAAAGAAAAAAAAAGCAGATGGCTAAATGAACAACTTAATGTTGAACCTCATGCTTCCAGAAGAAGAGCAAGTCAATCTCAGAGTTCAAATGGAGAAAATTACAAAGGTCACAGCAAAAATTAATGCAAGGGAGACTAAGAATCAATGAATCCAAGAGTTGGTTCTTTGAAAGATTAAATAAAATTGACACACCCTTAACCAACATTCTCAAAAAAAGGAAAGACTCAAATCCATGGAATTAGGAATGAAAAGAATGAAATCACAACAGATCCTATAGAAATCCAGAAGATTATCAATACCTACTTCAAGAACCTGTATTCTAATAAAATAGAAAATGTAGAATGGATTCCTACATACATAAGAATTACTGAAGCTGAATCAAGAAGATATAAAAATTCTAAGTAAATCAATATCAGTCAGTGAAATTAAAGATGTAATTAAAAACATATCAACAAGCCGGGTATGGTGGCATATGCCTATAATACCAGCACTCGGGCAAAAGGCAAGAGGATCACCATGAGTTCAAGTCCAGCCTGGCTACATAGTGGGCTCATCAGTCTGAACTACACAGTGAGACCCTGTCTCAAAACAAATAAATAAATAAACCCCAAAACCTAGTAACAAAAGCCCAGGCCCTGACAGATTCACTGCTGAATTCTATGAAAAGCTTGGAGAGGACTTAATGCCACTACTTCTCAAACTCTAATGGAATGCAAAGGGAAGCAATATTTCCAAATTCATTTTTTTCCCTGGGTACCAGGAATTGAGCTTACAACCTCATGTTTGCCAGGCAAGCACTGTGCCACTGAGCTATAATCTCAGCCCAAATTCACTTCTGGAAGCAAACATTACTTTGATACCAAGACCAGAGAAGGATCCATCCAAAAAAAGAGAAACACAGGCCAATCTCCCTAGAGAACATAGATGCAAAAATCCTCAATAAGATACTTGCAAACAGAATTCAGCAAATCATCAAGAAGATTACATACCATGACCAGGTAGGATTCATCCCAGGGATGCAAAGATGGTTCAATATATGCAAGTCAGTAAGTGTAATACACTATATCAACAGAGCCAAGGACAAAACATGATCTTCTGAATAGACGTAGAAAAAGCATTTGACAAATTCCAAGAACCTATTCATGATAAAACCCTACAGAAAATTGGAATATGTGTTCTTTACCTCAATCTGATAAAAGCCCTGTATGACAAACCAACAGCCAACATGACACTAAATGGACAAAAGCTGAAAGTTTTCACTTTAAAATCAGGAACAAGATAATAATGTCCCCTATCTCCATGCATTCAATACAGTTCTGGAAATGTTAGGCAGAGCTATTAGACAAGAAAAAGAAACAAGAGGAATAAGGATGGGAAAGGAAGAAGTTAACATGATAGCATTCAAGAGGCTGAGGCAGGAGGATCACCATGAGTTTGAGGCAAGCCTGGGCTACATAAGCAGTTCAAGACCAACTCACACTATATAGTGAGATCCTGTTTCAAAACAATAAAAAACAAAACAAACAATCCCAACCCTATGATATTCTGAAAAAGATTAAAGAGATTATCAAAAAAATGGAAAGATATCCCTTGTTCTAGAGTAAGAAGAAACAATATGGTAAAAATATCCATACTTCCAAATGTGCTATACAGATTTAATGCTATCCCAATCAAAATTCCAATAGCATATCTTGCAGAATTAGAGAAAACAATTCTAAAATTCATAGGGATTCTATCTCAGTTTGGGGAGGGGTTGTATCAGGAATCAAACTCAGGACCTTGCACTTGCCAGGCAGATGCTTATGCCACTAAGCCAAATCCCTGGCCCCTAAAATTCATTTGGAACCAGAAGAGACATAGAATAGCAAAAGCAATTCTGGATATCAAAGGCAAGGTGGGGGGCATCACGACCCCTGGCTTGAAGTTATACTACAAGACTACCATGATAAAAACAGCATGTTACTGGAGGAAAAAAAACCACAAACAACTGAGGATCAATGAAACAGATTAAAAGATGCAGACACTACTCCAGACACACTTAACCACCTTATCTTTGACATAGGAGCCAAATACTTTCACTGGAAGAAAGCCTCTTTAATAAATGGTACTGGAAAAACTAGCTTTCCATATGCCAAAGATTAAAACTTGACCCATCTCTATCACCATGCACTAAACTAAAATAAAAATGGATCAAAGGTCTAAATATTAAAACAGAAACACTGAACCTGCTGGAAGATAGAATAGGTAAAACTCTTTCTTGTAGACATTGATATAGGTAAAGACTTTATAAACAAATGGCATTCACATGAAACTGTTACAAAGAATCAACAACTGGGGTCTCATTCTTATTGAAAAGCTTTTATGCAGGAGAAAGCACCAATACAATGAAGATGCAACCCACACTGTGAGAAAAAAAAATTTTTGTCGGCTGTTCCTCAAAGGATTACTATTTAGAGTACATAAAGAACCAAAAAAAATCAGACTCCTCAAATTTAAAGACTCAATCCAAAAATGGGCATCTGAAATGAATAAATACTTCTTAGATGAAGAAGTAGAAATGGCAAATAAATATATGAAAAAATATTCAACATGACTGGTCATTTGAGAGATGTAAATTAGAACAATGCTGAAATTCCACCTCACTCCAGAAATTCCACCTCATTCCAGAAAACCACTGTAGAAATTAAAGTGGAGATTCCTAAAAAACTAAAAGTAGAGGTTTCATTTGACCCAGCTTTTCCCTTTCTTGATGTCTTCCTGAAAGAATTAAAAGCATCATACCACAGTGATATATGCATGCCCATGTTTATAGCAGCACAGTTTGTAACAGCTAGATCTTGGAAACAGTCCAAATGCCCATCAACCAATGAATGGATAAAGAAGATGTAGTTTTTCTTAATACAATGGAGTACTGCTCTGCCATAAAAAAGGATAAGCTTGAGACATTTCTAGCTAAATGGACGCACCTTGAGACCATATTCTTAAGTGAAATGAATCAGACATATATGTTTAAGTACTACATTGTTTCTTTGGTGTGAGAAACTAAAAGTGTAAATAAGGACTAAAATGTACAATAAGTATTGAGAAATGCAAAGAAAATGTTCAAATGAGAAGGGAAATAAAGGAAGTGGGAAGAGGAAAGGAAGGACTAAAAAAAGGAAAAAATGAAAAAGTTTTTGTAAATAAGGAGGGGAATGGCTTGAAGGGAAGGAAGGGAAATGGGAAAAACAAAGAAGCAAGATATCTCATGTGCAGGTATAAATTCCCTATGATGAATGCGATCATTATGTGTATCTAAAACGTACCAGTAAAAAAAAAAAAAAACTAAAAAGCACCTGCCTTGCAAGCATGTGTTTGTGAGTTTGATCCCTGGTACTGATAAAAACTAAACTAAACTAGAAAAAAAAAAAAGAAGAAGAAGAATCTGATGGCTATACTTGCATTGCTTTGTTTCTGTATATTCTATTCTGTTCCACTGGTCTATGAGTTTATTTTTGTGCCAGAGGTATGCGGCTTGTTTTGAATTTTGGTTTTGGTTTTGGTTTTCTGAGAGGGGATCTCACTTCACAGTGCAGGCTGAACTTGGACTCCTTATGCTGACAAAACTGGCCTCAGCCTCCCATGGCTAGGATTAAATGCACCATCCTGCTTTTGCTTTGCTCTGCTCTGCTCTGCTCTGCTTTGCTTTGCTTTGCTACTTTGTTTGTGACAGAGCCTCACTATATAATTTAGGCTGGCCTTGAACTCACTACTTAGTTCAGGCAGGACTGGAACTCACAGTGATACTCCTGGCTCAGCCTCCAAAGTACTAGGATTATGCATGTGCCCCCCACCCTATCCTCGGCTCCAGTCCTTTTTTATTATTTTGTGACAGGATCTCACTGAACTTCTTAGTGGTCCAGGCTGGATTCAAAGTTGTGATCCTGCCTCAGCATCTCAGCACTGGAATTATATGCACACCATCGTGCTAGGCTTGTAAAAGTTCTCACTTTGGTCCCTTTTCCTCCACCTCCACTGCTACTGTCATAAATAGATCCCTAGTTCTGTTCTTACCTGAACCAGGGAAGTAGCTGTCTCAATGGTCTCCCTGACAACTTCCACTCCTGCCAGCCCACCCACCCACAAACTTTAAGTGACATGTTTGGGATTTAGGGCTCTGAGAATGCCAAATTAAAGCTATAAAATAATATGTTTAAAGCAGCAAGGAGGTTATGTCTAGTGACAGTCGTTTAACCTTTCCAAACAACTTTCTGTGTGTATGCAAATTAGGTGCACAAGTAAGTAGTGATTTAACATTTTTATGAAACACATGAAAAACTTCAAATTTACACAAAAATTTCAAAACTACTAAAAAGGACCTTGATTTGAGTGTGGTGGTACATGCCTGTAATCCTAGTACTCAGGGAGGCTAAAGCAGGAGGATCAATAACTTTGAGGACAGCCTGGTCTACACAGTGAAGTCAAGGTCAGTCTGAATTACATATGTGAGACTCTGCCTCAAAAACAAACAAACAGGGCCGTGGATTTAGCACAGCAGGTATAAGTGCCTGCCTATCAAGTACGAGATCATGAGTTCAACCCCTGGTACCAAAAACAAACAAACAAACAAACAAACAAACAAACAAAAAGACACTAACAAGCTGCTCTATGCCCATCACTCACCTTCCAATTACTACCAACATTCAGTATTTTGATTTCATCTATTGTGTTCTTTTTGTTTGTTTGATTTTTTTCTCTCCAGTACTCGGGATTGAACTCAGAGAGTGCTGCATTCCTGGACTTTTTTGGTTTTTGAGACGGGGTCTCCCTAAATTGCCCATTCTGCCCTGAAGTTTGGAATCCTCCTCCTCAGGCTCCAGAGCAGTTGGGATTATATGCATGTACTACCACTGTGCATTTCCCTTCCCATTCCACCTCTCTCTCTCTTTTTTTTGAATACTTGAAGATTGAAACCAGGGCCTTCACACTGAGATACCCTCCCAATGACTTTTTATTTATTTATTTTTTTTATTTTGAGGCAGGGTTTAGCTAAATTGCCCAGGTAGGGCTTCAATTTGGAGATAATCCTGCTGCCTCACCCTCCCTTAATGTTGGGATTGCCAGTATATGCCACTACTCCTGTTGGACATATGACTTCTTTAAGAGGAAAGGATAGGGCATTGTGGAGCACATCAATAATCTTGGCACTCTAGGACGCCGAGACAAGAGGATTTTAGTTCAAGCCCAGCCTGGACAATATAGCAACTTGGACAGACCTTTTCTAAAGAAATGAAAATAGGGTTAGGGACATAGCCCAGTGTGAAGGCTCTTGTTTCAAATCCAAGTTCTGGGAAAATAAACATCACAGATATAGCTAAACCTCAGTTCTTTTATCTCAACCTGCTCCTTCACTAGAAGTAATCTCCATTTTAAAAACATGTCATTTTCAACTATCTTTTTATGTTTTTTTCCTATAAACATTATATGGTGGTTTTTAGTGGTTATTTATTTATATTTTCACGATACTGGGAATTGAACCGAGGGCATCATGTATGCTACCACTAAGCTACATCCTAGCCCTACTGATAATAAAATATCCATAAATGTTGTCCACTTTATATACAATCTCCTGAGATAATTTACAATTCATATCATGAGGGGCTTTTTTTTTTACATTTTATTGGTACATTTTAGATATACATAACGATCACAGACAATTTGTACCTATACATGATATAACTTCTCCCCCCATTCACCTACTCTCCGTTTAACCTCTTCTCCCCTCACCATTGGCTTGTTGTTGTAAAACAGTTTTCCTATGTAGTTTAGGCTCTTGAAGTCACTGTGTAGTCCAGGCTGGCCTCCAGCTCCCAGAGATCCTCCTCCAACACCCTCCTGAGTGATGTGATTACAGCCGTGCCACTGCGCTGAGCCATTGGCATTACTGATTGATTGACTGAGACATGATCTCCCTATGCAGTTCAGCTTGGTTTTGAACTCACTGTTGGCGTCAAACTCACTCCAGTCTCACCCTCCCAAGTGCTGGGATTATAGGTATGTGCCACCACACTCAAATTTATTGCCTTAAAAAAAACCCACCATATAATTTGTAATAAAAAATTAAAGCTCCTGGTCCCTGGGATACAGCTCAGCCTAGCAAGTGCGAGGTCCTGAGCTCGATTCCGATACCCCTACTCCCCTCAAAAAAAAAAAAAAAAAAGGCTCCTTTGGGCCCCAGGAGATGGGCGGAGCCTAGAGTTGGGAAATGGGCAGGACCTATGGGTAGTGGGCGGGGCCTTGGTGATACGGGGCGTGAGGCAGAAGCTGTGGTTCAGCCGGGAGGTTTTTAGGATGTTGGCGCTCGTGGTCTACGTCGCCGCGGCGGCTCTACTCATTGGTCTTATCCTCTTCCTGACTCGCAGCCGGCGCTGGGCGCCAGAAGGTACGAGGTTCCGCCGGGCCAGGGCAAATGGGGTTCGGTTCTCAGGCCTTCTGAGACTTGTTAGGCCGTCGCGTCGCGGCTTGTGCGCATGCGCCGGCATGCCCCTACTAGCGAGTTCCAGCGGAGTGCGTCTAGCGGCTGCACGCATGCGCATACGTCTGCGGCTCTGCTTTTGGTGTTGCGATGCCCAACTGCGTGCCAGAACCCAACTTGGGAACCGGTGGCAGAACCTCTAAACCTTTTCTGCCATGTGACTAACTAGCATTGCCACTTCCTTTACCCCTTGGCCCTTGAGACTCAGAGGTTCCGGGTCCTGGCAGACACACTCCCGTCGGTCACTATTTGGGCCGTCTACTACCTCGCCCGTGAGGGGGACGACAGGGTTTTCCTCCTAGACCAGGTGCCAGGGCAGAGGCATCTGAGTATTTTCTGCCCACTTTGAACTGGCAGGAGTGTGAGGCGAAACTGTCAGAAGCCTTCTTCCTCCCTACCTAAGGCCTCCCCTCCGCCCTGTTCTGCATCAGCAATCCATGTGATTGGCCGGGGCACAGGACATAACGCCTGTCACTCCCTTTCTTGTCAGCATAGGAGTTTGTGTATGTGTCTCTCCTGCCTCTCTGGGCCCACAAGCTATTTCTGAGCACCTTCCTGTTCCGAGGGTGAGACAGATGCTTAGGTAAAGTGAAGGGAGAGAGAGAAGACTCAGCTCCTGTCTGAGAAAAGTGTGCTGTCCTTTTGGGGTGCTGTGCTGTGCAAAACCATGGCAAGTGGCGTTAAGCAAGAAATAACCGTCCTCTAGTGGTTACTCAGTAGGATCTGGAGACATCAGGGTGGAAGTCTCCCAAAAGGTCAGCAAGAAAGGCAGGGCCTTAAGGGGAGAGAAAAATTTTGACACAGGAGGGAAGGGGTGAACTTGCTGCATTGGACCAAGATGCAGACTTGGGTTGTAAAGGCCTTGAGAATCAGACTGTGAAGTTAGGGCTTTGTGCTGTAGGTAGCACGGGTCTGGAAGGACGGTGAAGATGGGGGAGAGGCTTCTGGGACACTGTTGCCTACTTGGTAGCATTGTGTTCCTGTCTTCCTGAAGCTGGTCAAGAGCTACAGCACAATGTGGAAGCACCAGGAGTAGTGGCCCGCATGGGCCAGTCACGGCCTCTGGAAATGGAGGAACAGAGAGCTGGAGGCAGACCCCGCCGCAGGAGGGACCTGGGCAGCCGCTTGCAGGCTCAGCGTCGAACCCAGCGCATGGCTTGGGCAGAAGTGGATGAGAATGAGGAAGAAACTGACATCCCAGGTGAAAGGGGCCCAGCATGGTGGGGAAGAGGGGTAGGTTGAAGAGGGTAAATGAGGCCCAGAGTTTGCTGGAGGGAAACTAGGAGTCACAAGGTATAGTAGATGGAGACTCGAGGCATGGACTTGGTCATGGAGACCAACAGTTCTATGGCCTGATCTCTGGTCCATTGGGGCAAATCCTCTTCCTTTATCTTGGCTTTTGGTGTCCAAGCAGAAGGCTAAGGATTTTCAGATTGACCTGAAGAGTGCCTCAGTTCACTCTGATATCCTAGCACCCTTCCTGGAATGGGATTACTATAACTCCACAAGAAGGGTCTGGAGACAGAGTCATTCTGTTGACACAGAAACCTTCATATCCCTGGTGCAAGTAGACCAACAGAGCCCTTAGGGTTATGAGAAATGATATTTCTTCTCTAGTATTTAACAGCTGTCTTGAACCTGAAGAGGGACCTTCAGGGGGACCAGGGGACATTGGGGATTTTTTTCTGGAACCCCTGGTGTTAGCCCCTTTGACTCAAAAAGAGGTCATTTGTAGTACCATCCCTTCTATCCTAAATCTGGAGTCACATACCACATCTGCTTAGGTGTCAGTGGATCTTTAACTTTCAGCTGCCCCTGGAGTGGTCCTAGGGTTGACACTTTTTAGCTGGACGCTTGTGGGACAGGATAACCCTTAGGGGCTGAGTCTAGAACATTCAGCAATTTCTGAGTAGAGTAAGGAAGACTTCAGATTTGAGACTGGGATAAATATTCCCACAAGAATCATCCTTCCCTAGAGGTTTGATACTAGAGACAAAAACCAGGGGCTTCTGCAAGTCCTGACAGCCCTATCTGTCATCCTCAGGCATTCAGGTATGCCCACCTGTAGCTCTGCAGTATCTAAAGTCTCATCTGCTCCTTGCCCATAATCCCCACACATACACATGTACAGGCACATGTGAATGTGACAGGTGCCCTTGGAGGGCAGGACTGAGCTAGTAACATTCAAAGGTGAGTGGCAGGGCTTCCCCTGTGAGGAGAGTGACAGGTTACTTTATGGCTAGGAACTGAAATGTCTTTCTCTGACCATACCTAGCTCAGGAGGAAGAAGACACTGAGAAGCCAGCAGAAACTCACCCGACAGGGAAAATCGGAGCCAAGAAACTACGGAAACTGGAAGAGAAACAGGCTCGAAAGGCCCAGCGTGAGGCAAGCAGAAGGAATGGGGTGTTGTTCTGGGATGTGGGAAAGGGCTCTAGTTTTCCCACACCTGGGGCCTGGGGTGAACTGGGCTCCCCAGAACTCTGTCTTTTAAGCTCTTTTTTTGTTTGTTTCTTTGATACTCTGAATTGAACTCAGGGCCTTGTGCTTGCCAGGAAGGTGCTTTTGCTGCTGAGCTATATCACTGGCTCTGGGTTCCTTTTATACTGGGCTCTTGTTTACTGCTTGCCTGGCCATCTCCTGCAGCCTTGGTCTGGGTCTTGGCCCAGCCATTGCCTTCCTTGGCCTGCCTGGAAGGTGGGTACCCTGTAGCTGGGTAAGGGTATATGGATTGATGAAGCCTCTCTCCAGGCAGAGGAGGCCGAACGAGAGGAGCGGAGGCGCCTGGAGTCCCAGCGAGAGGCAGAATGGAAGAAGGAGGAGGAGCGGCTCCGCCTAGAGGAGGAACAGAAGGTGAAGCTAACCCTGACCCTCTCCTCTGACCCCCAGCTAGCCAGTGTTGCTCATGTGCAGCTCCCTAAGATCTTTGTTCTAAAAGATGGGCCATGGCCCAGGCTGTGGTTTCTTTTTTCTTTTCTTTTTTTTTTTTTTTCCCGTACCGGGGATTGAGCTCATGACCTCATGGTTGCCAGGGAGGCATTTATGCCACTGAGCTAAATCCTTGGCCCTGGGGCCGTGGTTTCTTTAATCTTTGAACTCTGCTGCTACTAAGCAGAGCCTAGTCTGGGGATTCTGGCGCATATGATGTATGGAGTGTGCCTGGAACATTTGAGGTGGTCACAGTGGCCAAAGCAGAGTAAGCAAGGAAGAGAGGAGAGGGCCAGAGAGATAAGGAGGTTTCAGATCCTGAGGCCTTTGAGGCTGTTAAACAGCATAGTAAGGAATGGCAGATCCAGGGCTGAGATGTAGTACTATGGTAGAGTTCTTACCTAGTATGCCTAACTGGGTTTGATCCCTAACACTGAAGAAAACTAAATCAAGCCGAAAGCATATGGGACAGGGAGTGGGGGAGATCATCCATCACTGAGGGTCTTGGCATAGAAGAGTAGCTCAGGGGATGGAAGCCACTGCAGTTAATGGTGATTAACAAACATTTGTTTACCAGATGTTTCTTTTGTTCTGAAAACCAGGTACCCAAGGAAGGGAACAAAGATGTGGGGTACATAGACTGTGAGCCCGTATTGACCTACCTGGCCTCGATTGGTTGTGTTGTCTCAGTAACCTGGAGGGCAGGAAATCTATCTGTGGGTGTTGTAGCAAATGGGCTAGAACACAGTGGTGGAAATCAGATGGACTGCATTAGCAGAGAGGGTTTTTTCATCTTTCTGATTGTTGGCCCTTTCAGTACCTTCAGTATTCTGGCTTTTTCCCCCCTGTCCTCAGTTTTCCCTATTATGTAGATTTCATTTGTTTTCCCCCAGCATCCTTTTTACTTTTCAGGGTCCCATCTAACTACTATGTTACATTTAGTTCTTATGTCTTCTTAGGCTTCTCTGGGTTGTAATGATCAGACTTTCCATATTTTTTATGATTAATAGTTGGAGGAGTACTTGACAAATAAGCAGTTTGTAGGCATCCCTTAGTTTGAGTGATTGTTAAACTGGGATTATAGGGTTGTTTGTTTGTTTGTAGTGCAAAGGATTGAATTTAGGGCCTTGTTCCTGCTAGACGAGCTCTGTACCACTTGAGCTGTGCTGAAATTACAGATTTTGTTTTTGTCTTTGTTTTTTACTTGGCTATGGTTTTTTGAGACAGGATCTTGCTATGTAGTTCAGGCTCACCCTGATCTTACTCTGTACCCTAGTCTGGCCTTGAACTCACAGTGATCTTCCTGCCTTAGCCTTCCCAGTGCTGGGATTACAGGTGTGTGCCACCATACCTGGCTGAGGTTACAGGTTTGAAAGAAGATGACAGTGAAGTTTCACCTTCAATATAGCATGCTGAGGGTATTTGTACCTGTTTTGAGGTGTTTTCCAGCTTCCTGTATTGTAATGTTATTATTTCTTCCTTTCTTTTCTTTACTTCCTTCTTTTGTTTCTTCCCTCCCCACCCCACCCCTTTCTTTCTTTTCTCCTGTGTATTTTTGCCCATTGTATTGTGGTGCTGAGAATCAAACCCAGGGCCTCAAACATGCAAGGCAAGTGCTGTATCGTTGAACTGTCCCCACCATGTAGTGTTACTATTTTTTCCCCACCTTCCCATACTACTTTGGGGAAAAAGTAACTATGGCTAGCCCACACTTAAAGAATGGGGAGTTGTGCTCTACCTTCTTCCAAGAAGGGTACGTGTATAAATTATTAAGACTCTTTTCAGCCAGGCGTATAATTCTAGCTATTATACGCCTGAGGAAAAGCATTACCAGCTCAAGGCCAGCCAGGGCAATGTAGTAAAACTTTGTTGTTTGTTTTGTTCGTTTTTTGTTTTTTTGAGACAGGGTTTTGCTATGTTGTTCAGGCTAGCTTTGGACTCACTATGTACCCCAGGCTGGCCTCAAATTCAAGACAGTCCTCCTGCCTCAGTCTCCCAAGTGTTGGGATTATAGGCATATACCACCATGCTCAGCTAATAAATCTCTTTATCTCAGAATAAAAAAACTTTTCTTTTAAAGGGCTAGTGATACCAGATGTGATGATGCCAGGTGTGTAATCCCAGTACTCTATGAGGCTGGGGCAGAGAGATTGCAAGTTTGAGCCCAGCCTGGGAAATTTAGCTACTTAATGAGACACTGACTCAAAAGCAAAACAAAACAAAACACAAGCAAACAAAAAAACTTAGGTATAGATTTGTCTTCTCTCTAGTCACTCATTTCTTTAAACCCATGCACAGTCAGCTTTTTATTTTGCACTTTGTGTTTAATCCAATACCATGTTAATAAAATGATGTTGCTCAAATGGTCCTAGCTTTGACGAGTGGGAGCTCTTTCACCTGCCTTCTATATTCACTTTTTTTGAAAAATGCTGGGGATTGAACCCAAGCTTTGTGCATGCTAGCCATACATTCTACCACTAAGCTATATCCTCACCCCTTTTTTATTATTTTTTTTCTAAGACAGTGTCTTACCAACTTGTTAAATTGCCCAGGATATGCTTGAATTCTCAATCTCTTGCCTCAGCCTCCCAGAGTGCTGGGATTACAGATGTTTATCACTATGCCCACTCACCAGTCCTTTTTAAATTTTATTTTGAGGCATAGTCTTGCTAAGTTGACTAGGCTGGTCTGGAATTTGGGGTCCTTCTGCTTCAGCTTCCTAAGTCACTGGCGTGACAGGCTCCCTGGCTCCTGTATACCTTTCACATGGCTTTATTGTATTGGTCTTTTTTAGTACTTTCTTGCTTTCTGTCATTATGCGTCACTCCGAGCTCATTTTGTAGATTGCATGCTCTAGCTTTAGCTTCGTATTTTAAAGCATTTTTCTGAATGCCTCTGAATATGTGTTGGGAGGAGGAGCTTTTGCACTAGGTTGTGGTCCACTGCATTCTATGAAGTTAGAGAGGCAGAGTGGGGGGAAACCTCATTGTTAACCAGGGCAGCTGGCCACATGGCTGTGTGATTTGCTGGTCCAGGGGTCCAGCAGGAGGGCTGGACATGGGGAGTGGATCACAGGTTCTGTCTGGTGCCTGTGAGATGGCCCAGGTGATGTGTCATGTGAGTAGTTGTGTTTGGGAGGAGGTATTTGGCTTGGGATACAACTATGACAGTTAACGGTGGGGAAATTGTTGATGTTGTGGGCTACGCAGAGTGACCCAGAGAAGATGTGGGGGAGGGAGCAGGAGCAGAGATGAGTGTTGGAGGATGTGGGAAAGAGGGGGGTCTAGAAAAAGGTGGGATGTGGAAGCCAAGGAAGGAAAGTTGGCTCTGCTCATCACTGAGGACAGGGATACGAGGCCTCACAGGCCTTTGATTTGTGAGCCGGAGAGCATGGGTTAGACCTGAGTGGATGTTTTGGTGGAGCTGGGTACACAGAAGCCAGATTGGAGTGGGCTGGCTGGGTGCATTGGTGGGTAGGAAAAGGAGTCTGGTGTTTGTTCACGAAGTGTGGACATGATTGGGTAGGGAGAGGGTAGGGCTGTAGCAGGGCTTTCAAGACATTTTTACCAAGTAGGTGTCCTGAGGAAGAAGGAAGGGTAGGGGAACAGGGCTGGGCTGCATTTGTCTGAGCAGTGATGGGGACGGTGGGGGTTGCCTCTGCTTGTTTAGCATGAAAGCCAGAGGATGGGAGTTTTGAAGGAGCTGTGTCTCTAAGAAGGCAGGGAAGCAGAGGCTGGATGGTACAGGTGTGTGGGCAGTCTGGACAGGTGCCCTGCATACCTGACTCTTGCTTCTTTTTGTGCACAGGAGGAGGAGGAGAGAAAGGCCCGGGAGGAGCAGGCCCGGCAAGAGCATGAGGAGTACCTGAAACTGAAAGAGGCCTTCGTGGTGGAGGAGGAGGGTATGGGCGAGACCATGACTGAGGAGCAGGTGGGCTGTTATTCCTGGGAAGCTGGTGAAACACGGTCAGCCTAAGTTAGGCCCAAATCTGACCCATCCCAGACACCCCTGACCAGGCCCTGGGAGTTGGCCGGGCAGTTGGAGCCTTGTTCTCAGAACCCTCACCCCTCATCCTGGGAGGCTTGCTGCTTATTTGGATGGGGGTTATATGGGCACACAGGGACCCCAGGAAGGAACTCCTGTGGCCTCTGCCAGGGGAACGCTCACTCTGATTTCTCTGCCTCTCTAGTCCCACAACTTCCTGACAGAATTCATCAACTACATTAAGGTAAGAGGCTCAGAAGAGCACCCTGTCAGCTCCTGCGATGTATATTGGGAGGGTGCATGTGTGTTCTCAGGGCTAGTAGGCCAGGTTCTGGCCCAGGGAGCCCCTTCTCCTTGGACCTGAACAGTGGAGAAGGACCTGGATCTTCGTGGGAGGTGATCACTTCCTCACACACTGGCTCTGACAGTTCCCCTGCTCTTCAGACCCCACGCTCAGTGAGTCATTGTTTTTGAGTCTCCACGTGTGTTTTCTGTCAGATCTGTCATGTGAGGCTCCACTGAGTTGAAACAAATGTCCCCTACCATGTGCTCTGGACTGAGAACATGGGTCTTCCAAGGGCCGAGGATGGTGTAGCAGTGTGTTCCTTCTGACCATAGCCACTGCACAGGCCACTCAGATACTTCTCCAGGTTGCATAAGCCCATTCTGATCTGCTTTGCTGCTAAGCAACTTCTCTCCCACGAAAACTGTGGTGAGGGGAGAGGTTTTTGAGTGCAACTCAGAGGTGCAGAGGCGGCTGAGGGAAGGAGTGCAGAGGGAGCGGGGGCGATGGTGGGGGTGACACCAGGGGCTGCCAAGGAACAAGGGCTTGCGTAATCCTTCCTACCTCTGCTGAAAGAGAGCAGGGTGTAGACACCTCCCAGCAGCAGGAGCTGGCATTACGTCACAGCCTGGGGCCTGCAGTTCCCAAGAGGGAGAAATGATGGCAACTGCCAGGAGGTCTGGTTCCCTCCAGCTGCGAGTGTTCCTATTTCCCTTTCCTGGAGCCTTTCTCCATCCTACCACACTGGATTAGGGGCTGCTCCCTAGGCAGATGCTGCTCATTGTCTTGTTGCTGTTTGGAGGTTGCCATTCCCCCTGCCCAGTGGGGAGCAACGTGGTCTCGAAATGCCTCATCCAGGAAGCCTTTCCAGATGAATTTAGAGTTCCCCTCTTTTCTGCAAAGACCAAGTCCCTAGACTTCCTTCTGGTGACTCCCTGGAGATTCTGTTCTTGCGGTTTCTACACTCTTGGTACTTTGGTGATTGTCCAGCCCATGCTAGCTGCCTCCTAGAACTGCTGTCTTCAGGAAGGAGGACTTCTAAACTTCAGTTTCCTCACTCCAAGGAAATGAACCCTTTCAACTTCAGTTTCTAGAACTAGAGGAACGTTTTTTTGAGACAAGGAATTGCTATGCAGTTCAGGCCAACCTTGAACTCACTTTGTAGTGCAGGCTGGCCTGCAGTGGTCCCTCTGCCTCAGTCTCCCGAGTGCTGGGATTATAGGCATGCATCAATGTGCCTGGTTTGGAGGAAGGTTTCTGGAAGGTTTTGTTTTGTTTGGTTTGGTACCAGGGAATGAACCCATGAACTTACACTTGCCAGGCAGGTGTTCATGCTACTGAGCTAAATCCCCATCCTGGAGGAAGATTTTTTATCCTGCATAGTTCCTGTGAGATATAGGGAAAGCATGATCTTACTGTTTCTCTGCTTGCTTTTTTTGTTTTTGTTTTGTTTTTTGAGACAGGGTCTTGTGTAATTCAGGCTGGCCGTGAACTCCTTATGGAGCCCAGGCTGTCCTTGAACTGGTGGCAATCCTATTGCCTCAGCCTCCTGTATTCTGGGTTGTATACCCCGAGATGTGTACCCCCAGGCCCAGCTGATCCTGTTTTCTGGCCATGGCTGGGTTTGTCTGCTATTTTTTTTCAAACACACTTTGGGCACAGCACACCTCAGACTAGATCCTTGGGGATTACCTGGGGTGGCTTTGTAGTCTTACTCTGAGCTGTCACCAGTGTCTGTTCCCTGTTTCGTAGGTAGAGGCCAGCTGACCTTGTGCTTACTCGCTCCCTGGCCCAACTATCTCTCGCTATTTGCACATACGGTTTGGCATTTCAAATAAGTCACATGCCATCTGCAGCTGAGGGGGTGTCACAGTGTCGCTTCTCCCCAGCTCATTTTCTATGGGAATTCGTGGAAGCACAGAGGCCTGCCTTCTCTCGAGTCACGCACCATGAGGGAGGTAGGGGAGGGTTCACGTGGAGCCCTTGTGGTGTTGCCTCCATGGTGCCACATGAACTGAAGTTCGTTGAGATTATGAAGGTATCACATGGAACACAGCACAGGGTCCCCTGTGGAAACACTTGTGAGTGGTAGCAACGGTTATTTTAAGGGTGCCTTAGTGCCTCAGATTGTATGAGGAGGATAGACAGAAGTTGGGTGTGATGAGGTTATTGGGGGTCCAGGCTGAGGGGAATTGAGCAAAGATGAGGCAGGAATGACTCACTGGCTTCACCCTACCATTTCTACTAGTTGGGATTTGTCGATCTCTTGTGCTTTCTCACAAGTCAGGCTGTGATCTTGAGAGTAGGAGCTGTGTTTTGTTTATCACTGTGTCCCTTGTACCTCTTCAGTGCCTTGTCCTGGAGGTCCTTATCAAACACAAGCGTTAGTGACAGATTGGTTTTTTTTTCTTGACAATATTGAGGATTGAACCCAGGGCCTTTGCACTGAACTTCATCTCATCTACAGCCCCATTTTATTTTTTGAGACATAGTCTCATTAAGTCACTAAGTCACCCAGGTTGGGCTCAAATTTGTGGTCCACCATAGCCTCCTAGAGTACTGGGATTATGGAGTTGTGGTGTGCTAGGAAATTGCTCTACCATTCAGCAAAATCCCCAGCTTAAGGTGACAGTTTTTTAAAATAGTTTTTTTTTTTTTTTTTTTTTTTTTGGCAGGGCAGGGAGCTAGCTATGCTGGGGATTAAACCCAGGGCCTTGTACAAACCAGGCAAATGCTCTGCCACTGAGCTACATCACCAGCCCTTTTTAGATTTTATTTTGAAATCGTGTCTCACTGAGTGTTATAGCCTTGAACTTTGAATCCTTCTGCCTCAGCCTCCAGAGTGTCTATGGGCCAGCATGTCCAGAAAAACAAACCTTTTTAAACAGACAAGTTCAGATAAGAATGCCAACCTCAGGGCTTAGGGGTACAGCTTAAGCAGCATAGGTGAAGTCATGAGTTTGATCCCCAGTACCAAAAGAAAAAGAAAAAAAAAGAATGCTGACCTCAGAGGGCACCCTTGTGGGAGGAATTTGCCTAAGTTCAGCCTCTCTCTTTTCCTCCCTTTCCTTTGTAGCAGTCCAAGGTTGTGCTTTTGGAAGACTTGGCTTCCCAGGTGGGCCTGCGGACTCAGGTAAGCCCTGGAAGGTGCCTGTGGGGTTTGTGCAGCCAGCAGGAAGTGGCCTGACCTAAAGATGGAGACTCCTAATTCCCCTTTAACGTCAACCAAGAGTAAATAGACTGTAAGTGTCTCTTGGCACTTTCAAATCTTGCATTTCTGCTAGACAGAAGAATAAACAGAAAGAGAAAGAAAAAAAATCCCATCCCTTCACCAGCTCCTGTGACCAAAACAGCCCAAATCCAATTACCTTGACAACTGCCATGTAAACAGGTTGCTTTGTGGCCACATTTCTCCACTGCTCCCCTCCCACCTGGAAGAGAGCCTCTGTTGGGTCTTGCAGAGCTCAGAACCAGGCCCATGCAGACAAGCAGCAGAGCTACACTACAGGGAGTTTTAAGAATAACAAGGGGGAAACTAGGCGTGGTGGTGCACACCTGTAATCTCAGCACTCAGAATGCTGAGGCAGGAAATTAGTTGCAAGTTTAAGACCAACCTGAGCTAACAAGTGAACTCAAGGCTGGCCTGAACTGCACAGTGAGACCGTCTCAAAAAAGGAAAAAAAGAGGCTGGGGATTTAGCTCAGCGGCATAAGCGCCTGCCCGGCAAGCATGAAAACATGAGTTCGATCCCCAGCACCAAAAGAAAAAAAAAAGGAAAAAAAATAATAAGGGATCTGTCTGTGGTGAGAAGAGTACTGCAGGTGTTTTCTTCTGGGGACAACAGCACCTGTCTCTCCAATTGTTCTCCTCACAGGACACCATAAATCGCATCCAGGACCTGCTGGCTGAGGGGACTCTAACAGGTGAGAGAGTGAGAATCAATCATGTAGGCCCTGACCTTGGGAAGTATCTAGCCACAGGGACCTCAGAAATTCCTTGCAGAGCCAGGATGACCTCTCTGGGTGGGGAAAGGGTGTACACTGAGTAGCTGGTCACAGTTGAAAGGAGGACATGCTGAGCAGTGTCAAACTGGCTGCAGTTGATAAGAACAGGCCAGGAAGCCTGATTGACTTGTCTGTTTGGATGGAAAAGACCAGACAGGCAGGACACCTAAAGGGCTCTGAGCCAATTGTAAAGGATGGGTGGGCATTCTCAGGCCAGGTGGGAAGGCCCCAAAATGGCTCAGCCCTCCAACCTGCATGTCCCCACAGGTGTGATTGACGACCGGGGCAAGTTCATCTACATAACCCCAGAGGAACTGGCTGCTGTAGCCAACTTCATCCGACAGAGGGGCCGAGTGTCCATCACCGAGCTTGCCCAGGCCAGCAACTCCCTCATCGCCTGGGGCCAGGAACCCCCAGCCCAGGCCCCAGCCTGACCCTAGCCCTTCCCTCTTGGACTCTGAGCTGGTATGGCATTCCTGAGCATACATCTTTATCCCTCCCCACCATGCTGGGGCAGTGATGAAATATGGCTAGGGAGTTGCAGATTAAAGGCCTGTGAGCACTGCTGAGCTTGGTGTGATTTGGTGTGGCAGATGGCCTGGCCTGGGATCTCAGATGAGCAGGTGAGATCCAGGCTTCAGAGCAGAGCTGAGAGTTGAGGAGAGTCCCTTCTAAGCTGGTGGAAGTGCCATTCTCATTCATTGATTAAAAAAAAAAAACAAAAAACCCTAAAAAACAAACAAAAAAACCTATTCCGCACGTGCTCTGTTCTTTTGTGCCCTATAAGCCCAGCCCCCAAGTTCTAGATGAGCTTTCTTTCCTCCTCAAAGTAAAAGTGAGGCTCTTTTTTTTTTTTTTTTTTTTTGAGACTAGGTCTCCCTGTGTAGTGCAGATTGACCTTGAATTTGCTTATATAGTCCAGGCTGGCCTTGAACTCAGTGATCCTCCTGCCTCAGCCTCCTGAGTGCTAGGATAACAAGCACGTGCCACCCTGCCTGTCTAGGGAGAACTCTTAGGCCACACCACTCTTTACTGTGCACTGAAGTCTCAGGAATCTAGAGCTCTAGATAGGGCTGAGAGCCCTGTGGAGATGAGTTAATGACTAGAATCTTAGGGAACAGCAACCTTGGAGAGAAGGGGCTAGGTGAGAAGTCAGGGAAGAGAGAAGCTAGCCAGCCAGCAACTTGTAGGGCAGGCAGAAGAAGAAAAAACTCACTTAAGCTGAACATAGTTGTGCGGTGGAAGGACACTGTCCATGTGGCACATCACTTGAGTTCAGCTCTCTAGCCTTGACAAAAACATCTTAAGTGGTGTGGGTGATTCCACCCACTGCTGGCTATGAGGACCATATGCTCAGCAGTGGGTGTGAGATGGAAAATACGTGTCTCCTGTAGGGTTGGTCACTCTGGTTCCTGTGGGTGTTCATGGCGTGAACATCCTGCTGGGCTGAAGCAGGTGTTTAAGTGTATTTTTTTATGCAAGGTGACCCCAAAATACAAACCACCTGCCTCCTTTGGTGCCTGGAGGAGGAGGCAGCTTTCTGTTCCTGTCTAGGAGAAAACTGTGTGGACAGTATGTCAGGGTCCACAGCCTTGCCACAACATTGTCAAGAGTGACTTTTGACTCGTGGTGTTATAAGCATTGACTGTAGAACCTAACCCCAAGTGAGGTGTGACTGCTAATTCCAGCAACAGCAGCCACTTGAGTCTGTGTGTGAAGGGCTGCATGCATTGTTTGGAAGGCCATCTGGAGTAGCAGGAGAGGGAAGAAACAGACATAACCACAGCATGAGGCAGGAACATAAAATTACAAAGGGAAAGTCAAGATGACTTATAGTTAGATCAGTGTTTTTCAGCCCTGGTTATTCATTACAGTCACCTGGGGAGTTTTCCATAGTCTCATGCTAGCTCCATGCATGATCAGTTAAATCCGAACCTCTGGGGGTAGGATCATTAGGAGATTATAGAGGGTAGCCAAGATTGAGAGCCCAGGAATAAAAGGTGGGGGTAGATAGATGGGCAAGTGATAACGTTAAGATCTGCAGCAGAAGAGGTTCCTTAGAGAAATACAGCAGCCGCAGGAAGTCCTTCCTCTGCCCCTCAGCCATGCTCCCCCACTGCCTCCAGGTAGCATGTTGCCTAAAGCAGCCCTAGTTCCAGCATCCCACCCTGAGGACCATGCCCAAGCCTCTGCCACTGAGCCACAATCCACAGCTAGAAGTTACTCTAAATGCTTGTATATTTTTAAAAGATACATATAGTATTATTACATTAGTGATTTGTGCATGTGACACTAGAGCTAATTATAAATATTTCAGTACCATGAATTTACATTTGCTTATTCATTGCCTCTATTTTAATTTTTTTGTTTCTATCTTAATTTTTATTTCTTTCTCCCTCTTTCTTTTAAAGAGTTTTTGTGGTGGTTTTGTTTATTTGGTTGGTTTTGGTTTTGGTGTTTAGAAACAAGCTTGCAATGTAGTTCAGGCTGGCTTTGAACTCACAGTGGTCCTCCTGCCTCAGCCTCCTGAGTTCTGGGATTACAAGCATGCACCACTATTCCCAGCTTTTTATTCCTTCCTGAGGGAACAGTTTTCTCTCATCTTAGAGCACCAGGTTTACTGTCTGAGGTAGCTGATGATGTAGATAAGACTAAAGATTCAGGACAAGAGACCCTAAGCTTCACTAGATCCTTCTACTTGAACCCTTTAAACCTTTAGATGGCCCCTTTTTCAGACTTAAATTTCTTTCCTTCATCAGGAACTCTTTGACAGTTGACTACAATGAGATAAGTTCTGGTTTTTGTAACTCTCCAGTGGTGCTTATCCTGGAAGCCCTGGTTCACCGTCCATTGCAACATAGGTCTCTTTTAACACTGCATCCTCCCAATAGAGTCTAGTCTGGTTCAGTTTGGTTCCATCATAACTTCATTTTCATGGGCCATTCCTGACAAGCTGCATGGCTGAGAGCTATGTGGTTAATCAGCTTGTCTTTCCAGAAATGGCAGTTTAGGAGGTTAGCCATTAGTTGAAAAATAATGAAACTAGGCAATGGATACATGGAAGTTACATTAATCTCTTTTCCAACATGCTTAAAATTCCCATAACAAAAAGTTTATAATTATCACAGTAAGCTGTTTATGGCCTTGGCTTATGCTAAGCCTCAGAAAACAGGCAACATTGCTGAATTCTGGGAAGACACCAATGGTCTCTCCATTCACTGACAGTTGAGTGACTTCCCTGGCTTCCACAGTGATACTGGCACAGGAGGTGTGTTAGATCTGAGGCCCTACTTAGTGGAGTGGTTCAGTTTAAGAAGGGGAAAGGCTTTGGCCAATGATAGCCAGAGGTGAGAAGGGGAGTGAATGCTGAGCCCAGAGGTTTGGGCTGTTTTTGGTAATCTGGGAAGGGGAGAATGTTTCTGTTTCATCAATTAGTATTTTGAATCAGTAACTTGGGGGCTGGGGATATAACTCAGCAGCACAGCACCAGGCTGGCAAGCACAAGGTCATGAGTTTGATTCCTTGTACCAAAAAAACAAAAAACCCTCACTTTTTTTTTTTTTTTTTTTTTGAGACAGAGTCTCCCTGTGTAGTTTAGGTAGCCCAGGCTGGCCTGGAAATCATGGTGATCTTCCTGCTTCAGTCTCCAAAGTGCTGGGATTACATCTGTACCATCCAACAGTAATTTACTTCTTTGACCTTTATTGTTATGTATCTCATGGACTCATTACTCTTACTCTTGTCAGAGTAAGAGACACAAGAGAAACTAGAATTGTGGCTATATGAGGTATGGTCAGATATATCATAGACTCATTACTCTTACCCCTTCCTCTGCCTCTTTAGGTTGTTGGAAGGAGCTGCTTTAAACCTTCTTGAATGTAAAAACACCCCCCACTCCCACCCTGCACCTCCAAAGCCCCAGCCTCACTGCTGGAGGCAACTATTGCACTATGGCTGTGGTGTTCAGACTTGGACAGTGTCTCGCTTTGTTGTTTTGTTTCTTAGTACTGGGGATTGAACCTGGGGCTTTAACACTAAGTTACATCTCCGGCTTTTTTTTATTTTTGAGGTGGGGAATTGCTAAGTTCCCCAGGGTGGGCTCAAATTTGACAATCCTATTTCAGCCTCCTCGATTGTTAGGATTGTAAGTATTCAGCACCATACCTAGTTACTATACATAATTTTTAGGTTGGGTAAAGCATTATTTTGAGTCTGTTGCAAAAGCCTACCTCTTCAATTTATTGGGGATCAGAAGTTTGACCTAACCACTTGTTCTTTGCCACTGGCCTATACTTTTGTTTATGACCCTTGGGCAGTCTCAGTTGTGGTATACTAGAAAGAACAACTGATTAGAACAATTATGTCACGATAGCTAAAGTAGTACAATTAGCAATAATAGTGGCATCAAACACAGCCTAGAAAATGACACTGTGGTAAGTATTAATTTGCCACTTTTAACTATATGAACTAGATTTGTGGTTATATAACAAAATCTTAAAACCAGAACTGGGTGTGGTGGTACACTTGTGTGGTCTTAACGCTCAGGAGGCTGAGAGAAATATCACCAGGAGTTCAAGGCCAACTTGGGCTACATAGTTCAAGGCCAGCCTGAAGTGCATAATGAGACCCTGTCAAAAAATTAAAAATAAGGCAGAAAATTGTATACAGTAAATATGCTCTCATATGATGTTTTTACCCTCAGGAGAAAATTTTAAAAAGAATTGAGGCAGAAAAAATAGAAAAATACAGAAGAAGAGAAAGAAATTAGAAGCAAAGCTGGAGGACAAAAGATGATGCAAACTTTGGGAAACTGGTAAAGATAGAAGGAAAAGAGAAAGAAGAAATAAAAAAAATCACAAGATTAGAAACAGTGTTCACATTTATAAAAACAAGAACAAGCAGTAAACAAAAAGGAAAAAAACATATCTATTTCAACTTGTGTCTCTGCTGTCACTAATACCCAAATCCATGTTGATTAATTAGAAGTGGATCATCTCAGCAACCTTGCATCTTTAGTTTCACTAAATTCAGGTGTTTTTCTGGAACCTGATTTGTTCAGCCTGAAACACTCCATGTGCTCCTGCTGGCTTGAATTCCGCTCTTTGGTCTGCCAATTTGAAATAAGTTCAGCCTCACCCTGCCACTAGGAGCTGCTAGATGCTGTTAGCCCACAACTGTTCTGTGTTCTGAGCTCAGTTGGCCACTCTCCAAGATGGCTACCAGCAGATCGCCCCCCTCCTGGGCGACGTCTGAACCTGAATGACACACCAGCCACTGCAGTCAGCTGTACCCTCCCCTGTCTCTTCCTGGAGGCCTCTGGGGTTCCCAGTAGTCACCATGTGTCTGCAGGTTTGAGCTGCCCCTCCCACACAGTAAATCAGGCCCTGAGAGAAAGCAACACCTGCCACACCCTTATTCTCTCCCTTTGCTCTCCCTGTGGGCTTTACTTCTGGCTTCAGATCCTTGCTGGATCCTGGGGTTGCACTTCCCTCCTCTTCCTCATGTTGTTATATTCAAATGTCTAGACACCGAATCTCAGAGGTGTTTCTCTGCTGCTCATCACTGTCATCTTCCTGGAAGTCTTGATTCACATTTCTAACGTACATAAAAAACACATAGCCAGGCATGGTGGTGCATGCTGTAATCCCAGCACTCAGAGGCTGAGGCAGGAGGATCACTGTGAATTTGAGGCCAACTTGAATTTGCATAGTGAAACTGTCTAAGAAAGACCAAAATAATTATAATAATATAAAAAAAAAACACATTAGTGATAGGAATAAAACCAGGGCTGGGGATGTAGGTCACTGCTAGAACACCTGCCTGGGATGTGCAAGGTACTGAGTCCAATTCCTACCACCATCAAAAATAAAAGCCCAGGAGCTGGGGATTAAGGTCAGTGGTATAAGTGCCTGTGTGGTGAGAACGACATTGTGAGTTCAATTCCCAGTACCAAGAAAAAAAAGACCCCAGACCTGTTAATGGTCTAACCATATCAGAATTGAATGTGATTTAATACCTCTGTTGCTTTAAGAAATATTCTTTTACCTGTTTGTCAACAAAGTAAATCAGGTCACTTTTGTTGATGAGTGATACCACGCAGTTCACTGAACAGTGTATCTGTGTGGACGCAGAGTTTATGTCTAATTTGTCAGTTACCTTAATGTCTTTTTAGTTTGTGCATATTGCCTCATACCAAGATACACGTAAACCACAGTAATAAACACAAATGCCATAAATGAAAAATAATTGAACATATAATCTATTATCATTAGGAAATTCTTATTTTTCCACATCTCAGTTACTGTATTGGGTGGCAGCAATTTAGGAGAGGAAAAGTTGGCAAATGTAAGTGAAGGACACAAAGGCAAATAATAAAAGTTTATAGAGCCACCACCATGAATTCCAGGCCAGCTTGAACTATGTAGCAAGACCCTGTTGAAAGAAAGAAAGAGAGAGAAAGACCCTGTTTCACAGGTAGATATGAGTACTCAGCACTTGCTTGGGATGGTAACTGGCCCTTGTTTTTACTCTGTATCTGATACCTTGCAATGAGGTTTACGTGTGTAGGTATAGATGAATTCTTACTATTGTCAGTTACACAAACATTAAATGTTACAGTAGGGGACAGAGACTGATGATGTGGCTTAGTGGTAGAGCTTTTGCCAAGCTTAAGTGAGTTCCTGTGTTCCACCCCCAGTATCACAGAAAGGGAAGAAGTTACAGCAGAATGCTGGGAAACATATGGCATAAGCCATAGGTAATATGTTATAATTAATGAAGAATGGTGATAAGAATACAAGCATAAATATATATTTTTCAATTCTTAACATTTTTCATAGACCATCTGTACGTGTGTTTATGTGTATACAGTTTAGCTTAGAAAACAGTTTGTAAAAGACCTGGTATGACAACCATTTCAGTTATGCTTTTATATTGGTCTAGATAACCCCCAAGCCCTTTACTAGTAATTCCCAGGAATGTTTGGCCCATTTCCAGAGGTTTTCATTTCCTCATAAAGCAAACATAGCTGTAAAAAGTTTTAGTACAAACATAGTGTTAGCATGGATTACAGTGCCTCTTCTGTCCCCAGACTAGTGTCCAGAGGTAAACTGTGCAGTCATCTCAGAGACACCCCAAGTTCCTTTCCCAGTGCCTGGTGGGTAGGACCCCACAGGATCAGAGTAGTGTGCTAATTTAATAGATCCCATCTGTATTTCCTCAATAGCAGGGAGAAAGTGTTTTCAGCTGCTAACTGGCCATTTGATTCTGTGAGTGATCTATTTCTCTGTCCATTTGTCTATAGACAGCGATTGCAGTTTGATCATTCAAATGAATATCTGTTATATGTATTAGTTTCCTAGTGCTGCTGTAACAAACTTAATGTTGTAAAACAACACAGATTTATTATCTTACAGTTCTGTAGCTTAGAGTCCAACACAAGTCTCACTGGACTAAAATCAGAGTAGGGCTGTGTTCCTTTCAGGAGATTATTTTCAAGTTTTCAGAGGCCTGTGGCCCTCTTCCTCGATCTGTCTAATGATGCTGCATTGCTGACCATTTTTCTGTACTCATATTTCCCTTTTCCTTTCTTCCCTTTTCCTATGAGGACCTTTGTGATTACTGGGGCCATCTGGATAATCCAGGCTAATCTCTGTTTTTTAAAGTCAGTTGACCAGAAGCCTTAATTCTGTCTATGTCTTTTATTTCTGTTTGCCGTGTAACCAAGCATATTCATAGACACTGGGATTAGGATTTGACATCTTTGAGTGGCCATTATTATGCTTACTAGAATATTAGATAGTGACAGGGAATTTTATTTTATTTTTTGAGACAGGATCTCACCATGTATAGTAGGCTGGCTTTGAACTCATGTAGCCCAGGCTGGCCTCAAAGTTATAGGGACAGTCCTGCCTCAGCCACCTGAGTGCTGGACTTACAGATGTGCATTCCCACTCAACAGCTTGTCCACATGGATCCTATAAGCTAGTGGAAAAAGCAAATGATTAATCAGTCACACAATTTTCTTTATATCACTTGTCAGTTTTTGGCATTAAGACCATTTTACCATCAAAAAATGAATTAGAACTTTATCTTTTCTTATATAACTAATCTCTTTAAAAATTGAATAGAAGCTGGGTATGGTGCCACACACTGTAATCCCAGCACTTGAGAGGATGAGGCAGAAGGATCACCATGAGTTTGAGGACAGCCTGAACTACATAGCAAGATCTTGTCTCAAAAAATAAAACAAAAATAATAGAACTTACTTGAAATAATTTGAAGGCTGAGGAATGTGTAGCTCAATGGTATAGCACTTGGTTAGCATGTTGATTGTTTGTTTTTTTTGGTACTGGGGATCGAACTCACGACCTTGTGCTTGCTAGGCAGGCACTTAAGCCACTGAGCTAAATCCCCAGCCTTTTTTTTTTTTTAATGAAGAAATGTTCTTTTTTTTTTTTATTGGTACTGGGGATCAAACTCATGTGCTGGCAAGGTGGGTGCTTATGCTGCTGAGCTAAATCCCCAGCCTTGGTTAGCATGTTGAAAGCCACAAATTCAGTCCTTAAGACTGCAAGACAAACAGGCCCCACTATGCCTGTCCCATTTCCTTATAGCCTCACCAACATGGGATATTACCAGTTTTTTTATTTTGTGTGTATGGCCGAGGTGGAGGTGGGGTACTGGGGATTGAACCCAGGGCCTTCATACTGAGCTGTACACCCAGTCCTTTTATTTTATTTTATTTTATTTTATTTTATTTTATTTTATTTTATTTTATTTCGTACAGGGGAACAAACTCACAACCTCACACTTACCAGGCAAGCCCTTAAGCCACTGAGCTAAATCCCCAGCCTCTTTTAAATTTTTGAGACAAGTATGGTAAATTGCCTTGGCAGGACTCCAATTTGTGACCCTCCTGCCTCTGAATTTTTGGTACAATCACTGTCTCTTAATTCAATTGGTGAATATAGAAGAGTGATACCCTCTCTGTTTATAGTAGTTGCCAAACAGGACACCTGCCCCTGGACAAGTGAGATTGATAGTAGTTTATGTTACATCCAGTCACAACACAAGGGAAGAGGACACCACAAATCATGCAAAGCCACAGGAGAACTGCACTTGAGAATGGAGTAAACAACCAGGGGCTCTGGGATGCAGGCATTATAGTAGCCAGAGGAGGTGGTGCCTCCTGGCTCCAGCAAGAGATGGGCTTGGCCTGTTTGAATAATTCTGAAGGTTGTCAGGGAACTAAAACCCTCTACTGAGAGATAAGCAGGAATTGCACCTGGCCCATTTGATAAGAGGATTGTTTGGCTGGGGATCTTATCCACAGGCCCTAAGAGGGAGAGCATCTTGTGGTTAGGCCATTCAGGGCCCTCCTGATTTAACAAAGTCAAGGCAGCACATAATATTGAATCTAAATTTCAGCTGTTCCTTGTTAATTAAGAAAGATTTTTTTCAGATATTTATTTATTTAGAGACAGGGTCTGGCTATGCAGTTCAAGCTGGCCTTGAGCTCACGTTGTAGCCCAGGCTGGTCTTGAACTTGCAATGATCCTCCTGCCTCAGTCTCCCAAGTGCTGGGATTACAGGCATGTGCCACCACACTTGGCTGGATATTTATTTTGAATGATTTTTTTTTTCTTTTTGTGATGCTGGGGAATTGAACCCAGGGCCAGAGGCTTGTGCATGCAAGGAAAGAACTTTATACTGAGTCATATCCCCAGCCCTGTACTTCTCTTCTCTTCTCTTCTCTTCTCTTCTCTTCTCTTCTCTTCTCTTCTCTTCTCTTCTCTTCTCTTCTCTTCTCTTCTCTTCTCTTCTCTTCTCTTCTCTTCTCTTCTCTTCTCTCTCTCCTTTTGCTTTATCTGGTCTGGAACTCCCAAGTTGCTGGAACTACAGGTGCACTGCCACCACACTCAACTGTGACTAGTTTCATTTAATGATTGCTTTTTCTTCTTGGCAAACTCATAGCTTATTAACTTCATATACATAGTGCTTAATTTTATTTCTTTGAATTGTACTTAGGATTATTCCCTCTGAACTATTATGATTGGTTTGTGGTTTTCCTTTCTATGCTGCTATTATCAGAAATTGGCAAAGGGGAATTGTGGCTTCATAATATGAAATAACATTGTCTTTTCTGGACTGTGGTTTACAGGATGAGGATGATTTGTTTAGTGAAAGTTTGAGAGAACTTTTCCATTGAACCATGTCAACTTAGTCTTTTTTGGATATTTCCTGGATATTTTCAACATCTTTCTTCTGTCATTGTTTTCCAGAAAATAGTCTACTTTATCAAGGGTTTCCTCTGCATTAGAACAGGTATTCTTTTGGTATTTCTGAATATATGAAACCACATTCTCCATGAATAGGAATAGAGAACTATAAAGAGAAAGCTGAAATCCAAATTACACCTCTCCTTTAAGAAAAAAATAAGAGTGGAAATTGACTGAAATACAAATAAGTAGAATAAAATGTCATTATCAAATAGTACTCAACTGGAGAAACTTAAATCTGTGATGGTGAAGAATGACAAGACTCCTTCCCAGTATGAAGAGAAATAGAACAGAAATTTGACAGTGGTGATCCAATATGGTAGTCTTAAGGGAAGGAAAAAAAAATTTGTTTACAGAATGGACAGGAACATATTAGAAGACTTTTCTAAGCTGATGAGACATCCTGTGTTTCTGGGAAATGGATAAAAGCCCCCATAGAACCTTACATTGGTAATATGTTTTGACTTCTGAGAATAAAACACTTACAAGCACCTGACCTTAAGCAAACAAGCCCGATTTTGCTACCATTTTCAGTGCTACAAGACAATGAGATAAGGACAAGAGAATCCTATAAACATTTGCACAGCCAAGAAGCCATTTTTACCTAGGGCAAAGGCTTAGAGAAATTGACCTTTCTGAAATCACCAGTCATGTGAGAGATGGGTCTAAATGACAAATGGAAACCTAGAGCATAAAAAACTGGCAATGACATTGAAACTAACTAAAAATAGGGCTGGTAGGGAGCTGAGGATATAGCTCACCAGTGCAGTATCTGCCTGGAAAGCGTGAGGTCTTTAGTTTGATTCCTGGTACCCACAAAAATACCCCAAGCCAGGTGTGGTGGTGCATGCCTGTGATCTCAGCACTTGGGAGGCTGAGGCAGGAGAATTGCTGCATGTTGGAGGCCCACCCAAACTGCATAGAGATCTTGTCTCAAAAAGACCAAAAGAAGAAAGAAAAAAAAAACAAAACACCAAAAACCAGAGAAAGTGCTAAAAATAGGGCTGGCAAAAGCCAAAAGTGATTGAAAAAGAGCATTGTTTATGTAGTGCTGAATCCAGGGCCCTATGCATGCTGGGCAGGCGCTCTGCCACTTGGCTACACCTTGACAGAAAGGAATCTGTGTGGCAGCAGATCTCTGGGAGGATGTAGCAGGATGATGACCTGGGAAGTTTACCCGTTTAGTAAACTTTGTCTCAAAATTAAAAAAAAAAAGGCTGGAGTGGAAAGGCCCTGGGTTCAATCAATCTCTGATACAACACACACACACACGCACACACACACATATAAGCAAAAGTTGGGTTTATCATCCCAGATAAAGTGAACAAAAGGCGTGAGTGTAAAAGTTATTTACATTTTTCATAAACTCCATAAACAACCCCATAAAATGTACAGCTATGTATCAAAAAATTTTCAATTTCTCATTACATAAGAGAATCTAAACACTTGTCATTAGCTAATTTGAAATATAAATTGATTTAAAGGCAACCATAAGCAGAACCAAAACCAGGCTTTCAGTCTTAAAAATCGTAGAAAAACAAATGTGGGAAAAGGTTAGAAAATACTAAGAAGTAAAACTAAAATTGAGTGACAAAAGACGAAGGACATTAACTGTCACAGCAGAGATGTAAAGTGTTAAATCCCAGACTGCGCTGCGGCTGTTAAGACAGACCCTGGTGCCTCCCGGCTTTGGCTAACACTGAGCCCTTGGCCTCGCTTCCTTCTCTAGGAGGCTAGGACTTCAGTTCAAAGCCGACTCCCTGCTCCGGGCAGGCCTCCTGGGGCCCCCCGTAATCCCCTGTCCCTCACGCAGTAAATGCGGGCCACGCGCCTGAAGCTGGTGCGGAGTCGGAGATTAAGCCTTCACTTCGCTCGCTTTCACCCGGGCATGCAATTTGGGGGCTGGTGCCGGTCTCAAGCCAGGCATGGGGCACAGAGCAAAGCGCTACAACCCTGCTACAGTGCAGTGTGTCTTTCTTCGCACCTTCCAGACGGCAAACCTTCGTGAGCAGCAAGTTTCAAATCGGCTCCGCTTGCTGGTGGACGTAGTTACTGGCTTTTACACCTCCCACAAGCCTGTCCGCCGTCCCGAGCTCTGGCGGGTCTTCCTCGGCGGCGTCAGATCCACCCGCGACGGCTTGTCCCACCCCCACCTAGCAGATTTGCAGGGTCTCAAGCGCCTCTCTGCTTCCAAAATAGCAAGCCTAAGAGAGGATTGGGGCGCAGGGCTCTGAGCCGAGAGTCTCTTCCTTAACCAGAGGGTCTTGTCCCCCATGCCAAAGATGGAATGGGGGCGCAGTCCCGCTGGGCGTCTTGGAGAGGATGAATTAGGGCCTCAGCCCAAGGGTTTCGGAGGGCGGGTGCCTGGCGACGGGGCAGACTCCTGCCCAGCAGCGGGTGAGACCGGGTCCCACGTGAGGGCGGGACCGCAGCGACCGAGGGGTTAAGCGCCGCGCCCCGCCCCAACCCGGGGATTGGCGGCCCTGGGGGGCGTGGCAGGAGGGCGGGCTCGCGTTTGCCGCAGCCGCTGAGGGGCGGGGCCCGGGCGGGGAGCGGGAGGGGCGCGGAGAGGAGCCGGGCCCGCGCCGTGCGCCCCGCCGGGCGGGCTTCGGGCTGCGCCAGCGAGCCGACCGGTGGCGCCGCGTAGGAGATCCTGCACCGGACCCCGAGGCAGCGAGTAAGTGAGGCAGGCCCACCCTGGTGTCCTTCCTGGTTGCGAACTGCCGCGGTGTCCGCAGCACCGTACGGCTGGACTGGGAGCAGGGGAGGGGGCGCGTCCCACTGCTAGAGTCCCGGGGGGAGGGGAGCAGAGATGAGGCCGATGATGTCATGGATGCTTCACCCGGCCCGGGGGGAGACGGCCGGAGGGGGTGCGGCCCGGATTATGTCACCTCTTCCCTCTGCGCCCCGCCCCCAGGGCCACACGCGTTGGTTGGGAGTCCGGGGAGGTGCGGACGGGATTTCCTCCATTGCAGAGACCCTCGGGCACCTCTGCCGATGGCCTGTGGCCGGGATCTGTATCTGTTGGCGCAGCGAGCTTTGGGCTCCTGGTGAATAGCAAATCCCTCCCCCCCACCGCCCCCAGCAGAGGCTTCTGTGAGCGCGCGTGTGTGTTCGGGATGGGGTGGGTGCGCTGTCGGCCCCCTCAGTTCTGAAACACCAGTTTCGTCAGAGCCAGGATCTAGGGGATGGGCCCTCTCCTCCGCCGATGCCCACACCTCCAATGGAAGATGCATCTACACTTACACTTCCCAACCAAGAAGTTGTGGAGATCTCTTGCACCCTAAAAGCCCTACAGTGCCCCTGGGTCTCTTTCTTCCCTCAGTCCTTCATCCTGAAGCCTTTCCTGGTTTCTCTGCCTGGATTCATTGCCCATTTGCATGGCTCATAACTAGTATTCCCACATGCATTCATCCTGCATGTCTTGGTGCCAGAGCCCAGAGGCCCCTAGGACATTTGCCCCTGGGCCATCCACCAACCAGCCCTGGGGTGTCTTCAGAATGAACTCTCCCTGGGGTGTCTTAAGCCAAGTGCACCAAGACTCCTGAGGCATGAGGGATGCTGTCTTGAGCAACAGCATTTGGAATGGTTCTAGAAAGATATGGAATGGGCACAGAGAACTGAGAAAAGATTGTGTGTGGAGTGGTGAAGAGCTTAGGTCATGGGAGATATGGGATGGGCATCAGGAAGGGTTGTACTTCTTAAAATTCCTGCAAGCTATGTGTGAAAACCAAAGGTGAAATAACCTGCATGAGGTTTCCACCCATCATCAGTCAAGCTGTGATTTACACTTGGAGCTGATGCACTAGAACTCCATCTACTGCCCTTGACCCTGTTCATGGAAGGATATAGGCAGAGCAGGGACAAGAAATCGCTTTGCCCTTTAGAAAGAGTCTCATGGCAGCTCAGGGAGTGCAGAAGTAAAACCAGCCAGCAGGGGTGCTGGCAGGAAGGACTACTGAGATCTTTAGGAAGCAGAATGGTCTGGGTTTGGGACCTTTGAGACCTCAAGCATGCCTACCTATGGGTGGGCCTGGGTGGTCACAGTGGTTTTGAGGGACCTGCATTTAGCCCTTTTGTAATCACTAATACAATGCACAATGTCTTAGGCACTGAGGTTTGATGGGACAGAGATAGAAGCAGTCAGGCAACAGGCTATCATCCCATGCCGAGGCCACAAGGTTGCCATTGTGGACCACAGTCAGTTATGGGGGCCAGTTCAAGATCTTGACCTTTTCCTGCAGTTCTTGCTTACCAGGGAAAGCATCTGCTTCCTTGTCCTTCTAGCTCCCTGCTGGGGTTTTGAGAAAAGCTGCAGCAGCCCAAGCATGGGAGAGGCAAATGGCAAAGAACACTTGCAAGGGGTTAGAAATATGGGTAAGAGTCAGGTGTGGTGATGCACATATGTAATCCCAGGAGGCTGAAGTAGAGGATAGCTGTGAGTTCAAGGTCAGCCTGGGCTACCTAGTGAGTTCAAGGCCAATTTGAACTACATAGTGAGACCTTGTCTTAAAAAAAAAAAGGACAAAGAAAAATAAAAAGATGGTCAAGAGTGGAGAGGGAGGCTCCAGGGAGAGCTTCTGTTGGTTGACAATCAAGGATTCTTCAGGTAGAGCACTGGGAAAGGAGGCTCAGAACTTGACATCTGAGCCTAAGAGGAGATCACACATACTCTAGGGTAACAGTGGAATAGAGGGTCCAATGACCAGCCCACATCTATGGTCAGATTTCCCTTTCCTGGATCTCAGAGGAGGTAGTGCTGCATGGTTCTATTGCATCTCAGTTTACAAAGCAACCTTCCAAACATTACCCCTTGTCATGATCCACATGTTCACCTCTGAGGTTTGTTTCTGGCTACACCAGGCCCTTGGTGCAACCCTCCCCCCAACTAGAGCCCTGCCTGGTTCTTTATCTTTTATCTTAGTAATGCCTTCCTTTGACACATTAGCATATTCAACATTTTGGAGGGGGGTGGTGCTGGGGATTGAACCCAGGGCCTTTTGCATGCAAGACAAAAACTACCACTGAGCCACATCTCTAGCCCTCAGATTTCAACCATATTTAATTTTAAAATTAAAAAAGCATTTGGAGTTGGATGTGGTGGTGCATACCTGTAATACCAGCACTTAAGAGGCTGAGATAAGAAGATCGTGAGTCTGAGGCTAGCCTGGGCTACATAGTGAGTTCAAGGCCAGTCTGCATTACATAGTGAGACCCTGCCTCAAAAACCAAACCAAACAAAAAAAGGCACTTAGATCTCAAACCTTCTTAAATGATGGTATTCTCTGGCCTCTTTTAGCAGTGAACTCTGCCATCTCTTCTGTCTCTGCACTCCTCCTCTCCTGTGCCCTGCTTTTTCTCTTGCTTTTGCCATTCTGATATAGATGCCAGTGATGTCTTCAGCTGCCAAATCCAGGGCACACTCTTCTATCTCAGTTGTGCCTGGTCCCTGTCTTTCTTTTTAGCAGAGAAGAGCTCCCAAATTCTTTTTTTCTTTTTGAGACAGTCTCACTGTTCTCCAGGCTTAGCAATGAATTCCCACACTCAGATGGTCCTCTCCAGTAGCTGGTCTGTGGTGCACACCATCACACACATGGCAGACTTTTTTTCTGCTCCCACAAGACTTCCCAGAGCTCTGGGGCCCTGCCCCCCTAGCTTGAAGCTGGGCCCACCCACACTACCCTTGGATGCTGACAATTCCAGCCTCTTTCTCCACCCAGTGCATGAGAGGCATCTTTCTCTGGTCTTCTCAAAAGCCCCTATTTCTCCTAGCAATCTTCTCTTGTATGTTAAGGATGTCACATCCACCCTGGGGCCTCAACCCAAACTCCTCCATTGTCCCCACCACCTGAAACCCAACTGTTTGAGGTTTTGCTGGTTCCTCCTTCCCAAACCTGCCCAGCCCTTCCCACTGGTTTGAAGCCCTGGGCCAGTGAGCCTCTATCCTCCCAGCTCCTGTTGCTCCCTTCATCCAAGTATGGCAAGAGAAAAGGGCCATGTTTAGAATAGGAGGTTTCTAGGCCAAGGGGTAAAATGCTGGAGACCATAGTCTCATTAGGGACTAGGGTAATGCAGGTGAGGCCTAAGGTGCAAAATTTATGAAGGCCTGTCTGAGGGGGAGCGTGCATTCTGTACTTCATCAGCACCCTTGGGCCTCTCTTCCCCCGCCTAGTCCCCAGCCCTGTGTGTTGGAACAGACTGATTGGAGGAAGGAGGACAGATAAGAGAATGGAACTCTACAAAGATAATGGATCAGCTTGGTAGTGACCTCTCCCACCATCTAGGGCTGTAATTTCTGGTGTGACCAGAAGATCCCGAAAGGGAGTTTCGTCAGGCTGTCTTGGTCTGAAGCCTGATAGGAAGGTCACAGCATTAGAACTGGACTTCTATCTCCTGTAATCCTAGCACTTGGGAGGCTGAGGCAGGAGGATCGCTGCAAGTTTTGAGACCAGCCTGCAGCCTGGGCTACAAAGTGATCCCTGAAGGCCAGCCTGAACTACCTAGCAAACTACCTCAAAAAGACAAAAAAAAAAAAAACCCACAAAAAAACCCCCACAAAACCCCTGGACATCTGAGTAGAAGACCTATGCTGAGCACACAAGTGAACATTCCATGAATCTCTTTACCTTAATAAGGAAAGGGGGCTTCCTGCCTTGTTTCTGGGGGGACTGTGGCTCAAGGGCCTGAAGGGTGCTTCTTCCAGTCTCAGGCACATGTATCTGAGCAGCTAGTTTGGCGGCCCTGTGAGGTCGGATTATGCAGGTCTCTGGGGCAGGTGATCCCAAATGCGGATTTGAGACAAAGGAACCAGGAAGCAGGGCCTCCGCGCAGCACAGGTAACCCGAGGCCCTGCTCCCCCTTTTCCTGTGGGCCGGCGTTGGGGGAGGGGGCGCACACCCACAGAACTGGCTTGAAGGACTTCACGGTACTAAAGTGGGTCAAGGTCCACTGGGAGCGGGGAGGGTTAATCAGGAAGTCTTCCAGGTGGCAGTGTATTCCTAGGAGGGTTCCCCAGGCGCGGGATCCTCAGGGGAGCAGCTGGGTGCGGAGGCCCCGCCCCTCTCCCCGCCCACCTGTGGGAAACGCAGGCCCCGAGGGAGGCTCCGCCAGCTCCCACTGCTAGGGAAGCCTCGGCCCCGCCTCGGGCGGCGCGCGGACCTCTGCAGCGTGCTGACCTCGGGGAAGGCGGCCCCTTGGGGCCAGGTTCCCGTGAGGTCGCGCTGGGAAGATCTCGGGAGGGATCCCTCGCCACCTGCTGCTGCGCAGCTGTCCATCCGCCCGCCGGTGGTGGCGCCCACATGCGACCCCCGCGCGCGCGTCGCCACCGCAGCTCCGCCCATCGCACCTGGGGACCCCAGTTTTTTCCTGCATTCGCTGCCTCTCGCGCGTGGCGCGCGGCAGCTTCACGAGGTAGGTTCTTCATTCTTCCCATTTCGCAGAGGAGAAAACTGCAGTCTGGAATGGCTCGCTCAGCCCGTCCAAAGTCGCGCAGCTGGTTCGGGCCGAGCCCCGACTGTGAGAGTGAGCCACATGGCCCCTGCAGACCGGGCCTCGGAGGGCCCCAGGCTTGAGGACCAGCCGGCTCCTCGCCCCCTTGGAAAGGCAAGGAGAGGAGCCTGCGCTGGTAGTGGCTTCCACTTCTGCCCTTGACTGCAACACCCTAGGGTAGGGAGCTGGGAAGGACCCCCACCCTAAGTTTTTGGATAGGGTTGTTTCTCACCCTCCCCTAATTTTTGAAATTCCCTATTGGGTGTACTGGTCTCCTCTTCCAACCCAGATATAGGGCCCCTGACCCAAGAGCCCCTAAATTCTGGGAGTTGCAGCCAAAAGCTGAAGTGGACCCTGAATCTGGGAGGCTGGAGTGGAGGAAGTTGCTGAGCTGAACACAGCAGGGAGGGTGTGTGCATGGCGCCCTAGAGCAACGGGCAGCCCCCACTACCAGGCTACTGCCATTACCCAGCCTTATTCCTTCACCTGGGATGCTTGGACCCCTCATCCCCATTATAGGGAAAGGGGACAGTGGGAGCCTGGGGCTGACCTGGCTGGGGCAGTGGGAGTGGGAATGGGGTCTGACCTCTACATTCCTGCCTGTGTCCACAGTGCCCTCCTGGCATAGTCATGGCGAAGCTGGAGACACTGCCTGTGCGTGCCGACCCAGGGCGGGATCCCCTCCTGGCCTTTGCCCCACGGCCCTCTGAGCTTGGACCCCCAGACCCCCGCCTGGCCATGGGCAGTGTGGGCAGTGGGGTGGCCCATGCCCAAGAATTTGCCATGAAGAGTGTGGGCACCCGAACAGGGGTTGGGGGCAGTCAGGGCAGTTTCCCTGGCCCCCGAGGCAGCAGCAGTGGGGCCAGCAGGGAGAGGCCTGGCCGCTACCCCTCTGAGGACAAAACTCTCGCCAACTCCCTCTACCTCAATGGCGAGCTGCGGGGCGGTGACCACACGGATGTCTGCGGCAATGTGGTGGGCAGCAGTGGTGGCAGCAGCAGCAGTGGTGGCAGTGACAAGGCCCCACCACAGTATTGTGAACCCAGCCACCCACCCAAGCTACTGGCCACTTCTGGCAAGCTAGACCAGGTCAGTCATCAGGGTCCAAGATCCTCATAGCCCTTTTCTAGGGTGGGAGTAGCCCAGAGAGGAGGGCAAGGTGGGCATTCTTGTATAGGCCAGGATGGTGGCCTATATGGTGGAAGAGTGTGGGGTGGAGCCCTAGGGCCCAATCCAGATAGTGGATTTAGGACAGAGACCTGGCTTGGGGGAGATACAAGAGGAAAATCTAGAAGGGAGATCTTAGGGTAGAGATCTAGTAGGGTGGGAGGTGGTCTTGGCAAGAGGGAAGAGGCTGGGACCAAGACTAAGGCCTTATTCTGATGCCCCCTCTCCCTCCCTTGCTTTTACACAGTGCTCAGAGCCATTAGTTCGGCCGTCAGCCTTCAAGCCTGTTGTACCCAAGAATTTCCATTCCATGCAGAACCTGTGTCCCCCACAGACCAATGGGACCCCTGAGGGACGACAGGGCCCTGGTGGCCTCAAGGGTGGACTGGACAAGTCTCGGACCATGACCCCAGCGGGTGGGAGTGGGGGCGGCCTTTCAGACTCAGGCCGGAACTCACTCACAAGCCTGCCCACCTACAGCTCCAGCTACAGCCAGCACCTGGCCCCTCTCAGTGCTTCCACCAGCCACATCAACCGCATTGGCACTGCCAGCTATGGTAGTGGCAGCAGTGGTGGGGGGTCAGGATACCAGGACCTGGGGACTTCAGACAGCGGGCGGGCCTCCAGCAAGAGTGGGTCCTCATCATCCATGGGGAGGCCAGGCCACCTGGGATCTGGGGAGGGCGGGGGTGGAGCCTTGCCATTTGCAGCCTGCTCACCACCCTCGCCCAGTGCACTGATCCAGGAGCTGGAGGAGCGGCTGTGGGAGAAGGAGCAGGAGGTGGCAGCTCTGCGGCGCAGCCTGGAGCAGAGTGAGGCGGCTGTGGCCCAGGTGCTGGAGGAGCGGCAGAAGGCATGGGAGCGTGAGATGGCCGAGCTGCGGCAGGGCTGCAGCGGGAAGTTGCAGCAGGTGGCCCGCCGTGCCCAGCGTGCCCAGCAAGGCCTGCAGTTGCAGGTGCTGCGGCTGCAGCAGGACAAGAAGCAGCTGCAAGAGGAGGCAGCCCGGCTGATGCGGCAGCGAGAAGAGCTCGAGGACAAGGTGGCTGCCTGCCAGAAGGAGCAGGCCGACTTCCTGCCCAGGATGGAAGAAACTAAGTGGGAGGTGCGGGCAGGGGACTCCAACCTTCCTTCCCCTCTGATTTCCCTTCCTTTTGGCCCTCTGGAGAACTCAGAACCCACGTTATTGTAAGGGTGAGGGAACATCACAAAGCATGAGGGTGTGTGTGAGGATGGGAGGCTGTCCCTGGGTGGTGTAAAATGAACCAAGACGATGCTGGGTTCCACAGGGAGGTGTGTCAGCCCTGTCCTGTCTGATGTGGGCAGAACCTCAGCCCTGGGGAAGTTTGGTGCCTCTGGTGCCAGATCTGGGTGTCAGATTGTGGGGAGCAGAGCTCTGCCTTGACCCTGGCTTCTCTTCTCACCTGTCTCTACCCAGGTGTGCCAGAAGGCTGGTGAGATTTCCCTTCTGAAGCAGCAGTTGAAGGACTCGCAAGCCGACGTTTCCCAAAAGCTGAGTGAGATCGTGGGGCTGCGATCGCAGCTGCGGGAGGGCCGGGCTTCACTGCGGGAGAAGGAGGAGCAGCTACTTAGCCTGAGAGACTCCTTCGGCAGCAAACAGGCGAGCCTGGAGCTGGCTGAGGGTGAGCTGCCTGCCACCTGCCTCAAGCCGGCACTGACCCCCGTGGACCCAGCCGAACCACAGGAGGCACTGGCCACCTGCGAGAGTGATGAGGCCAAGATGCGTCGTCAGGCTGGGGTGGCCGCTGCTGCATCCTTAGTTTCTGTGGAAGGGGAGGCAGATGCTGGCGGGGAGAGTGGGACGAGGGCTCTGCGGCGGGAGGTGGGGCGGCTGCAGGCTGAGCTGGCTGCTGAGCGGCGGGCTCGGGAGCGCCAGGGTGCCAGCTTCGCAGAGGAGCGCCGAGTGTGGCTGGAGGAGAAGGAGAAGGTCATTGAGTACCAGAAGCAGCTGCAGTTGAGTTATGTGGAGATGTACCAGCGCAACCAGCAGCTGGAGCGGCGGCTTCGGGAGCGTGGGGCAGCAGGGGGTGCAAGCACGCCTACCCCGCAACATGGCGAGGAGAAGAAGGCCTGGACCCCCTCCCGCCTTGAGCGTATCGAATCCACAGAAATCTGATCCTCCACCTGGGCATGTGGCCCTCTGACAAGTGTCCTGTCTGAAGGCCCCAGTCTCCAGGTTCCCCTCCCTTCATCTCCCTTCCCCATGTTCCCAGATCCCCAGACCAAAGAGGTTCTCAAAGCAGCTGTAACCAGGCTCCTCCTGCTCCATTGGCACCCTCCCAGCTCTAGCACTGCCTGTGTGGGTGGTCACTTGCACCCTCCTCCTGAGGAGGGATGTGGGAGGGCAGATTGAGTGAGGGTGAGGGCCCAGGTAGTAGGGAGCATTCTTCCCTTCTGGGCAGCCCCTTGTTGGAGATGGAGGCGGCAGGCCTGCAGTGCTGGCGAGGTGCCGTGGCCCCTCGGGGTCTGGGCTGTTGCTGATGGCCATTTGTGTCTAGCGATGCTCTCTGTGCTCACCTCCTAGGCCGTGGAGCCTGAGGGGGCCTGCATGGGTCTGCCAAGGCCGACAGACCCTGTGCTCCTGGCCTCTCTCCTTCCTGTGGTGTTCTCCCTCCCTGGGCAGACTGGCAGGACAAGTAGGAGCAGATGGCCTGCCTGTGGTTGAGAGGGCTGCCTGCCCAGCCCCTCCCCCCCAAGGTCTCTTGGGCTCAGGCCTCAGAGTCTGGCCTGGTCTTGAGTGTGTGTCCCTATGCATGTGTTAGGGGAGGGCAGGGCTGGGATTAGCAGCTCATTGCCCAGGGAGATCTGCCCTCCTGTTCTTGGAAAGGGTTACTCGGAGGCTTAGACCTTTACCCTTCCAGCCAGGATCCCCCAGGGCAACCACCCCAGCTGCTTGGCTGACCCCACACCCAGGGCCACTGTCTGGCTCTAACTACAGCTATTAAGTGCTACCTGCCTCTCAGGCACTCCCCTTGCCCAATTTCTGAGGTCAGATGAGTGTCTGTGATGTCTTCCTGTATCTTCCCTCCCCCAGCCTCCTGCTTTCATGCTCAGAATATCATTTTCCCAGGCTGCCTCTTCCCCAAAGTCTCACCTTTTCTTCAGTAGAAAATTCTGCTTGACCTTTGGTGTGCTGCGTGCTTCCCAGCTCCACTGGCCCAAGCCTGAGCCTGAGGCCCTTGTTTTAGGGGCCTAGGGAGGGTTGGATGTGATTGCCCTTGAAGAACAAGGCTGACCTGAGAGGGACACGCTGTGGTGTTTCTTGTCTAGCCTCTGAGTTGGCTTAACAATTTGTCCAGGGAGGCCTGGCAGGGTTACCAGTCGGGTTGAGACAGCCAGTGTCACTTCCTTCTCTGGGGGCCCTCTCAGAGTTTATCTCCCCAAGCCAGAAAGGGAAATTTTAAGTTCCCATCTAAGAAAGCAAATTTATAATTCACCAGCAATAAAAATTGGAGGAGACTTGGCCCTCAGCCCTTGTATTTCTCTTTTTCACTCTTTCACTCCCAATATTGAGTTTGGGGGCAGGATGGAGAGAGCTAGCAACTACTGTGAGCAAGTTCCCCCAACCCTGACCAGCCTCCTCCCATGACTGGTGACTGTTCAATGAGCTGTGCATCCCCCACAAAAACAGGAGTGCCCCTCTGCGTGGCCTCTTACCTGCACAGCCCCTCTGGGTGGTCCCACCAGGTCTCTGAGCTGGATGGGACGCCACCTTGGCAACCACTGCCCATTCTACTCACCCCACACTGCACCTGTCCCAGAACCTGGGCCTGAGCTACAAGGCCTGGGAGAAGAAGAAAAAAAAGAAAAAAAGAAAAAAAAAAAAAGAACAGTCTCAGCTTTGGGATGTCCAACCACAAAATAAATTATATATAAATATATATAAATATATATCTCTACCATATGTGATGGAAAGACTTTTCATTTTCCTTTCCCAAAGAAATAAAACAGAGAAAGCCTCTTGAATGGCCTTCTGTCTTTGCAGGTGTGGGAGGCAAGCCTGGGGATTGGGAATATGGAGGGCAGAGCTGGAGTAAACATTTCCCAGGGGAGGCCTAAGGCCAGAGGTGCTCACTGGGCCATGCCAGGAGGTTGGCCCAAAGCCCAAACTCCTTGTTGCCCAGCAGGAGTTGTGGTTCTACCTCTGTGCCCAATGGGGCTTTCTCTTCCGCTCACACTCCCATTAAAAGAGCTTGAAGCTGCCTGTAGCTCAGAATTTGGACATTAACCTGCTGGCTAGAAGCCAGGAGATGCAGGACAGCTGGATGCAGTTTGCAGGGGTTTCAGCCACTTTACCATGATTGGTGATGTTTGAGGGCAAAACACATAAAAGTGAAGGCTGAGAGAAGGTTTGCAGTTAGTGGCAAAAGGGATCCAAGTGTACTACATTTCAGGGAGCTATACTTTTATAGTCCTGTCCTTACAAAGTCCCACAATTAAGAATGCACTTTGCATTTGGGGAGGGCAAGGCAGGAAAACTGCATGTTCAAGGCAAGCCTGAACAACCTGTGACTCAGCAAGACCCTTTCTCAAAATAAAAAAGGGCTAGAACTGAGTACAGTGGCACAAGCCTGTAATCCTAACACTTGGGAGGCTGAGGCAGGAGAATTGCCATGAGTTTGAGGCCAGCCTGTGCTATGTACCCAACAAAAACAAGGGCCGGGGAGGTAGTTTAGCACAGAGGCCCTGAGTTCAATCTCTAGTACTGCAAAAACAGTAGGAACAACAACAAATTTTGTTTTAAGTAACACAACCTGACTTACTTTTTTTTTTTTTTTTTGGTCTTTTTGAGACAGGGTCTCGTAGTTTGAGCTGGCCTTGAGCTCATTTTGTAGCCCACATTGGTGTTGAACTCAGAATGATCCTCCTTCCTCATCCTCCCGAGTGCTGGGATTACAGGAGTGCACTACCATGCCTGTTTTTTTCTTTTCTTTTTTTTCCTTTCCTCTCCTCTTTTCTTTTCCTTTCTTCTTCTCCTCCTCCTCCTCCTCCATCTCCTCCTTCTCCTCCTCTTCTTCTTTTTGACTTATAGGATTTTAAAGTCTGCTTTATTTTTCCTCACCTATTAAGAAATCTGGATGTGGGTGTCACAGGTTTTGGCTCATCGTGGACCTAGACCAGTGATGGCAAACCTTTTAGAGCTTTCAGTGACACAGCCTGCTGCAGCATACATACCACAGATTTATCACCACTGACCTGGGGTTTTTTATCCTACTTTTCTCCCATCCTAGTGTGTTTTTCCTCTTTGCCACAAAGTGGCTGCCACTGTTCTGCGATGGGATTGATCTCACCACTTTATTACGAAAGTAAAAGCTTTCCCAGAACCCTGCCAGCACCCTTTTAAATCTTATTGACCAGGAGTGAGTCACACAACTCTTGGTACTTCAGGTGAGACTGGAAATTTAGTATTTGGCAAAGAGGTACAGAATTGTCACAGCTTCCTAGGAAGAAATCATAGTTCACCTCCTGGGGATAGGCTCTCTGCTGTTTCTGGGTGCTGCTGGCCTTGTAACCACCAACCTAGTTTTCTCTGTTAAGCCCCATTGACAGAACCCTCCCTAAACAGTAGCATCAGTGGTCTGGGGCCCCAAAGTTTCACATATATAAAAGCAGTGCTCTCCACAGAGCTCAAGAGGGCGCCCCGGAGGGTGCATGATTTCTCAGATTTCCTTCACAGTCGTCAGGAGGGATGGGTCGGTCTCAGGCATTGACGAGGTACGCATGTCCCTATCAGCCGCTCTCAAGTACCCTCAGCACCTCTGACAGGCAGGAGCTCTGTAGTTTGCCTAGATGTCCCCCGCCCCCAGCCCTCGAGTGTGGAAGACCACAGCTCTGGCCTTCTCAAGTTCCAGCTTTGAAACATCTGTTTACCCGTCACTAACTCTTCTGTTGAGAGCACTTTATAGATACATCTCTGTTATAAGTGCACTCACTGTTCCACTCATCGTGATGACGAAAAACTAAGCTTAGAGACTTTTCGTGACTTCCCCACGGCCATAAAACACTGAGTAGGGTTCTGGCGCTTGAACCTGGGTCTGCATTGCTCAGTTACTTCCAGAGCGATCCATCTAGGATAGTATTTTTCCTTTGTAGCTCCTAGACTCCTTCAGTCTCTTCATCAACACCCTTTGGTGCAAACCGTCCTTGAAGAACGCTGACAGTCTTTTGAGCCTCCGCAGTTCCCGTCAGTGCGCAGCCGGCGGAAGTAAAGAGCAGTTGGCCGGAAGTGGGGTTGTAGGGAGGATAGGGATTGCCGCAGGAGTATGTGTGAGGCCAAAGCCTGTGGTGTCCCGGGTTTGGTATTGCAGACCGCGCCTTTTCCAGGCTCAGGTGAGTGGCGGCGGTCGGCGAAGAGGTCGCGGAGGCTCCTCGTTGCGATTGCGACCGCCGTGGCTTGACTGTGGCTCCCGCCTTCCTGGTCGGTCCACGGTCTGCGTGTCCCTAGGCCCGATGTTGCGCTTCACTGCCTGTGCTGTGGACGTCTCCGTAGGCCTTGCTCAAGGGAGTAACCCGGCAACCCTCACCACTCCAGAATCCTTTGACCTTGGGGAAGACATTTACCTGAATCTTGATTTTTAATTTTTATTTAAACTCCAGTCAGATGGAGATCGTAACTGTAGGAGCCTCGTGGTTATTGTGAGGATGTAGTGAGACATTCTGCCGCAACTCTTCTCACACTTTAATACGCATGAGACTGGGGAAATCTGATTCAGCAGGTCTGGGCTGGTGTCTGAGACTGTTTCTAACTAGCTTCCCCATGTCACACTTTGAGCAGCAAGACTAGTGTTTTGTCTAGTACTTGGAATGGGCTGAGTCTTAAGTAAATATTAATATGTCTTTCCCCCATTTTTAGCAGACAGTTTCCAGTTTTACAAGCTTTTTTCAGAGTAGTATTGCTGTACCCTCCGTCTTTTTTTTCCAGAGATAGGAAACAGTTGTTCTTTTTCTATGGAATTCATGACACAGCTCTTCTGCCCTGATGTAAGGAACTTCGGGTGCTCACCCTTTACCAGGTACTTCATCAGTTTCTTAGCGCCTCATGGCTCACTTAGTATAAGCCGTTGGACGGTGCTTCAGCCTGTAAAACTCATTGCCAAGTGCTTTAGCATTACCTGTGGCTGGTGTTTTGAGCTCCAGTCATGTTTCTACATTTCGGGCGCAGTGTGAGTAGTAACATCAGCTCATTTTTCAGAGCTAGTTTGTTCACCTTAGTGAATGAACGGCCTTGAGCAAGCCTCCGCGTTTGCTCGTGTTTGTAGACCCAAATAAAATTGGAAGACTACTGCATCATACAGCGGAGAAAGTGAGGCCTCTGGCAATGTGCAAGATTGATATTTATTTGTCAATGTGGTTTTCTTCCCTCACCTAGTGGTTTATTTTTCTGGCCACCTACAAGACCTTGTCATTTATCTTGTCAGTGTTTGCATAAAGCAATTCTGAAGTACCTCCTTTGCTCATGTGAAATATTATACTGTGCTATCTTGAAAATTGGAAAAGTAGGTAAAACTAAGAGTGCAAGTGCCCACTTATTTAGGAGTTTTCTTTTAATACTGTGTAGATGCTCATACTTAAAAAAAAAAAAAAACCTGCCCAGATTTTGTCATCCATCGATAGGTTCATTAGATGGGCCAAGTGGACATGAGCCTGTGCTTCTTGGTGTTATATGGACTGTCTGTCTTTTTTTCTTGACTGGAGCTCGCTTTGTAGTGTAGGCTGGCCTTGTACACACTACGTAGCCCAGGATGTCCTCCAACTCACAGCCATCCTTCTGCCTCAGCCTCCCAAATGCTGGAATTACAGGCATGCACCATCCCTGGTTTGGAGAGAATTTCTGAAAATAGTGTCTTGGCCACAGGCTCGTTAGCACATGCCTGTAAAAACTGCCTTCCTTTGGCTCCCTTTCTTTTAATTTCTGAATTGTAGTTTAAAAGGAAGCTATTTGGCCTTTTTCAGACCTGAAAAATAAAAAGGAAGGATAACTTACTCCTAGTCCTGTGTGGTGACACATGCTTATAATTCCACCACTCTGGGAGACTGAGGCAAGAGGACTACAAATTCAAGTCCTACCTGGGTAACTCATCCTGTCTCAAGATTTAAAAAGTTTTATTTATTTATTTATTGTGCTAGAGATTGAACTCTGGACCTTGTACTTACCAGGCAGGTGCTTATGCCACTGAGCTATATCCCTGGCCAAAACAATTTTTAAAAGAAGGGCTAGGGACATAGCTCAGAGTGAAAGCCCTGTACTGAAAAAAAAAATCTGAAAAAAAAAAATTCCTTGTTCATTATTCAGGGTGATAAGGGTAGTTAGTACCTTTTGGCATCCAAGGCTCTCTGAGATTCTCCCTGATTCATTAGGATCCCTAAAAAAGTACAAAGAGGATAAATTGGGGTATTTAAACCAAGAAAGGAGTTTTGTGCAGTAATATGGTATCAGATGTCTTTGAGCCTTTTGTGAAGAGCCTTGTCTCCTGAACATCCTATAGTGTGTGTTTTGTGTTTGTTTTTGAGACAGTATCTTGCTTGTAGTCTGGGCTGGCCATGAATTTACTGGGTAACCTAGTTTGACCACAAACTCAGTAGTCCTCATACCTCAGCTTCCTGAATGCTGGAATTACAGGCATGCACCATCATGCCTGGTTCATAATATTTTCTTGTGGCTTTTCTGTTAGCCTTTGAATGAGGAGGAGTTCTCTCTTGGGTGTTTTTTTTATCTGGACACCAGCCACATCCATCTTTTCATCTTTTAAGTATCTTGCCTCCCCACTCCTTATTCTACTGCTTTTCTACCTTGTTTTTCTTTTCTTCCTTTTTCACACTACTTAAAATGCAGCTTCAGACCACTGTGTGGAACCTGTAGTGTAACTCTTTAAATTGCCTGCTGAAAAAGTATGCAGTCAAGGCTTACCATTTGTAATTTGGTTCCTCTTGCCTGGAAGATTCCTTGTCATTTACATTTCTATTACCTGGAATTTATTTTTTAAAAAATCCTCTAGTTCAAGGCCAGCCTGGGCTGCATAGCAAGACCTTGCCTCAAAAAACCAGGAAACAGGGCCAGGGCTTTAGCTCAATGGTACAAGTGCCTGCTTGGCAAATGCAAGGTCCTGAGTTTGATCCCCAGTATCAAAAAAAAAAAAAAAAAAAATAGCCCCAGAAAATACAAAACAACCAAAAACCCTTCACAATAGCCAGATAGGTCAGTAGAGCTTATAACTAAATGTTAATTTTTGTCCCTTCTGCCTTTATTTTTGTTGTCTGGAAGCCATTTTGGTGTTTCTTTTACCATTTCTAAATAACCCATTTATATTGTTGTCTGTATTTGTTTCTTTATTTTATAGAGATAGGGTCTCACTTTGTTGCCCAGGCTGTTCTTGAATTCCTGCATTCAAACCACCCTGCCTCTATCCTGAGTAATTGGAATTAAAAGTTTTGGAGTTTGTTTTGCAGTGCTAGGAATGAAACCCAGGGTTTTGTGTGTCAGGCAAGTACTCTATTACTGAGCTACACCTCAATCCCATTTTGATATTTCTTGATTTCTAAGATGTATGTATAACCTTTTGACATCTTTATTTTGGATTTTAAGATTCTAGACATACCTCCTACCACATCTCTTCTGATACTGGGAATTGAACCCCAAACTCTCACACTCAGCTACTGTACTCTTTAGCCCTTTTTTATGCTAAGACAGGGTTAGCTCTGTGTTGAGTAGCCCAGGGTGGGGTCACACCTGTGATCTACCTTCCTCAGCCTCACCTGAGTCCTGGGATTATAGGCATGTGTGCCACCACTCCCAGCTGGAGGCCCTGGATCTCTTATGCAATCTCCTCTTACCCTACTTCCTCTCCCTATATCTTTCCAATATAATATAGTTTGCTCATAATTTTCAGCTAGGCTGTTGCTCTGAGTTTATATTAATAAAATAATGTAAATATTGTTAAATACTTGTGCAGGGAGTATGACAACATTTTCTATCTTGTACAATTTTTTTTTCTTTGTTTTTTTGAGACAGGGTCTCACTATATATAGTTCAGGCTGGCCTTGAGCGCACTTTGTAAGCCCAGGATGGTCTCAAATTTGGAATGATCCTCCTGCCTCAACCTCCCGAGTGAGTGCTGGGATTAAAAGCGTGTGCCACCACATCCAGTTTACTTTGTACAATTTTTTTTGTCTTTCCTGGAGTTAATTATTTTTGTTATTATTGGTTTGATTTTCTGTCACTCATTCGTACCCAAATTATCTATTAGACCTGTAATTCTTTTCTTCCAGATACTATCTTTTCCTGTATGAACTAGAAGAGAACTGTGGTTGCTCTTCACATCTGCTCACAGCTCTTGTTTGGCTATCTCCTTCCCCTTACTTATCTTCTGTGTTGAACCTTAATCACCCCCCCCCCGCCTTAATTTTTGCATGCTGTATCCTGTCAGCTTTCAGGTCTTCAGTTGTGGTCTTCAATTGCTTTGATCCTGAAACATCCTGTAAAACCCATTTCTTCATGAGAATTTCAGTCTTTCAGGTCATCTTTGTTCTTTTTTGTAAGTAGTATAACTAGCAAACCCTAGAAAACTATATTACTAGAAGTAGGAGGGACTTGAGTTATTTTTTGACTGGTCCTCTGTATGTAATTTAAGTCACCCTTGAATTTGCAACCTCCCTGATTCAGCTCCCTGAGTGCTGGGATTACAGGTTTATATCATCAGTGCTCTTGGGAGGGACTTTCATGCATACCCACCGTTAACCCTTCAATTGCCTGCTACTTGCTAACTCAGACTGTGGATCATTCAGCTGTACTTTCCACCCCCAGGTCTGGGCCCTGTGTTTCATGACCCCCATTCTTGTCTGTATATACCAGTTATGTGAATTTTAAGAGTCAGGCAGTCTTTGATGTCAAGCCCCACTTGGCCCTTTGGCTGTGTAACCAGTGGCGGGTTTCTTTACTTTGTAATTCTATTCATAGATAATGTGGAGCTAATAAGCTTATATTACAGAAAGGTTGTAGGGATAGGAACTAATGTAGATAAAACAACTTGTATAAGACTCTGAGCCTTAGCCAGGCATGATGGCACATTTCTGTAATCTCAGCACTTGGGAGGATGAGGCAGCCTCACCATGAGTTTGAGACCAGCACGGGATACATAGTAAGTTCAAGGCTAACCTGAACTACATAGCGACACCCTAACTCAAAAAACGAAACAGACAAACAAACAAACAAAAAAGGACTGAGCCTTGGTATAGAGGAGGCAGTGCAGTGATTGTAGCTCTTGTTTGTATCTTGGAATTTAACCTGCTTTTTCTCCTAGTACTGGAGATTGAACCCAGGCTTCGTACATGCTAGACAACTACTCTACCCTTAGCTACATCCCTAGGCCTTTCTTGTTCTTGTTCTTCTTCTTCTTCTTTTTTTTTTTTTGAGATGGGGTTTCTCTGAGTTGCTCAGGCTGGCCTTGAAGTTGTGATGTTCCTGTCATAGCCTCTGGAGTAGTTATAAGGTGTGTACTGTTATGCCTGGTCTTCGCCTATATTTATATATATATATTTTTGAGACAGGGTTTTGTAACCCAGACAGGTCTTGAACTCACTATATCACAGACGGGCCCTAAACGCATGATTCTGCTGCCCAGTGTCTTGAGTGCCTGGATTATAGGCAGGTACCCTCATGTCCAGCTTTGGCTTATATGTTCAAAAAATCAAAAAGACCACATCAATTCAAAATAGTGGCTCTGTGCTCACTTTGACAACACATATACTAAAACTGGACTGATACAGAGATTAGCATGGCCCCTGCACAAGGATAACGTGCAAATTCGTGAAGCATTTCATATTTTTAAAATAAAAAATGAGTTGGACATGTAAAAAACAAAAAACCCAGTAAAAACAAAACAGTGGCTCTAAGCAAGGCATGGTGGCTCACGCCTGTAATCCTAGTTACTTACAAGGCTGAGGCAGGAAGATCGTTGTGAGTTCGAGACCAGCCTGACCACAAAGTGAGCTCAAGGCCAGCCTGAACTGCATAGTGAGACCCTGTCTCAAAAAGACAAAAAAAGTGGCTCTACACCAAACATTGATTTTCTAGACAGTTTTATGTGTGTGTTTATTTCAGGACCATGTAAAGTAATTTCATTAATTACTTTGAGTTAGAATTAATTCAGGTAATTATATAGAGGTATTTGTTAACTTATAGAGTCTTATTAACAGTTCTAAGCTCCTAAAAAGAAAGAATTAATTCATCAAAGATAATAGGAAGTTTTTCCACAAAGAAGCTATGCAGTTAATTTCCTTTTTTATTTGTTTCTTTGTTCTTTTGAGACAGGGTCTCACGATACAGTTCAGGCTCTCCTTGAACTTACTATGTATCCCAGGCTGGCCTTGAACTCACAGCTATCCTCCTGTATCAGCCTCCAGAGTACTGGGATTACAGGTGTGCACCATTGTATGCAGCCTTTTTTTTTTAATGTATATTTTAGGTGATGGCACTTGTTTGTATATTTTCATTCCATGGGAGATTTATGTGTACATTTTCATGTACTGATGTTTGCTACATTTATACTACTGTAAATTGGATGAACATTTAAGTTGTTTTCAGTTTATCATTTTAGGGTATAGTATGTGTTTTGTAAAAAATAAGTTTTAAAAGTTATTTCCATTTAGGTGTGGTGGTTCACATCTATAATTCCAGCACTCCTGGAGGCTAAGACAGAGGATTGTAGGTTTGAGCCAACCTGGGCAATTTAGCAATATTCTGTCTCAAAATAAAAAAAATTCAAAAAGAACTAGAGATGTAATTTAGTGCAGAGGCCCGGGGTTCAGTCTCTAGTGCTGAAAAACAAAACCAAAACAAAAAATAATAAAGTTATTTCATAAGCTCTGGTTGCAAAATGAGATGAAAAAGTTGAACAGTTTTTGGCTGTTATATACTATGTTAGACTAAATTTAAATTCCGTAGTCCAGTCTTAACTCTATAGCTGGAGCATTCTGTTACCTACTTTCTCTTTTATTGTCATCCTGCTTATGATACTGTGTTGAGATTCCTAGTGACTATTTTGAAGTATATAATTTTTTTTTCTTTCCATATTGGTGGTGCTGGGGATTGTAAGTCATTCCACCCCCCTCAAAATTCCAGCCTGGGCTATCCGTTGGTGGCTTAGGTCTCCTCTGGTTTTGCCTTTTAAGTTTTGGTGCCTAAGTGGAAAGAAAGGATAAGCACTAAGGAAGGCAGGAGTGTAGCAGTCAGTTCATAATCCTCACATGATTTCTACCAGGGGAAAATGGGAATTGTACTCTTACAAGCAGAGTGAAGATACTGTGAACACTGACTCAGTGGAGGCATTGCTGATCTGCTTCCTTCAGAAGAAGGCTGCATGATCCCCCTGTGTGTCCACAAGATACTCGTGAATGAACTCTGGCTTCTGAACCGGGAACCCATCTTTGAGCAGTTCTTTGCTTCCTGCCCTTGAATTAACAGTGAGCAAGACCTTGCTTGGCTTTCTCCTTTCTCCTACCAATATGAGTTGAGCTTTTTGGTTGTAGTGGTGGTTTTTTGTTTGTTTGTTTGTTTGTTTGTTTGTTTTGCAGGGCTGGGGATTTACCCAAGATGTCATGCACTCTAGGCTAGTGCAGTGCCACTTAGCTACAGCCCCCAAGCCCAATGTGATTGGGTTTCTGGGGATACTTCCCAGTTGCATGACTGCTCTGCAGTACTGACTCAGATTCTGTTAAAAACCCCTGGAGAGAATAATCAGCATCTTCTAAAAGATACAGGAAACGAACAGTGTTAGAATGACAGAATTCTTTAAGTTAGTAAGTACTTTAAGAATTGGAAGAGTTACTGTCATTAAACCTTTTTTTTTTTGCGGGGGGGGGTATCTTTTTGAGACAGGATCTCACTATGCAGTTCAGGCTGGCCTTGAGCTCATTTTGTAGCCCAGGCTGGCCTCAAACTCCTGCCTCAGCCTCTTGAGTGCTGGGATTATAGGCGTGTACCACTTAATACCAAATCTTACTTTGTTTTTTGTGCCAGCTGCAAACTTCTTTATTCCCTAAGTCTGACCTTTCTGTGTTGATATGAAGGAGCTAGAATGAATTGTTCACTTTTATTCTTGGCTTTCTCCTTCAAAAGCTGCCTACCTCTTTTTTTTTTTTTTTTTTTTGTACATGGTTACAGTACATGTTGTGAGGAATTGGTACATGTACATAATACATCTCAATTTGTTTCCCTTCCCTTTCCACCCTTTATTTATTTTTTGTCAGCATCAGATTCATTTATTTATTTTATAACTCTTTATTAAGTTAATTTTCATAAAGACAGATTAACAGCCAGACTTGCAAGCCAAAATACATAAAACACATAAGACAATTATATTAAATCAAAGTACGCTTTTAGATACATTGCCTTCTGCATTCTTGTTGAATGTTAGCAGATCAACTTGCATCTCTTTAGCATCATTGCTGCCCTTCTGCAAGGAAGATTAGACTGAGCAGCAGTCTGGGAACTACCCAGAGGCCCCTGGATTTGGGGTTTTCCTGTGGCCCTCAGAGTTTATCCTTGATACATGCTGATTTGTGATTTGGGCATTCATTAGTATTAAACTTATTTGAGTGGATACTAGAGTAGTTTGAATCTTCTTAAAATGTAGAAATTTTGGTATTGTGATAGGTAGAAGCCACTCATTCTTCATCTACCCTTTTTTCAGTATCTGGCACCAATTCTGGCCCAGTCATTTGTGATCCATGGCTCTTGTGATATGCCGAAGATGTCCAGGCAGTTTCTGTCGAACATCTCCTTGCCCAGCTCTAATCAAGCACCACATAAACAAGAAATTGCCTGGTCGCATATGTGAGGACTATACTCTCATTGCCAAAAAGATCAATACTGACAGAATGACAGCCAGTCTCAAGTCATTAAAACCTTTAAAATACCAAACATTTTGTAATCGTGTTGTCTACAGTGCAACCCAAAGTATGCTGTATTGGAATATGGGAAGCAGCAGGTGGTACAGGGGACAGGACCATCCAGCACACAGTAGCCCCTGCCATCCTGCTAGAAGAATGAAGAACATTGGTGGCACCACCTCATCTCAGAGACTCCTCACAACCAACAGCACCCTTCGGGGCTTGGGATTTCACAAGGCTTCTGCCTCAAAGGCCAGCACACTGCAGCTAGATTTGCCTGAGATCATAAGAGCTGATGAAGAGGATGTAGAAGTTTTTGATTCCTTTAAAGACACTCGACTTTTCCTTCAGCTAAGGCCAGAGTACCAGCTTCACAGCCATAGCAACTCAGAGACTTGTCAGCCTCTGTCTGTTTCAGAGAGTAAACTAATTTTGCTCAAAGTCAAAGAGTATCAAAATAACCTCCCGCCTCAAACCATTGTCGATTATTTCTGTAAGCTGAGCACTTTGCCTACAGAGCAGCATCCTGTTTTGCTGTCGAGTTCCAGCTTTGCTCTGCTCTGCCAGCTGAGTGTGAAAAACATAAAATTTTTTGGTATCCCAGGTCTGATCAGCATTTTAAAAGCTTTTGTCAATTTAGAACTCCCTCACTCCCACCCAGTGCTAGGTGTGTATGAAACCAGATTGAGCCATCAGGTGTGGGAGATGAGTCTTGATCAGCTTCTCTTGGTGGCTGATCTCTGGAGGTGCTTAGGCCGCAAAGCACCTCGGTTCTTGAAAATTTTTTTCAGTTATCTTAATTTGCACTGGAAAGATCTGTCTTTGTCCCAGTTGATTCATTTAATTTATGTTATAGGTGAAAATCGTCAGGCACCACAGGACCTAATGCAAAAACTGGAATTACTGATCCTTAAGAATATAGATGTGATCAATTTAGAAGAAGTTGGTACAATCTGCTTGGGCTTCTTTAAGTCAAGTAGTAGTCTCTCTGAATTTGTCATGCAGAAAATTGGAGACTTGGCTTGTGCTGACATGCACCATCTGAGTAGTCATGCCTTAGTGCATATTCTTAAAATGTTCCGTTTCACTCATGTGGATCACGTGAATTTCATGAAGCAGTTTGTAGAGATTGCGCCTCAGAGAATTCCTTCCCTGGGGGTTCAGGGTGTCATGCACTTGACTCTTGCATGCTCAGCCTTACGCATGTTGGATGAAGGTATAATGAATGCTGTGGCTGCCTCTTTGCCTGCTAGAGTAGCACATTGTCGAAGTAAAGATGTTGCCAAAATTCTGTGGTCGTTTGGAACTCTGAATTACAAGCCACCCAACACCGAAGAATTTTATTCCTGCTTAATACATGAAATTCACAGAAAGATGCCTGAATTCAACCAATACCCAGAACACCTGTTGACCTGCCTGCTTGGTCTGGCGTTTTCTGAATACTTTCCAGCAGAGCTCATCGATGTTGCTCTGAGTCCAGGGTTTGTCAGGTTGGCGCAAGAGACATCTAAGTTTCAACTTACTAAGGAACTGTATACTCTAGATGGTACAGTTGGCATTGAATGTCCAGATTACAAAGGCAATCGTCTTGGTTCTCACCTTCAGCAAGAGGCATCTGCATATCTGTGGGATTTAGCAAGGAAGGATATGAACTCAAAGCCTGAATTCCTAGAAGCTCTCACTTTTCTTGAGATCATGTTGGGTGGCCCCCAGTATGTCAAGCACCATATGATTTTACCTCACACACGGTCTTCTGACTTAGAGGTACAGCTTGATGTTAACATGAACCCAGTACCATTTAACAGTGAAGCCGTACCATCTGAGGACAAGATCAGTTTAAAGCTCAAGCGTGTGGGAGTCAGCCTTACAGATGATTTGATGACTCAGTTGCTAAAAGGGAAAGCAAAAAGGCATTTTCAGATAGAAACTGAGTCAGAGACCAGGCAGTGGCCCATGAAGTTGGAGAAGGCAGCTGTACCGTTGGGGAGCAACTTGTGCAATGTGGCAAATGGCCCAGGGGCTGTTGACATAACTGGCCTGTGTGCCCCACTCCATGTGCAGGCCCCACTAGTGAAACTGGCCATTCAGTTCACACATAGGAACCAGTATTGCTATGGTACCAGGAATCTACTTGGACTGCACAACATGAAGAGGCGGCAGCTGGTTCGACTTGGGTACCATGTGATTGAGTTACCCCACTGGGAGTGGTTCCCGCTCTTGAAACAGACTCGTTCAGAGAAGCTGGCATTCCTCCATGAAAAAGTATTCGCCTCCACTCTCTGACAGCCTTCAGGAGCATTTCTTCTCATAAAATCTGTAGGTGTATATGGTACTAGGCATATTGATGCTGAAAAAGTTTTAGATTTTAGAGCATTTTGGGTTTTAGATTTTCACATTAGGGGTACTTACGGTATTCTATGCAGTTATTTCCTAATCTGAAATAACCTGAAATCTGAAACACTTCTGGTCTCAACCCATTTAGATAAGGGATAGTCAACCTGTATTGCAAAATAATTATAAATGCCAAAATATGTGTGATAATAAAATAATCTATTAAGGAGACTTGTGTTCTTGTCTGTAGGAGAGGGACCTAGTGTATGTTACTGTGAATTAATTATAACCTGCAGCAGTAGTTGCTGCTAATTTGTATATACTTTTAGGGTTTGTTTTTTTTTTTTGTACTAGGAATTGAACTCACGACGTTGCACTTGCCAGACAGGTGCTGTACCACTGAACTATATCCCCAGCCCAATTTTTTTTTTTTTAATCTGTCTTTTTAAAACAGGGTTTCACTGTGCAGTTCTAGGCTGGCCTTGAACTGGAAAGCAATCTTCCTGCCTCAGCCTCCTGAGTAGTGGGATTACAGGTATGGGCCACCATGCCTCGCTACTCTTAGTAATAATAAACATCTTTTTTTGTTTTTTTTTCTGAGACAAGGTCTTGTATAGTTCAGGCTGCCCTTAAACTCACTGTGATCCTTCTGCCTCAGTTTCCCAAGTGCTGGGATTATGGGAATGTGCCACCACACCCAGGTACATTTCTACTCTACTTGCCGAAACTCTCCTTTAACTGTCCTCTTTTTTTTTAAATTGGTGCTCAGAGAAGAGAATTATGTAAGTGCCTGTTAGGCCTATGGTTCACACATTTGATGAATGGTTTTAATGGCAAGTGGCTTAGATAACTGAAATAAACTACCTTTCAAATAAGGAAATCCATTGGGTTTCAGATTTGGTTGAATCAGGTTTGCTGTATGAGAACTACCAACTGAAGGAGATTATATTTATAAATATAGCGTATTAGACATAACACTTGTAAACCCTTAGGTTCTATGAGAATTAAAAAATATTCCTTATTATGTATCTATTTATTTATTGCTTTTTTTGAGACAGGAGCTTACTGTGTAGTCCAGGCTGGCCTTGAACTCATGACCGTCCTCTTGCCTTAGCCACCTGAGTACTGGAATTACATGTATGTGCCATCACACCTAACTGAGAACTTCTTTTAAAATGATCCCTCCTACCATTGTTTAGGTCTCCTCTCAAAGATTACTTCTTCAGAGAGCACTTCCACCTTCATGATAACTACAATAGCACTCTATTGGCCTTTGATCATGATCTGTCAAATCCTGTTTTGCTTAATTTATTAGCTCGAAATTTGTTATGTAGATTCTGTACATAAAAATAGTTTTATGTCTTCCTTTCCACTTTGGGTTTTTTATTTTTTTGGTACCGGGGACTGAACTTGCGACCTCACACTTGCCAGGCAGGTGCTTATGTTGCTAAGCTAAATCCTCAGCCCTCTACTTTGGATTTTTCTTACCTATTTACTCTAGCAAGAATTGGACATTGAACAGAAGTGTGAAAGTAGATATTCTTGTTTTGTTCTTGGTCTTAAGAAAATCATACTTTCACTGTTTCATCTATCATGTTGAAAAAGTTCCTTTTTTGTTCCTAGTTCCTGAGTGGCCAGTAAATGATGTTTTTAGTATAGTGTGTTCACAGGGCATTCTGATCGGTGAAAAAAAAATCCATTGTTTATCTGACATTCATGCTGGGGATGGTGACACACACCTGTAATCCCAGCACATGGGAAGCTGATAGCAAGAGGATCACCACAAATTCAGGACCATCCCAAACTACATAGTTCAGGGTTAGGCTTACATAAATTTAAATTTTATTTTTATGCCAGGCATGGTGGCACATGCTTGTAATCCTAGCACTCAGAACAGCTGAGGTAGGAGGATCACTGAGAATCCAAGACCAACCGGTGCTACATAGTAAGACCCTATTTACAACAAAACAAAACAAAACAAAACACACATAAAAACTTTAATAGTTAAATCTAGCATTCCTAAAACCCCACAGCATCAAGACAATATGTTTTGGGAGTTGAGGGTGTAGAATAGACCAGAGATAAGTTCAGAATTCAGGAGATAGATAAGAATGCATAAAATAAGGTCCTAGAGAAGACAGACAAGATTAGTGTCAGGTTTGTATGTATTGAGCCTGGTTAAAATTTCCTCTGAAATCCTGTAGAATTTTGCTGATGCTGTTATTAAGATGCTGAGTAAATTGTAGATCTCATCTTGAGATTAAGTCTTTTAAGACAAAAACTACCCATCTGTGTTACTTTTCTCATTTCCTGGGAAAAAAATAACCCCAAAGCTAAAGGGGAAAGTTTATTTAGTTCATAGTTTGTAGATGTTTCAGACTGTAGTCAGCTGACTCCAAAACAGGTTGGCATATCAGACAAACATCACAGAGGAGAAACAGTTCATGGTAAGCAGAAGATAGCAAAAGTAAGCAAGCAAGTGACCTTAACAGCATCTTTCCGCCTCTTTGGTCTCTTCCAGGCTACTTAGAGCAGGTAGCATTCATACTTTTAATCCTAGTACCTTTTTTTTTTTTTTTTTAGACAGGGTCTCATTATACAGTTCAGGCTGGCCTTGAGCTCACCTTGTAGCCCAGGCTGGCCTCGAACTCTCAGTGATCCTCCTGCCTCAGCCTCCTGAGTACTGGGCTTACAGGTATGAGCCACCACCCTTGGCTAATCCTAATGAATCAATTCCAGCATCACACTTTAGATCCAACCACCTCTGAAAAAGCCCTATCTAGTACTGCATGAGGCTTTGAGGGAAAATCTAAACACAAGCTCTAACATTCTTTGGCCCTCTAAAGACTCATGCTTATCCATTTATGGAAGAGCCTTTTAGTCTATCTCTTGTGAGTTGCCAAAGACCTAACAGTATCAGCATTGCTGAAAGGTCCAAAGTCTCCTCTGAGATTTAAGGCAAGTTCTTAGCTGCAACCCCCTATACAAATAAAAAGGAAGTTAAACACTTGCAACATTCAATGGTACAAGATAGACATTTCCATTCCAAAAGTTACAAATTTTTGTTCCTAACAATAGCAACAAAGCAAGACCAAAATCCAGTGGGGCAAACACTGAATCCCACAGTTCCACTTCCAGCCTCCCTATGGCAAGTTGTGGCAATCTGTCAAGTTGTGAACTCTGAAGAGCTGGGGTGACTCCACCTCTACAGAACTGCCTGTGGTTGTGGCTCCCATGGCTTTTCTCAGGGGCCAGCTCTGTTCCCTCTTTGCAGTTTTCCTCAAATGATATACATTTGTGGGTTCTCCAAACTTTTGTGATCTTAACTGCACACAGCTTCACACACCACCCTGTCAGGGTACACTGCCTCCCAGACCTGAAATCTGAGTGGAAACCTTCCACACACAGCCATTCTTGCATTTTACACGCACCTAAAACCAGCACCATTTGTATGCCTCCAAGGTCTGCTGACAGCTGGAGCAGCAGGCAGACTTCCCTGTCACTGGGCTATAGGGGTCCAAATCCTGAGGAACAACTTCCTTAGGCTGCTGCCGTTCTGGAACATGGTGCCCTAGGGCTCTCTTCTCAAAATAGTCTTTCACTTTTGCAATGCTGAGGCTGCAAAGAGTAGAGTCCTGATTTCTTCTTTTTTAAATCCATTTTATTTCAAAGAGGGAAAAAAATTGCAGAACACAACAGTTAGGGGACAACAATGGTAAATACATTGCACATTGCCTTCCCCAAAACAGTCACCCAGAGTGTAAGACATCTACATTCAATTCAGCTCAAATACTTTTTTAAAATGAACTCAGAGAAATCAGTAGTATAACTATCTTAACTATATATATATATATTTTTTTCCAGCTCACACTAGTGAGACAGTATGATGTTTACACATGTATGTCTGATTTATTTCACTTATGAGTAGGGTCTCAAGTTGCATCCATTTACCTATAAAACTCTCAAGTTTGTTTTTTTGGGAGGAGAGGGGTACCAGCAATCAAACTCATGACCTTGCATTTGCTAGGTAGGTGCTTATGCCACTGAACTATATCCCCAAGTCTGTCCTCCTTTATGGCTGAGTAGTACTTCATTGAATAAGTACCACATCTTTTTTTATCCAGTCCTCAGTTAATGGGGATTTAGGTTGTTTTCAGATCTAGCTATTACAGATTATGCTCTTCTAAACATGAATGCACATATATCACTGCTAATCCTTGTGATGCCCTCAGGCCCTCTTCCGAAATATTTGGCTTTTTCTTTTCTTTGTTTTGGGGGGTTTGGGAATATCAGGAATTGAACTCGAGACCTCATGCTTGCTAGGCATGTGCTAGGTCATTGACCTAAATCCTCAGCATCATTTCATTTTTTTCTTGCTAGTCTTTTCAGTGACCAATTTCTCCTCTATTCTGTTTTAGCAGGTTTCCTTTCTGGCCAAACTCAAACTGTTTTAAATCATTCTGCTGGCTCTTTCCTCTTGATTCTCATATAAATCTGGCTGCAGAAACCCCTAATAGCCATGCTAGCACCTTAACATTAGACTGCCTTGAAATTTTTTCTGTCATGTTAATTAGTCCACCACCCTTAATCTTAGTCTCAGGCAAAATCTGGTTGTTTTTTGTTTTTTGGGTTTTTTTTTTTTTTTTGGTCCTGGGGATTGAACTCATGATCTTACACTTGCCAGGCAGGCACTTAAGCCACTGAGCTAAACCCTTGGCCCTGTCAGGCAAAGTCTGAATACAAGCAAAATGCAGATAAACTTTCTGCCACAGCATAACACACATTGTTTGGAGGCCAACAACTGCTGCAGTTTGTCCCAGTAGAAACCTCCCAAGCTGGTCTTTACCAGCATCATTTCTGTCAGTGTCCTGGTCAGCTGAACTCTGGCCAGAATCCCCCCTCAAGTACAGACTAAGGTGTTCCATCTCTGCTCTTTAAGCCAGCATCTCCAAACCTTCCCAAACTCTACCCACAAGCCAGTTCCAAAGGCCCCTAAACCATATGGTCAGGTACAGGCACAGCAATGACCCCACTCCTGACACCAAATTCTGTATTACTTTTCTGGTTGTTGAGACAAAATACCTGACACCTAGAATTAAAGGAAGAAAGTTTTATTTAGCTTCCAGTTTCTAGAGATTTCAGTCCATAATTGGCTGACTTCATGGCAGAGAGCCATGGTAGACAGACCTCGAGGAGAAAATGGTTCATGGTGGGCAGAAGGTAAGAAAGCAGCAAGGGACCATAACATAACATCTTTCTACCCCTTTTATCCTATCCAGGCTACTTAGGGTAGGTCCCTTGTACCTCAATCCTAGTGCCCTTGAGCCTAGCCTTGTATCATGAATCAATTCCAGTACCATGCACTCTAGATCCAGCCACCTCTGGAAAAAAAAAAAAAAAAAAAAACCACCTAAGCAAGTTGTGGCACTAGCCTGTAATCCTAGCATTTGGGAGGCTGAGGCAGGAGGATCGCTTGTGAGTTGGAGACCAGCCTGGACTACACAGTGAGATCCTGTCTCAAGAAAAATGGCCCATTTGAGACTTGGGCAGGGCGCATTAAGCCATAACGCCATCTGTGCCTCTTTTTTTTTTTTTAAGGCAAGGTCTCACTGTGTAGCTCAGGCTGGCCTCGTACTCAGGGAATCTTCCTGCCTCAACCTCCAAATTGCTGGAATTATAGGTATACACTACTATGCCTGGCTCTACCATCTTTTTTTTTTTTTTTTCTTCTGGTACTGAGAATGGAACTCATGACCTTGTGCTTGCCAGGCTGGTACTTACACTGCTGAGTTAATCACTGGTCCTTTGTGCCTCATTTTTAACCCCATGTGTTTCTTTCTTATTCATTTACTTATTGGTTTTTCTTTTTAAACAGGGTCTCCCTATGTAGTTTAGGTTGGTCTTGAACTTATTGGGTGGCCTCGGCTGGCCTCAGACTCATGGCAATCCTCTTGTCTTAGCTTCTGGAGTGCTTAGATTACAGATGTGCACCGCCAGATGTGTCCTTTTTTATTTTAAAAGAGAAAAAATAAATTTCAAAACAAGACAATTAGAGGTTAGCATTGGTTAATACATTTTGTGTTGTTATCCTTAAATTTTTACTCTGAGTACCAGATATCAGCATTTAATTGTCCAAACAATAATAGCACAACCTTTCTTTTCAATGAACTAAGAAAAATTAGTAGTGTAACTATCTTAATTATTATTTATACATATATATATATATAATTTCAGCTTCTCACACTAGGAAGACAGCATGATGTTTATACACGTGAGTGATTCATTTCACTTATGAGTATGGTCTCTAGTTGCATCCATTACTTACAAAAGCCTCAAGTTTATCCTTCTTTCTGGCTGAATAATACTTCATTATATAAAAATGCCACATCATTTTTATTCATTCTTCAGTTGTTGGGCATTTGGGTTGTTTCCCAGATCTAGCACTTACAAATTGCCCTGCTGTAAACTTGGGTGCACATTAATTTCTGTGGTGTGATGTTTTTAATGTCTCTGTGAAGATATCTAGCAGGGGAATAGCTGGGTAAAGTTGAACTTCCAGTCGTAATTTTTTAAGGAATCTCCACACTGATTTTCATAGTGGCTGCACCAATCTGCGTTTCCACTAACAGTGGAGAAGGGTTCCTTTTTCTCCACAGCTCTACCAGCATTTGTTATTGGTTGATTTCTTGATAATAGCCATTTTTCCCCCTATGAGATGGAATCTCAGTGCTGTTTAAATTTGCATCTCTTGCCACTGATGTTGAACATTTTTTCATGTATTTACTTGCTGCTTGTGTTTCTTTGTCTGAGAGGTGTTTATTCATCTCAGATACTCATTTTTGGGTTGTGCCTTTAAATTTGGGAGGTCTCCTTTTTTTTAGTTCCTTTTTTTTTTTTCTCTCTTTTTGAGACAGGGTCTCGCTATGCAGTTCAGACTGGCCTTGAGCTCACTTTGTAGCCCATGCTGGTCTCTAGCTCACAACGATCCTCTTGCCTCAGCCTCCCAAGTGCTGGGATTACAGGCATGAGCCACCATGCCCGGCTTTTTTTTTTTAGTTCTTTGTGTGTTCTCAATAGTAATTCTTTGAGGAATAGCTGGCAAACACTTTTTCACACATTGTGACTTGTTTCTTCACTCTATTGATGGATGGTTTCTCTTGCTGTGCATAAGTTTTTTGATAAGATGAGATCCCAGTTGTTGATTCTTTGTGATAGTTCCTGTGCAATTGGGGTTTTATTCATAAAATCTTTGCTTATACCAGTGCCTTCAAGAGTTTTACCTATTTTTGTCTTCCAGATTTAGTGTTTCTGTTTTAATACTTAGATCTTTAATCCATTTCAAATTTAGTTTATTGCATGGTGAAAGTTATGGGTCCAATTTTAATCTTCAGTATGTGCAGAGCCAATTTTTCCAGCACCATTTGTTAAAGAGGCTATATTTCTTCGAGTGAATGTGTTTGGCACCTTTGTCAAAGATAAGGTGACTTAAAGGGCTGGGGATATAGCTCAGTGGCACAGTCCCTCCCTGGCAAGTGTGAGGACTTGAAATCATTTCTTGGTACCCCCCCCAAAAAAAAAGTGGCTTTATATGTCTGGAGTTGTTTTTGCATCTTGTAATCTGTCCTATTGATCTTTAGGCCTGTTTTTTTTGCCAGTACTACACTGTTTTTTATCACAGTAACTTTATAGTATAATCTCAAGCAAGGGATTGTGACCCCCCCTCCTTTTTTTTGTCTTTTTGAGACAAGGTCTCACTATGCGGTTCAGGCTGGCCTTGGGCTAACTTTGTCAGGCTGGTCTGGAACTTGCAACAGTCTGCCTGCCTCAGCCTCCTGACTGCTGGGATTACAGGAGGGTGCCACCATCTCTGGCTTCCCCCCTCTTTTTTTTTTTTTTTTGGTATTGAGGATCGAACTCATGACCTCACACTTGCCAAGCAGGTGCTTATGCTGCTGAGCTAAATCCCTAGCTGTCCCCCATTTGTCATTTGAGACAGGATCTCACTATTTAGTTCAGGTTGGCCTCAAACTTGTGGTCCTTCTGCCTCCGCCTTCCAAGTAATGGAATTATAGGCATGTACCACCATGTCCAGAGTTTAAAAATTTTTTAAATTTAATTGTGTAGTTTAGGCTTGAGTATTTCTTCAGAGTAAAAACGGGTGGGGATATTGCTCAATGATATAGCACTTTCCTGGCAGGTGTCAGGCCCTGGGATTGATTCCTAGCATCATAAAAAGTAGAACAAATCCCCCAAATCTGTGTCCACTTGTGCCTACCAGAGTGTGTTGAACATGTTAAGCTCTTGAACTGCACACAGAATAAAACCAAAGAAAGGCCTTTTTTTGGCCTGTGCCCAAGTTCTGGCTACTGTGTGGGACAGGATGAGGCAGCTGCCTTTCATTTTTAACCAGCTCTAACAAAAAGGCACGTAAGTCAGGATTTTTCATAGATAGACAGGTAGCTCAGTGCCGGAGTCCAGCTGCGGCAGGGCTAGGGTTTCCCAAAGGTGGACAGGGAGTCGGCGAGTGAGAGATAGAAGACACTGCATACCAGTCTGAGTGAATCTGAATCTGCTTTATTTTTTAGAAGCTGGAATATATATTTGCTAACCTTTGGCAGCCACCCCCAGCCCCAAGCAGGAAGCGCCCCAGGCTTAGGGCCAGGCAGGGACAATCCTAAACAATAGGTTTTAATTAACTCTTTTCACCTTTGTAACATCTCAATCTTGTTACTTAGTTAGCTTGGGAAATGTAA
>PVLA01004025.1:0-190096 GCA_004027455.1 Hydrochoerus hydrochaeris | reverse complement strand
GCCAGCAGGCCGCCTTATCTCCCAGCGCCCAAAGTTCCAACATGATGCAGAGCTTAGGAGTCACTGATAGTTCTCGCCCTGGTGTGCCCAGTGGTTTGCCAGGCCACCAGCTGCTCACCAGGGCGGCGAGTAGGCCACCTGTTCTCCAGCGCCCAAAGTTCCAACGTGACGCAGAGTTCTGGTATCGCTGATCTGAATTTGTTTTTATTTTGAAAATTCTTGTAATTCATTTTCAGAATTTATTTTTTGTTCTTCAATTAATGCTCTTTTGTTGGAAGCTGATTGTGGAAGCATTGCATTGAGTAGTTCCTTTCTTCCCATCCAGAGAGAGGGCTCCTCCCGATCCCAGCTTTCTGTGTCTCGGCTTTATTTATTCAAATTCTAAGTGCCCTTTATTGTCATCACCCCTGGAAGTCAGAGCTGCATTGGATGCAGCAATTAGACTTCATAATTTTTAAACTTTCTGCAGTGTTGTGGATTAAACCCAGAGCTTTGTGCATGCTAAAGTGTCCCACAGGGAACTACATCCCCACTCTGATAACGAGACTTTTTACAAGATTTCCTGATTCATGAAATTTTTTTTTGTATTTTCTTTAGTCTACCTTGAGCCTTGTTTTTTGTTTTTGTGTTAATTTTTTTCTTAAAAGTGACCCTTAATCAAGAATTCATAGTCATGCATTAGGGACTAGATTAGGTTATAAAACTGTCTCAGGTTCATCACTGGAGATGTTCAGTGCTGTGTTATGATCAAAACCCTAGTCACTGTGTTCTGCTTTAACAGATATCTGGAGGCTGACTGTGGATGTCTGTTAGTGGGTAGGAAACTCCTCTGTCATAGCCATTGGAGCACAATAGTCAACATGGTTGAGCAGGATGCATGACAAACCGTGGCTAAGTAATGGAACAGTTACAGACTTTGAGGTAGAAGCACAGTATGCGTTACCAGTGCTGGCATTCCCTTCCCATCCAGCTCTCATGTCTTCCTGCACACACCCAGATGATGAGGCTCCAGGTCTTGCCAGATACGAGTCAGGGGCTTGAGTGTTACTACAGGGTTTGCTTTTCTCTCCAGTCTCAACACTCACACATATATCCTCACAGATAGCTTGCCTGTTTTATTTATGAAGCAGTGTGAAAACATCTATATGAAAACATAATCCTGTGCCCTCTATGGAAAAGGAAGGAAGAGAAAGGGAATTATTCTTCTTTCTGATTTTACAATTCTGAAGCAGTTGCTTCATGAATACCTCTATTGTTGTGCATTCTCATTTGAACAAAATTAGGAAAATATTAAGCCAGGATACAGAATTACTTCAGATATTTTGAACAAAATCTCTTCATAAGGAAGTGGTTAAACAGGTGATAGAAGAGATAAGGTGTCAGTATGAGACAGGGAGAAAACTCAGAGTTGTATAATAGCAGGACACTGCCACCACCTTTTCTGTTGGAAGAACAGTTAGAGAACGTGTGTGGCCCCTTGGTCCAACTGCAGCTGGAGGGAGTTAAGTCTACTAGCACAGGAAAGAGGAAAGAGTTGTCTACTAGCACATGGAGCCATGGAAGACATATAAGTGCAGGGAAGACCTTTTAATGGAGTACTAGAAAAAAATCACGCATATATATATATATATATATATGACAAATATTTATAGTTGAGCAGTCTATTTCTAGTCATGATGCACAGTTGGGATGCTTCTTCCTTTTTTTCAATGTTCGACTTTGCTTAGTATCTCTCACACTGATTTTCTATCCAGGAAAGGTAGATGACCAGAAGTCAGTGTTTGACTTTGCTTAACATTTTAACTTATTGGAGTTCTTTCATTGGCGATTGACTTATCTTTAAACCTGAAACTGCAGAGTATGTTTTTGGTCCTCCCATTGGATTGCTGTAATTTTCCTTTGACATTTGGCATTTAATATGGCAGTAGAAAGATGTGCTCCATACTTTTTTCTGAGTTGTGGAAGGTCTTCTCCAAAACTACCACTTAGCAACAACCTAGTTTCTATTTAGTAATTGATCACAAAATCTAGAGTTAGGGAGACTCCCAGGAGAAGCACCAAAGCTGAGAATGCATTGGATTTTGTTCAGAATATCAGTGTAAGAGGAAAAAATGAAGAAAAGCCGTTTGGGTAAAGGACTGGTTCAAGGATAGGCCGTTTCCTGGGGGAAAGTTGAAGGACAGCAGCCAGGCACAAAATGCTTCACTGATCTAAACTTTATGTTGTTTAATGTTTCACTACTTACAGAGCACTCATGCTTTTGCCCGCAATTTAACCACTCACTCCTCAGCTGAGTCTCCCACAATAACTAAGGAATGAATTGAAAACTCCCCTGGGTTGACTGTAAAACAAACTTTGCCACAACACTGTTTAGGAAGAGGTTATGCTAAGTCCTTTGACTGGTGGATAGTGAGTTTTTGGGTGCCCAGGAGTCAATTTCTAATGATCTCTAAAAAGTATGTAGCATATGAGTTGCCCTTGTAATTGGCCACTTTCTCTTAGGGGAGGGATTATAGAAAGATTTACAGCTGGATTTATGTTTACTTGATGATCACTGACCCTTTAAAGTGGAAGTGACCCAATATAACACACCTGCCACTAAGTGGCTAATGGGTTTCCCATAGTAAGTTGTCCTAGCAAGGGTTCTATGTTGGCTTCTGCTGTTGCAAAGTTAGGCTTTTTGCGTTAGATGGTACTTAGATCATCTTTGATTCAGAGAAACCCTTATTATTGAGCCCATGGGTAACCTCCATCTTGACACAGTTGATATATGGGTTCACTGAGTACTTAACAGTGGATCCCACGAAAAAGGACAACATTCATACAACAGAGTTTATTGTTCATCTCAGAATGAAAATCTCATTGGCAGTCAGTTCCTTTTAATAAAAATATTGATGGTACATACATATTTTCACACTTCTGCTCATTTTGAGAGGTCTATCCTCTAGCAATTTCCTTAGATCTTATCTGAAAATTTCTGGTGTTATTCTTCTATAAACCCATAACCAATGAGTCAAACCGACATCCACAGTCACAAAGTAACTATATATCCAACTCTCATGCTGTTTTTCCATCCAGGAAAGGCAGATGACCAGAAGTACCGTGCAAATCCTGTTTACCTGAAGACTTTACATTTGCCAATATTTATTATTATTTTTATTAGTAAAAGTTTACAATTTGTAATGATCACAAGTATATCCATTGAGGGGAGTGGTATATGTATATAACATTTTAATTCTTTTTAGATTTCTTTTTCATTTCCCTCTTTTCTCCTTCCCTCCGTATCTTGGTCCCCTTCCCACTTGCCAAAGATCTGTCTCCCTGTTTCAATTGTTTATCTTTTACTTCACACTTTATTTATACTTTGGACTTCTCATATAAAAGGGATGATGCAATATTTAAGCTTGTATGTCTGACTTATTTCACTTACCATTATGATTTCAAGGTTCATCCATTTTCCTACAAATGACTCAGTTTTTTTATTCAATTTTCTAACAGAGTAAAACTTCATTATGTATAAATACCATATTTTCTTTGTCCATCTGTCTATTGATAGGCATATATGCTGCTTCCTAGATTTAGTTATAATGAATTGTGCTGCTATAAACATGGGTATACGTGTATAACTGTAATATGATGTTTTTAACTCTTTAGGGAAGATACTTATTAGGGAATGGGTGAGTAGAAGTGCATTTCTCTTTTTAATTTTCTGAGGGTTCTCCATACTGAATTCTGTAGCGGCTGTACTAGTTTACATTTCTACTAACAACATGGAAGGGTTCCTTTTTTTCCTGTAATCTTAGCAGAATTTGTTTTTATTTGATTTTTTGGTAAATAGGTATTTTTTCTGAAGTAATATGAAATCTCAATAGTGTTTTAATTTGAAAATTCCATAATGGCCAGAGATGTTAAATATTTTTTATGTGTTTATTGGTTATGTTTTACTTCTTCTGAGCAGTGTCTATTCATTTCAGTTACCCATTTTTTGACTGAATATTTTATATTTTGCAGGGGTGTTCTATTTTTTGTGAGTTATTGTATATCATAGATATTAATCCTCTATCCAACAAACTGCAGATGAAATTTTTTCCTGTTCTCTAACTTGTCACTTCACTCTGTTTTCTTACTATGCAGAAACCTTTTAATTTTATATAGTTTTATTTGTTGATTCTTGGTGTTAGTTCTTGTGCAATTGGGGTTTTGTTATGAAAAATTTTATCTGCTTTATCTTCCAGTAGATTAGATGATTCTGTTTTAATGTTTAGGTCTTTGATCCATTTTGATTTTAGTTTAATATATGGTGAGAGATATTGGTGTGGATTCAGTCTTTTGCATGTGGATAGGCAATTTTCCCAGCATCATCTGTTAAAGAGGCTATCTTTCCTCTAGCATGTGTTTTTAGCTTTTTGTCAAAGATCAGATGTTGAATCTGCCTTGGGTTGTTTCTGTATCTCTTCTGTTTCATTATCTTTCTGTGTCGGCAGCATGCATTTTTTTTTTTTTTAAATCAGTATCTTCGTAATGTAGCTTGTAATCCAGGATTGTGTTCCTCCTGTTTTACTGTTGCTACCAAGGATTTGCTATTCTAGGTCTCTTTTTGTTCCACGTGATTTTCATGATTGTTTTCTCTAGACCTGTGACAAATGCTATTGGTATTGTTATTGAGGTTGTGCTAAATCTACACATTAGTTTTGAAAGTCTGGCCTTTTTTGTCAGTATTGATTCTGCATTTCCAGGAACGGGGCTATTGTCTCATTTGTTGATATCCTCTTCAATCTCCTTTTTCAGAGTACTATAGTAAGTTCCTAAGTATTTAATTTTTCTTGAATCTATTCTAGTGGTCCTGTTTTCCTAATTTCTTTCTCAATGTGGTCATTGTTGTTGTACAAGAAAACAATTGATTTTTGTATGTTGATTTTGTGTCCTGCTACCTTGCTGAATTTATTTATTCTAGGACTATTGGATTTCTAGGATGAATGTTGTATTTGTCTAAAGCTTTTTCTGTATCTATTGATATTGTGATTTTTATCTTTGATTCTATTTGACATATTACATATATTACGTTTATTGATTTGAGCCATTCATATATACCTGAGAATAAATCTACTTGTTCATGATGTATGATCTTTTTAATGATTTGTTGCATTCTGTTTGCCAGTATCTTGTTGAGGATCTTTGCATCTGGGCTTTTTTTAGTTGACATGCCTTTTATTACTGCCTCTATTTTATTATCTGTTAGTAGATTATTTAGATTTTTTGTATCTTCTTGGTTCAGTTTGGTAATTCATATGTATCTAGGAAATATCCATTTCTTCTGAATGCTCTAATTTATTGGAGTGTAGGTTTTTGAAATATTTGCTTAGCTTCTAGATTTCAGTGGTGTTCTTTGTGACTTTGCTTTTAAATTTATAGTTGACATATTTTATTTCCTTTTTTGATAAGACTGACTAGTCTTTGTCTATTTTGTTTATTCAAAGAAACAGATCTTTGATTCATTTTGATTCTTTGCAATATTTTCTAGTTTCAATTTCATTAATGCTACTCTGGTTGTATAATTTTCTTCCCTGTAGTAGCTTTGGATTTGAATTGTCATCATTTTTTCCAGGAACTGCAGGCGCACTATCAGATTATTTATTTGGGCTCACTCTGTTTCTCTGGTGTGGGTGTTCATATCTGTAAACTTCACTCTTGTGACTGTCTTTGTTGTGTTGTATTGATTCTGGTTTATTGTACTGACATTTTCATTTGATTCTAGGAATTAAATTATTCTTTGATTTCTTCTATCTTGATTTTTCAGAAGTGTGTTAAGTCCATGTTTGCATAATTTATGTGCTTTATTTTAATGGCATTGATTTCTAGTTTCATTGTACTTTGATATGGTAATATGCATGGGATAATTTCAGTTCTTTTGTATTAACTTAAGTTTGTTTTATGGATTAGTATGTGGTCTGTTTTGAAGAACCTTTCTCATACTGCTGAGAAGAATGTATATTATTGGGTGGAACACTTTGTAGCTATCGAGTCCCTTTGGGAGTTTAGCTAAGTGGCATAAGTGACTGCCTGGCAAGAGCGAGGTTATGAGTTTGATCTCTGGTATAAAAGAAAAAAATATAGTTCACCTTTGATATTTCTTTGTGGATTTTTGTTGTTGATCTGTTTGTCAAAGAGTTCCCCCACTATAATTATGTTGGTGTCTATTTGATTTTTTTTGTGTGTAGTAGTGTTTGTTTTATGAAGTTAGGTATGCCATTATTTAGTGATTATGTATTTTAATTGTTTTCTATCAACTCTTTGATTATACCCTTAACCAATAGGTAATAATCTTCCTCTATTTTGATACGTTTTATTTTGAAGTCCAATTTGCTAAAAACGGCATAGCTACTCTTGCTTATTTTTGGATCCCATTGCATAGAATATTGTTTTCCATCCATTGATTTTTTTTTTAATAAGTGAATTCTTTTTGGAATAGATGCATTTCTTATGTACTACATACTATTGAGTTTTGTTTGGTCGATTTGGCCAAGCTGTGTCTGTTGACTGGGTAGTTGAGACCATTCACATGGAAAGTTATTACTGAAAGATACTAACTTATTCCTTTCATTGCATTAGTTTCCTGTTGTAGGTTCCTTTTTTCCCCTTCTGCATAAGTACTCACCCTACCTGGTGTATTTATTCCATTAGATATTTTGGCATTGTTGGCTTCATTGTTTCTTGTTAGGATCACCTTGAGAAAGTTTTGGAGCAGTGGTATTGTGGTCATGAATTTCTTTTTTTTTTTTTCCGGTACCGGGGATCAAACTCATGACTTCGCACTTGCCAGGCAGGCACTTATGCCACTGAGCTAAATCCCAGGCCCGGTCATGAATTTCTTAAGGTGCTCTTTGTCATTGTAGGACCTTATTTCTGCATCAATTTTGATAACTAGTTTTTGAAGATACATCAGTGTGTGTTGAAATTTGTTTTCTTGTAGTGCTTGAAACATATCATGGATTTTAAGGTTTGATTAATAAATCTATTGTAATTCTTGTTGTTTTACTTTCATAAGTGATTTGTTTATTTTCTGTAATAGGCTTTAAGGTTCTGCCCTTGTGTTGGACTCCGGGATTTTTAACTGTGAATCTTTCTGGAGTTATTTTCTACTCATGGACATTCAGGTTTCTATGTATCTGGCTTTATCTGTATATTAAATTGTTTCCCCATACTTGAAAACTTTTTTGCTATTATTTTTGTAAGCACAGGTTTTTTTAGTGCTACTGTTTTCTCATTTTTTAAAAAACTAATTCCAATTAATTTTAAATTAGCCTTCTTTGTGTCATCTAGCAGTTGTTTGTTCTGTTTTCCATGTTCTTGTGCTGATTTCAAGGTACCCCTGAATATATGGTCATCTATGTCAGTCCTGTCTTCTGTTTTTGACATTCTCTCCTCACCTTAGTTACCTCTGCTGCCACTTCTTTGAATGACGGCATTTTTAAAAAATTTCTGGGCTCATGCCTTTGAAAACCAGATCACACTCCTGGTTTAAGTTGATCAATCCAGCTCATGTGCTCATTTTGCATTTAAAGGCCTCAGTCAGTTCTGGAGCTCATGACCAGGCTAGAAGCTAATTCTTCTTTTCTTGGTTCAAACGTCATTTAAACTCTGCCCTTTCATCAAGATGGTGGATGTGAAAGCTATCAACTTCACTCTTATTTAGAAGCTTTATCTTAAACTGCTTCAGGCCTCAGAATTTCATCTTGCTTATTTCTTCTTTGGCACCTATGTGCCTTACTTAGACATCTAGGAAACCTGCTACTTCCTTTTTCAATATACCTGTATGAGATGGTTTCATCACTGGAGTAGAATATAAAGATGACCAGGATTACTGTATTTAAAAACAACGTGGAATTTATGGCTTTAAGGCAAAGAGTTGAGTTTTACTGCTGATTTTTCTATGTAAAGACAACTTATTTTAACCATCTTTAGTGATAGGAATCCAGAAGAAAACATTCATCAAATCATTAGCCTCAGAAAAAGTATTAGAGGGTATTTTGATCTGCTACAGTAAGGTACCACATTAGGGCACAATTTATATATTTCAGATAAAAGTGTATCTCCTCGTATAACACTAAATATCTAGTATTTTGCTGATCCACTTTGATTTACCCTCATGGTCTGCTTGCCCATGACTTTTCATAAAGATGTACAAGAAGAATTTAAGGATCCCATGGATTTACTTGGCTGTCTACATAAATTGTTCATTTGTTTAGAAGGCTATAACCTGAATCATTGTACCTAAAAATTTTGTGAATCATCTTGATTTGAGGTACACATTCTTGAATGGATATAAAATCTGAACCAATTACCACAGAGGTAGAGGTAAATTCCTTTCTTGTGACATCCTAAAGCAGTACCTATCCTTAAATGTATCCCTAGATAATTTTTTAAAAATGGGACATATAATATTACCCTTTTGTTTGCTGCAGCTGTTATGCATATTTATCAAGAAACATGTGAAATATAAAGTTTATTAAGTACTGATAAACATATTCATCCATGCTGATTAATATAACATAAAATATGATTTTTGTTATATTTCTAGATAGGACAGATTCTTCATACTGTTTTATATGATGGTGAGTGGGGATGTTAACCTGGACAAAAACAAGAACTTACACTGTTTTTTGTCACAGTAAATACACACCGCTTCTGATCTACTTTCTGACAGGATGTAAAAGAACACATTTGCCAGATAGATGGCTGCACACTATTTACCCAAGGACGTGTTAATCTGCTGTTGCAAAGATACTGCATCAGGCAGAGCAGCTGTAATTCAGGTGGCTGCTTTGTGGGGTTTGCAGCTGTATTGTCATCCTCCAGAATCTCTGTGTTTACAGAGGTTCTATCGGGAAGGTATATGGAAATATGGTAGGAACTACTGCACTAGCATCCACTTCCTACCACTGGTCTTCCCAGTGGGAGACATTACTTTTGATTATCATGATCAGGGAAGGGAGCAGTTTTAGAGGTGAGCAGTTGGCATGTCCTCCTGTAGTGCCCTCAGGTTAGGAACTAGTATAGGAATTCCACCACACAACCAGATATGTCCTTTCAAAATACATGTTTATAAATTGGGAAATGACTACCACATATGTTCATGGATATGATTTCACTGGAACAGATCTGGGAAGTTCTTCATTTATTGCCTTCTTCCTGTATAGCTCAGCCTCAATTCTAAAGGCCTGGAATTAACACTGAAAGTCCCTGAGTATCATTGCCATCCTGGGCCATTGTCAGTCTCTCAGTGTGTGAGCATTCCTTTTTCTCTAATATGTAGTATTTTCAGTGAACAGCCATTGCTACATTTGGGAAAGGAACATAGAAATCATAATGTATAATTTTCATGGTATAGCAAGATCCTTTTAACTAGAGACCTGATTTCTATGTCACTAGGTTCAGTGTGTAAAAACTGATTCAAGTCTGGAAACTAGGGGAGAGACTGTGTCTTTTATGAGGTCCTTCTCTCAGAATCCTGGTCATCCATTCTCTGTTTCTGTTGTTTTTATGGACTGATTCCTGTTGATTTCCCATCTCTCTGGTCTCTGGGGATGTTATATTCTTCACTATGCCACTGGCTTCCTTTGGCTCAAGCTGCCTTGACAGTAATTCTGACCTTACTGCTTTATTCCATGACTGTCCTCCTTTACTTTTGATGTTAAATGCTTCTACCTGGCCTCTACCTTCATAGATTTTGTAACTTTCATTACTTTCAGATAGCCTTGTTCATTAAAAGCATCTGCTCTCCTGTAAAAGCACCAAAACAGAACTTTTAAAAAAATTTTATTTAAAGAGAAAAAAAAGCAAAACAGAGGAAAGGGTAGGAATAATTCAGAAATTCAGAGAAAAAAATAAACAGTAAGAAATCACTAGTTGATAAATTACATATTGTCTTCTTAAACATAGTTGTCCAAGTTACAAAATTAAAGCATACAAAGTGGACATTCGAACAGTGAGGCTGCAGACCGTTCTGTTCAATGATCCAATAAAACCTGAGCAACATGGTTATCAATCCTTCACACTTAAAGATAAATGCAGTTATATCCTTTAGCACACTATCTTTTCCTTCTTTTGCTTTTTAAGTCCATTATCTGTTCAGTTATATCCTGTTTTATGTTGCTCAGTCCCTTACTGATCTGTTTTGTTGTTGTTATTTACTTTTTAATCACCTTACATTATTCTGTTGCTTTGTTTTTGAGTTTCTCCTCATCCATTCCCCATGGATCAGCTTTGGTGGAGTTGGGAGTTTTTTGGAGGTATTTTGTTACTTTGTTGTCTGGTTTTTTTAAGGTAGCAAAATACAGCAGAACAAGACAGATTAGAGCCATCCCAGACAGTGCAGTGAAATTGGCACAGAACCTCACAGCAGGTCACCAGGACAACAGCAATAGGCACAATACTACATCCCATTCTGTTCACATTAGCTGTTCTTTGAGTCAGGTAGAGCGAAATGGAAGGAAATACCGAAGTTTTAAAACAGAATATTGAATAGAGCAGTAACATGAATCAGAAGTGAGCAAAAGAGTGATAAAAATATATGCCTTCAAAGAGATGGTAGAAGGAAATCCCCCTTACTTGCCTGCATACGTTCATCCTCCCAAGAGATACTTAGACCTCTGGCTCCCACTTGCTAATGTGGAGGGGGGAAAGGAGGGGATAGATGGATGTCTGATACTTAGGCTGCCCACCCACAGGCCCCCAGCCGCTTACCAGGGCAGTGAGCTGGCTGCCTGTTCTCCCAGTGCCCCAAGTTCCAACATGGTGCAGAGCTCAGGAAACGCTGATAATTCTCGCCCTGGAGCGGCAGAGGCTTAAAACAGAACTTTTTGATGGTGCTGCTGCCCTATACCAGTGTAGACCTTACTGCCTCCCTGCTTGGTGTATTCCCTTGTCTTGCTGTAAACTTGGTTGTCTTGTGTGATTTTTAGCCTTGCATAGCTTTTCCTCTCACCCATGCTTGCTTCTGTGAGTCTTTTTGATGTTCCTTCCACCATTCATTACAGATTCTGGCATTTATGCTTCATTTATGCTTCACTTTCTCCCCAGCCTGTAATCTTTGAGAGCCATTGTAGAGTCAATATTAGTACCGCCAGTCTTCCCAGTATGAGACATTATTTTTGAAGAGCGTGATCAGAAAGGGAGCAGTTAAATCATGAGTGTATTAAATCCTCTATCACTGTAGAGTGCTTTCAAACTAGAAACTCTCCCTCGAGTTATCTTCTAGTTCCCATGTCTCAACAGCATCAAGACACGATTGTACCTGTGCTCCCTCAGCACCCACAAGTACATGTGGGCAAGTTCCTACCTTCGCTTTGGGAATTGTGCTTTTTATTTCTTAACACAGTCATTACTTCTTAGGCTAGATTTTACTGTGACTTAAATAGATTTTGGTCTACTGTACAGAAAAGAGAGTGGGAAATAAGGGGGGCGTATGCTTTTGTTCAAGGCAGAGGACTTTGAATTGACTTTGGTCGGGGCAGTACGTTAAACTTGACAGGGAGAGAAGGGCTTTTTGCAGGTTTAGAGAATTCAGAGAAATACAAATATTGAAGATTTTTGAGGGCATTTTCTCTATAGCTTCTCTGTTCTGTATGTGTCTCCACATATTTCACTGTTGTTATCGGAATAAAACATTAAGAGATAAAAGATTTCAGAAGTACTATAAATTGAACAAACTTAAGTAGACTATTCTATCACTCAGAATAAATTTATTTTCTCCAGGATATCGGTTGATTTCCATAAAGGGAGTTTACTAACTTATATTTTTATATTTCACTTCCTTTCACGTCACAACTTTCTCAATTACATATTACCACGTGGCAACTGTATAGCAGTGTTCCTAGCAAGGTACAGAAATTTTCATTTTGAGATGTCACCATCACCTCAAGTTAAAAGGACTTAATTCACAGATCATCATTTTATTTTGTAAGTTAATTTCCTCACCTTTGAAAGGGCTACTAATGGCAACTGTATTCTCTCTTATCCAGCTTAAAATTGTGACTTCATCTTTGATCATATTCTTTCCAGTTTTTTTAATTTCTCCTTAATGCCTTTTTAGCATTAACTGTCAGGTTCTGAATGTTCTTATTTGGGCAAGGTTATGGGTTCAAATGTTGGAAAAGGCATAAGGGACTTATCCTGAAGTTTTATTTACAGAACAAATTTACTTAGGCCAGAAGTGTAGCCTGCTTGGATTTAGGATTATCTGGAGGAGGTTAATGGAGGCCAACTCACTCACTGGCCCAACTTCCTGCGGCATCGCCTCATTTCTCTCTCATTCTCACTCTGAACTTTCTAAATATGGTCTTCTTGGACTGTATTAATGTAGCCTTTTGACTGCCTTCCTTTCATCTGTTCTGTGCAGTGTTAAATGATGAATCTAGCATGCTTAGAAAAACTGGTCTAATCCTTCTTAGAAAGTAGCAGTTTAGAAGATATCAAACTGAATATTAGTCAAACCAGTTAGATGTAATATATGTGTGCTTGATAGGTGATGATAATTCTCCTGTATATTGTTATGTTATAAAAATCTCATTTTATATATTGCTTCTTCAAAGTTAAAGTAATAATATTGTACTTTTAAGTCAGCCTTTTTTTTAAAATTTTATTTAATTCAGGAAACAATTGGCATGAACTTTAGAAAGCAGGTTTTCTTCTAAAGGTCTTTAAGCCACACATATACTAAAAATTCAACAACAGAGAAATAACCCAACTCAAAATTGGGCAAAGCCTCAAATAAACATTTTTCTAAATGGTTAATAAGCATGTGAAGAAAGGCTTAACATCACTAATCCTTAGGAGATGCAAATCAAAACTACAGCGAGGTTCCCCTTCACTTGCATTGTTCTAGTTAGTGGATAGGGGAAGAGAACAGACAGAGAGAGGTGAGAGAGAGTACCCTGTCAGTAGTAATGTGAAATAATGGGATTCCTACTCACTGGTGGTAACATATAAAATGGTTTACTGTAAAAATAATACAGCAGTTTCTCAAAAAAATTAAAAGTAGAATTAGAATTTGATTCCATCATTACATTTCTGGTTATATACTCAAAATAACTGAAAGCAGAATTGTGAAGATACATGTGTACACCTGTATTTATAGCCATACTATTTAAAGTAGAAAAAAATGGAAAAAATATGGTGTCATTGGCAGATGAAGGGATAAACAAAATGTGTTACATACAAGTAATAGAATATTATTCAGCCCTAAAAAGGTATTTCTGGCATATGCCATAACTTGGATGAACTGCATTATATTAGATAAAATGAGCCAATAACAAAAAGACAATATATGATTTCTCCTTAAAGGATTAATCAAAATTGTTGTTACAGTTGCTAGATTTTTAGGTACACTAAGTAGAATAGTAGCTGTCAGAGCTGAAGAAAGTGAGAAATGAGAAATGATTGTTTAATTGGTGTAGAGTTTCAGTTGTATAAGGTAAAAACATCCCCAGTGATGGATGAGGGTGATGTCTGCACAATGGTGTGAATGCCTTTACCACCACCAAACTCTACCCTTCAAGGGTTTAAGATGGCAAGGTTTATGTTATGTACATTTTAATACAAAAAAAGATAAACTAAACCTTTTTTCTCCATATGTATAGGAAGAGCACATGTTGAAGGGAACACATAAATGTAAGCATAAACATTACAGTATATAAACTAAAAAAAATTTACTTCATATCTTAATTCAGATGTCAAAGGTTAAAAGAATAACTGTTATATTTTGGGAAATATTCATATCCTCTTATAGTAAACCATGGTTATTTACCAACAAAAGATAAATGGTCTTTATTTTTTTTCAAACATTTTGTTACTGTGCAGTGCAGGCTGGCCTTGAATTCAGTGTAGCCCACATTGACCTCAGATGCACGGTGATCCTCCTGCCTCAGTCTTCTGAGTGCTGAGATTGTAGGTGTGTGCCAGTACACCTGATTGGTCCTTAATTTTCAATACCATATTCCCTTTGTTTTTGAGTGTGATATAACTCCACTAAGTAGAGGTCTTTTAATGTCTTCTGGATTCATTCCTTTTAAACCATTTTATTCATTTCATTCTATAATGACAAGAATAATTGAAATTTTTCTCTAGTTATTGGTGTGATTTCTCTACTTTAGATAATATACAAACAAAAATAAGGAGACTAGAGTGCAACCGTGGCTAATTCTTCTGTTCTAAAGTTTCCATATCCCCTGTTTTGTGTGTGAAAGTTCTTATAAAAAGTACTCGACTCTCAACTTCTTTAGGGGCTTTCTATATTTTGAGCTATGTAATGAAAAAATGAAATCGCATTAAATACATGTGTCATGACGCCTCTCTGTGATTATATGAAATGGGTTATAGTTTAGTCATAATCATGTGGAAATATAAACAGGAAAGAGTTTTCCCTCAGTCATGGGATGATGGGTATGTCCCTGTGTTCTGTTGTGCCTCACTGTCCTCAAGATGGTGCATTTCGGGAGGTCTAATCACTGAAGCGACAGTACCTGGCATTTATAGCAGTGAATGCAGTCACATCTGATACGTTGTTACTGACTGTTGCTATTCAGCATTGTTTTTTTGCCTAACATATTCTTGTGACCCTGGCTTCTACCAAGGACCAGATTGATTTTGCCAGTAATTATAAATTCTATTTCTCATATAAATAGCTGGTAAAAGAGGAAATTAGTTTTGTATTTTTTCAGAATTTGAAAATATGAGTGTAAAAAAACTGTGACCATGTATAAATGGAGATTCTAATGCCAATAAAATTTGAAAATAATGTTGGATGCCTTCAACAGTTGAAATAATGCATGCAAAAACTCTGAGGGGATACATTAACCAAAATATTTATGACTAATATCCTGGCATGTTAAATAGATAAAAGATTAAACCATCTTGTTTATAATACTATTCTGAGTAGTAAAATGTTTTATTTTGGTACTGGGAATTGCACTCAGGACCTGGCATTTACTAGGCGGGGCTGTGCCACTGAACTATATCCCTGGCCTATAAGTAGTAAGTTAAATAAATAGGAACACTTATATTACATTAAATATATTCTGCTTACATAAAGATTTGTAAATGTGCACCAGATTGAGAGTAATTAAAAGATTTAGATTTTTCTCAGGTTTTAAACTCAATTATTTGTTTTAGTGATAATAAATCATCATAAATAATTTAGGCAACATAAAAATGAGATTTAATTAATAAATGAGTAGGGTTTACAAGATTTTGGGAATTTTAGTATCTATAATATACATATAAAAAGCAGTTTAAGAAAATTATGGACTTGAATAAATAAATGTGCTACAGTCTTAAATATGTTCAATTAGCATTTTTGTTTGAAATATATCTTGTGTGAATTTGAACATAGTGTGATACATAAATTACATATATATGACAAAAATACAAGTTTTGGAATATAGTGTGCATAGGTGCCAGCAACGTGCTGTTTTAATTTGGTGTTTTGTTTCTAAGATTCTTCCATGGGCTCTGTGTGGCTGTGGCTCATTCTCTACTACTCAGTTTTCAGTTCTGTTCCATCATTAATGAATTTATTTCCACAGTAGACTGTGCTGCCTTGAATATTATTCCGTACATCTCCTCGGGTACTTGTGGAAGACTTTCTGTAGGACATTATCCTAGAGACAGATTTGGGGATAGACATTTTAACAAATCATGTCATTTTCAAATTAGTTGAGACATCTCCAAACCCAAGCACAGGATTTTTCTGTGATATTACCAGGTTTCTCATTTTTGGCCAAAGCATGCAACATCATTAGGTCTTAATTTTTTTTTTCAAACATGTACTTTAAAAAATTACAATATAGGAAATTCTTATTAGCTTTTGTGAAATAACAGTTCCTATGTTTTGCCCATTTTTCTGTTAGGGTTTTAGACTTTAACTAATATTCAAATTGTAGCTTTGAATTTTTTTTTTGGTACTGGGGATAGAACTCATGACTTCGCACTTGCCAGGCAGGCACTTATGCTGCTGAGCTAAATCTCCGGCCCTTGAATTGTATCTTTGACATTAATTTGTTTATCAGTATGAATATAGGTTATCTTATTCCAATTGGTTACTTATGTTTTCTACTTACCATTTATGCTGACTTTAATGAATGAACGTTCTCAGTTTTAACATACTTAAATGTAACTGTGTTTTTATTTTATTGTCAATAAATTCCTATCCTGAGTCACAATACTTTACTCATACATTTTTAGCATTTTTGATTATTATTTGATTCCCTTTACCAGATAATTCAGTGTATAATTTCTAAAAGTATAGAATTTTCTTACGTATATTCAACTCAAGAAATTAACATTTATGTAGTTACTTTACAGAATTTAAAGTTTTTCTGTGTTTTAGTAGTGTTTGTTATTTTTTTAAAAGCTGACCTTTTTGTGAGTTTTTGTTGTTGCTAGGGGACAAGGTCTCACTGTATACTTCTGGCTGGTCTTGAACTCACTATGTAGACCAGGCTTCCCTGGAACTCACAGTGATCCTCCTGTAATCAGCCTCCCAAGTGCTGGGATAACAGGTGCGTGCTACCATGCTGGCTGAATGTCTTACCTTTTAATTTTGTCAGTTTAGAGTCCCAGGCAGTTGTAAGATGTAAGTCTTAGAGCCCTGTGTACCCCATTTCATCCAGGATGTTGACATTGATATAATCAAGGCATAGAACAGGCACATCAGTATACTGAGCCCCAGAACTGCCCTTTGAGCCATTTCCTTTAATCTTTGACCTCAGCTAACCTCTAATTTCCTCTCTATTTCCAAATTTCTTTCTCATTTCAAGATTTTTAAATAGATTCATTACGTATTTAATTTTTTACAGTCTGTGTAATTCCTTTGACATTGATCCAAACTGTTATGTGGATCAATAGCCAAACTATTTTGGCAATCAAAATTTGTCCGGTTTTTCTTTGCTTTTATTGATGAATAGTTCTCAATTTTTTCTAAAATATTTGAAAGAATTCAGCAATTAACTCTCTTAGGTTAGGATTAGGGGCTACAGGGCCATTCAGATTACTTCATTTTAGCTGAGTTTTGGTAGTTCATGACCTTTGAGGAATCATTCCATTTCTTCTAAGTTGTTTAGATTATGAGCAAAAAGTTATTTATAATGTACCTTTATTTTCTTTCTGTCTTATCCTCCCCAAATTCTAGGATTACAGATATGCACTAATATTCCTGGGTGTGTCTTCCTCTTTGAGTGATAGACTATTTTTAAAATTTATGGTTTAATTTCCAACTGTTCAGGGTTTTTTGTTGTTGTTGTCACTGTTGTTGTTTGATTCCTACTTTGGATCTGCTGTTGTCAGTGACTACATTTCTTTTTATTGCTAGGTTGGAGCGAGGCCCAAATCACCTCCTCCAGCTGTGGAGGGGTAGAATGTCCACCTCTATGCTGTTACTCCATTTCTGGCATCTGTGACAAGTGTACTCCCTTGCTTCCACTTTTCTCAGTTCTTTTGTCTCTTGAATTCTTTTCAGGGTTTGTAATTGCACTTAGCATGGAAGAGCAGAGGAAGAGAAGAAACTCAACATTCAGTCTGCATGAGTCATCTCTTTATAACATTTTGTTTTCCTATTTTGAATATTTAATTACCTTGAGATTGATTTTTTAAAATGTGGAATACCATAGAAATCCAGTTTTACTTGTTTCATTCAGATCCTGCTTGTCCTGGCACAGTCTGTTTTCAGGATTCTGCTTTTCTCCAAAGCTTTGCATCATTGTGCTGTTGGTTAGCTAGCTCGCACACACAGGTTCCTTTGCTTCTGGACTCCTCACTACTGAGCCTATTTACTCCTGTGGCAGTGGCACACTTTTTCATTATCATAGTTCTTAGCAAGTTTTGTGTATCTGCAGGCAATTCCCTCAACCTTATTTTTATTCTTCAGAAGCATTTTAGCTATTCTTACACCTATTGTTTTCTCCATAAATCTTAAAACAGCTTATGAATTTCCTTAAATTTTTTTCCTCTGGCTTTTCTTGGATATTTTTGATTTTTTTAGAACAGTGTGGAGATTCCAGCATTTGTAAGGAATTGGGTGTTTTAATGCACGAATGAGCATAGTTTATCACCTATTTGGACTGACTTCCTTCAGATGTCTTTCATTAACATTTTAATTATTTTCTCCATACAGATCTGATACGTGTTGTAATTCTAAGCACTTCATAACTTTGCTCTTGTAAATGTTGTTTTCTAAAATAAATAACTTGTTTTTTTCTTGGGTTTGAAGTTTCCTTTGACAGAAATCAAGAGAGAGTTTATGCGCTCAGTGCAAGATAAGCCCTCTGTCCAACTCCAAGCCTCCACCTGCAGGACTGGGGAGGGAACTCTCAGCCCTGGAGAGGGACTGCACTTCTGCAGGATGCCACTGGCAGAAGACACCAGAGCACAGGAGCACTGAGAGTGAGACCTCCTACCTGCAGCACCTCTCTCCTCTGTCAGCCAGGGCCATGTGGAGATTCTGAGCAACTTGTCTTCCTGGCTTGTCCTCCGCCAGTCCACACTTACATCCTTATTCCGCATTGGTTTTAGTCCTCATAAGGAAGTCATTGTCTTTCCAGACCTCTTAATTCTCCCTAAGGCTCTTTGTAACACTTTTTCTGACCCACTTGCTTCTCCTTCTTCATGCTTTCTGACTTCCCAGATTCTCTGTGTTGTACTCACTGGACCTCAAATTCAGTGAACAACAAAACTCTGTGTATTTCTGTCTTCCACAGTAAGTATTTTTTCTACCTTCTGTGCTAAAGTAAATTTAGCTTTCTTTCAGGGATTGTTTCTCCTGAGGTCAGTGGGTCTCTGATAAACTAAATGATAAATGAATCAGGAAAATAAAAGCAGGAGGGAGGGAAACAGAGCAAGAGAGTGAGAGAGTGAGAGTGAGAGAGAGGGAGAGAGAGACAAAAGGAGAAGGAAGGGAAGGGGAGCAGAAGAGGTTGGGGAGGAGGCAGATATTCTGTTCACTCTATACTCTTGTAACATGGGTGCTAGAGTTCAGGTAACTGTTCCCTTTGCCTCTCACTGCTGCTTTCAGTCCCTCTCCTGCCCTCCTCCCTTAGATTTCACTATGGTCAGATTATACCTCTGTTATGGTTTGTGTCTAGATATCCCCCCAAAGCCTCGTGAACTTTTAGATGGGCTCTTTTGGAGATAACTGAATCTAGAGTTTGTGACTAATTTATTATTCAATGTTAGGATTAAGGGTGGGTGACTGCTGAATCAGCCCACCACTGCCCTAATCCCAGCAATCTCAATAAAATAAAAGGGGCAGAAAGACCCTGGTCTCCCCATTTTGCTTTTGTTGGCTTTTACTGTCTTCTGTTGTCTTCCACTGTTGACCCTCTGCAATGCCACCCTGCCTTGGAGCCAGCTGATTATAGACTAAAGCCTCTACAGATTGTGAGCTAAATAAACCTTTACCCTTTTACCTTTTTGGTGTTGGGTATTTTGTCTCAGCAATGAGAGAAAAGTAACTAAGACACCCACATACCATATTTTTTTTTATTAAAGGCAGCTTTTCTCTATTTTTGTAAATTAAAAAAATTGACTTTCTTAAAAATGATTCCTGCCATAGTACTCCATGATTTAAATATTTACATGGATGATATGTCTAACACTGTGGACCTGGAGTTCATTGACAGCCTGTCCTCCAGGTGTCCTTTTCATTACCCATTCTCAGCCTCTCAATTCCACTGCTATTTCCTAGAACTTATTATTGCCAATAACAGACATAATTTTTCATTTCCTTTGTTGTTTTCCTTTTCATCTTCCCATGCTCTTCTTGTGAAGTATCATAATGTTTAGTTCTTAGACCTCTTCTGCTTTCAGTCCTCTCCCTACATGTGATGTGGCTTTAAATTCTACCTGTATTTTAATGCTTCTTTAATTTTCATTGTCTACTGAAACCTCTTCCTTGAAATCTAGTTTCATATATTCAGTTTCTTACTTGGTACCTGCAGCTAGGCATCAATTTCTTAGTTACACTTAGGTCTCCTGCAGTTTTTTCCACCTTAGTTAACAGATACAGTTACTAGCTAAAAAAAAAAAAAAAAAAAAAAAACCTTTGGAGTCATCCTTGACATTTTTTTCCTTGAGTTTTTTCTCTAAGACCTCATACCTGCTATTAAAATTAATCATTTTAGTTCATCCAGGAAAATGCCTACCCTTCTATCTTTTCTTCCCACTAGCACTGTTGCTATTATCCCCCGCACTCACTGATTTTGTGTTTGTTTCCCTTAGTCTCTTACACACCATAGCCAGAGGGGATGTCTTCAGACATGTCTGCCAAGGCCGTTTCTGTTGAACCCTTTCCAATGGCTTCCTATCTTAGAGTTACAGGTAGTCACTGTAGCCTCTGAAGCCCTACCTGGTCTGTCCCTTTTCACTTTTCTGCTGTTTTATCCTGTTCCACTCCCATCCTTCAACCACTTTCTAGCCTCCTGAGTGCCTGTAGAAAACTCTAAACATGCTTCCGTCTTGAGAGTTTCATACTTGATGTTTCCTCTTCTTGGGTTTGTTTCCCTTCCAGCATCGGAATATCTTATCCCCTTGCTTCCTTTTAAGATTTACTCTTTTTAAATTTTTTTTTTATTTAGAGAAAAGAAAATGAAACAGAAAGAGGATAGAAATACAAAATTTCAAAACAAAAACAAAAACAAAAACCAGTAAGAAATCACTAGTTGACAATTACATATTTTCCTCCTAGAAGTAGTTGTTCAAGTTACAAAAGTAAAGCCTACAAACTAGATATTTAAACAGTGAGGTTGCAATCAGCTCTGTTCATCTATCCAACATAAAACTTAGTATTATTGTCATCAATCCTACACACCCAAACATACATGCAGTTATGCCCTTTAGAACACTTTCCTTTCCTCTCTTTTTTTACAATAACTATAATCAATTCTTGTAAACTGTTAAGAAGTTCTACACATGTATAAGTCTCTACATGCATACCTAGCCTTTCTGTATTAGAGGGAAAAACAAACCAAAACAAGTCAACAATACAAATTCCTAGAGAAACACAAAATGAGAAGGGCATATAAAACCACAATACTAGGTGATCTATGGTTGTCACCATGATGTCTCCTGTTATTTTCAATAAAATTGTCTATATCATCAGGCATAGTATGATTAAACTTAGTGGTACATGGCACTATCAATAAAAAATGCACATTGGAGACATTATAGGACTTCAAAGGCATAATAATCAAACCAGAATGGGTATCCTATTGAATCCTGCCATGCCCAGAGTAGTTGCCCCTACTCCCAGACTTGACACTCTCAGGCATACCAGATTCGATTAAAATCAGTCAAGACAAAATAGCAATATAGCCAATGTTCTCTCTTTCACACCATTTAAAGAGACCTTTCATAGCTGCCCAGTCTCAATTTTAATGCTACCTTGAATTCCCTGACACTGCTTGGACCTTTTTCTTGCTTTATGTTTTTCTCCATACTACCTTTGCTTACATATTATGTTGTACTCATTACCTTCTTTATTGTATCTCTTCCTACTCGAATGTAAATGTGAGAGTAGGGTATTTTCATTCAGTGCTCTGTTCACAGTGCCAAAAGCAGGTGTGGTAAATAGTATTTCACAACTGCATTTGAAAGAATGCATACATAAAAATGAAGTGTTTGGGTTCTGTTTTTGGATAGGCATGCATTTGCTTACTATGAACTGTTATGAAGTACAGTTCCTTGCTAAACTCCTTATTTCTGTAGTTTATAGATTTTTAAAATGTTTTCCTTGTACATGATGATATTCAATGACAGTGAAAATTGTGATGCTTTTGTTCTAAACCATAACGATCTTGTTTTTCTTATTTTGTATGTTGTCCAGGATTTTAAAAAAAATAGTTAAGTAGAAGTGGTTACAGCATGCAGTTATTGTTTTTGTGATTTTTACAGGGAATGCTTCTGATGTTTCAACAGAAGGAGTGTTTGTTGTTTTTGGTGCCTATGTTTCATCAGGATTTTAAAAGGACCCTTTTAACCATAATTGCCACATATATGATTTATCATGAATATACATTCTTTTGATAATAAATGAATGATTAAATTGAAAATATTGTTTAAAGTTTATGATTGTATTTGTATATAAATATCATGATGATCACTATTGTATATTAAAATTGTTTCTAAGATAATTTTCTCTAAAAATAATTCAATGTGGCAAATGGCATTCTGAATTTTCTAAGGTAAACATCGATTTCCTAGGATAAAGTATATTTCTTACATATTAGTTGGTTAATATATAAGTATGTCCAAGTAAGTATTTTATTAGTGTTACTTTATGATTAAAATTGGCTTGTATTCCCTAAAGTCACTATATTGTCATGATTTTTGTATAATTGCATATATTAGGAAATACTTTTGCTTTTCTGCTCTTTGAAAGAGTTTTTAAAATATTGAAGACCTCGCCCTAAAAAAGTACAGAAAAAATCTGTAAAAGTAATTGGAACTGTTATGTACATGTGAAAAGATTTCATAATGTGGATTCTAATTTCTTTATAATATAATACTACAGATGTTGTTCTGGAATCAGTTTTTGTGAGTTATAAAGTAATACATTTACATAAACGTACCCATTTTTGTCTGAATTTTAAATTTAGCGAATTAAAGGTATTTATCAGATTTTTATCATCTTTTGAATGTCTAATGAACCTATAATTCTATTCTTTTTTAATTTTTGAATTCTATTTTATTCCACCCTTTCCAATCTCATTTCTTATCTGTATTCCTGGGAAATGTAACTTTTATTGGTATTTCTAAAAATCCAACTTTTGAGGTTTATGATTATTAGTTTTAGGGTTTTTTCATTACTTTGTTGCTTTATTGTTATTATTTCCTTCTTTCTATAGTCTCTAGGTTTCTTTCTTTCTTTTTTAATTTTTCATGTTGGATATGTATTGAATTCATTTTGATCTTTGTATACTTCTAAGTAGCATTGTAATTTGCTTTCTAAATACTCTTAGGTGTTGCTATGCAGCATTTAATTTTCTGTGTAGTTTTAAATATTTTAATATTTACATTATTACTTGTTCTTTTTCTTTATTCGGTTAGAAGCACTTTGAAGTGTACATAAGCGTAGGCTTTAGGTTAGCCTTTATTTGGTTGTTTCACGTGAGCACCTTGCAGGAAGCAGCAGCGGTGATGACCACTGACCAACTCGGTTGAGTTGTTGCCTCTGAGACCATACTTGTATTTGCAACAAATCATAGAGCATATGATCTGTATGAAACTAGTTCCTTTTTTGAAACTATTTATTAAAATTTCTTGGGAGTTGTAAAAATTTCTAGATTTTTACTGAAATATATTTTCTTTCTTCTATGTTTTTCATGATACACACAGCTGTACATATAATTAGACACCCATATTTCTCAGCTTTCTTGACACTCAGTTGTGACCATAAAATTAAATTATTCCAATAGAATATTTTACCACCCCTTTATTTTCAGCATTTCTGTGATAGAAGTTGTCATCTCTAACAATATATAACTGGTGGTCTTTTTCATTTATCTGGTGATTTTGTTAATTTACATTTATTTAGATGTACTGCACTTATGATTATAGATATATTTGGACTTATATCTACCATGTTAGTTTTTGCTTTGTGTTTATCTCATTCATTCATACTTTTTTCTCTTTCTCTGCTTCATAATGCATTGATTTATTAATCTGAATTTTCCTCTACATTTACTATTTATTGTTAAAATTTAGCATCTCCATGTAATACAATCTGAAAATAATTATATTAAAATTAATTGAATAGTAGGAAGTTCTTCAACTGCTTTAACTCTGACCAAAATTCCCCATTTACATACTTTAATCTCAATTAGTTTTAGTTTTTTAATATAACAAAATATACTATTTATTATTTCATGAAGAAAGTTTACTTTTAATTATTAATATACTTGAGATTTATATAAATTTATTAATTATGCTTTTCTTACTGGTTCACAAAGTCATCATCTGTCTTTTGTCATTAGATTTACTATAGTAAGTATAATATTTTTATCATTTATCCCATGGAATATGTCAGACATCCTGTATTTAGGTAACATTTTATCATTTCTTAAAAGTTTTACTCTTCATTACAGTGTATATTACCTCTTCTCAATTTAAAAATATTCACTGTTTTTTGGTATACATTCAGATATATACTATATCACCTGATCCTATCTTTCATATTTCTGAGGCTCTGCTTCCTCTTTTTTTCTTTCTTTCTTTCTTTCTTTCTTTCTTTCTTTCTTTCTTTCTTTCTTTCTTTCTTTTTGTCTTTTTGAGACAGGGTCTCTCTATGCAGTTCAGGCTAGCCTTGAGCTCACTTTGTAGCCTAGGCTGGTCTCAAACTTGCAACGATCCTCCTGCCTCAGCCTCCCAAGTGCTGGGTTTGCAGGTGTGAGCCACCACACCTGGCTCTGCTTCCAGTTTCTAATGTTATTGTTTCTCCATGCTTCAGCTTTAGAAATTTCTTCTTTATTATCTTTTAGTTTTGTGTATGTATGTTGAAACATTTTTCCCCATCTTTTGTGTTTCTATGCATATTTTTTCTTCTAAAGGCTACATTTAAAACAATTGGTAATTGTTGATAGTTCTTTGTGCCTTACACTTGTTTGTATGAATATCTTTCATTTTTGTAAACACTTTAAGATTATACATCCACCCTTTATGGGTGGCATAAAGTTAACTATCCAAATTGCATTTCTAATTTTGTCATTTATTATCCTAAAGCACATCTTTTGCATGTGGTTACTATTTATAGCTCATGTTATCTGTTTTCATTTCAATTTACTTAGGTTCTGACTATCTTTTAACAGAATAATCCTTCTGAATATGTAACCTTATGCATTACTGGAATCAAATGTTCAGTGTTTAATTTTAGCAATTAACATTTTATTTTTTAATGCATTTTGGCATAATACAAGCAAACAGTTATCTCTTTTTAATCTATGGTAATAGATAATAGTTTATTTAAATATAATAGAAATTAAAGCATTTATATATTCAATGGATAAACTGAACTCTTGATTAGTTATGTTTATTCTAGGTATAAGAGAAAGCAAAAGATAAGTTCCCAAAGTATTTTTATTTGATCTGTACAAGTGAGTAGAGATTGAAGTAATGTCAAAAATTTAGATTGAATAATAAGGAAAGTTAAGATAGATTGAAATTATAGATATTCAAATGAGATATTCCCTTAGATTCAGCTTCTTTTATCTGGTAATGGCAAAGGCAGTAGTAGATTGGTATACGTGCTATTTTCTGATCCTTCCAAATTGTGTTTTCTTTCCTGAAATGTTTTTTCTGCTTTTTGTCACTAAACAGATATAAGAAGCTTGTTCATAGGAGAAAAATATAAGATGAATGAAGTTACTTTATTCCTTCATTGTGTCAGCAACTTATTAGATATATTCAGTGTGGGTTCTGGTGGACAGGAGTGGGTGATACCACAGAAGTTGAAAGAATCCTGATTTTGTAGATTTGATATGCTACACCAAACAGATTTTATGTTCATGGATAAAACTCATCCATTTCAGTTAATTCTAAACTGCTAACTTTGGTATATGTGTTGGCTATTTTTCTCTTGTTGCTGGAACAAAATACCTGAAACTGTACATTAAGGAAGAAAAGGTTTATTTAGCTCACAGTTTATGGAGGTTTCAGTCCATAGTCCACTGGCTCCAAACCATTATGGCATGGCACAAGGGCAGCACTTCAAGGTGACATAAGACAGCAAAAGCAGCAAGAGTAGGGAGTGTGTGTGTGTGTGTAGGTGTAGCAAGCGTCTCTTTCCCCCTTGTATTGTAAGCAGGCTACCACTAAGACAGGTGTAGCACTCACACCATCTCTGTGCACAGGCTCAGAATATTTACAAAGTGAGGACCCTGGCAGCCTGGTGAACCTTACTTAGTTAAACTTTTAAACTTCTCAAGTTGACACACTGTATTAGCCATTACAGTCCACCCCTTGTCAACTTGGCAACCAGACACATTTCTTTAAATTAGTCTCCAGATACAAAGAGACACTTATTCTTACGTTTAACAACTTGAACTCTGTAACATAGGTTTAATAATCCTTAAGAACCAGTATGAAGTCTGTCAACATTATACTACATTAGAACTGTAACATTTTGCCTCTGCCCATCCAAAGACTCATGCATATCTCTTTATGCAGAAGGCATTTAGTCCATCTGAAAGAGTTGCCAAAGTCCTAACAATTTCAGCATTGCTAAAAAGTCCAAATCACAAGTCTCCTCTGAGATGTAAGACAAATTCTTAGCTGCAAGCCTATGTACAAATGAAAACAAATTTAAACACTTCTAGCATACAATGGCACAAGATAAATATTTTTATTCCAAAAGTTACAAACGAGTATACAAAGGATTGGGAACAAAGCAAGTCCAAAATCCAGCAGGACAAACATTAAGTCCTATAGTTCCAGGATGTGAAACTGTCTGTGGCAAATTGTAAGCTCCAAAGGACCTGAGTGATTCCTCCTCTATGGCATTTTGGTGGTTATAGCTCCCACAGCTTCTCTCTTAGACCTTCTTTGCTTCCTCTTTGCAGATTTCCTTAGACAAACCTTATTTCTGGCTTTTCCAAACTTTTGGGCTCTCCACTGCACACTGACTTTACACTCACAGCTTCACACACTACCCTCTGAGGAGCACGTTCCCCGGCCTCACAGGCCTGAAATCGAGGCAGAAGCCCTTTTAATTCCACATCTTTTGCATTCTGCATGGATCTAATCCCAGCACTGTGTGGATGATTCTAAAGTCTGCTGCCACCTGGAGCAGTGGCCAGACTTTCCTCTCGCTTGGTTGTATCGCTAAGCACTCTGAATCCAATTCTGAGGATTGGGTTTTTGTACACTGCTGCTATTCTGGAACATGGTGCTCTGTGGCTTTCTTCTCAGAGTAGTCTTTCACTTTTACAGTTCTGAGGCTGCAAATGGTGGAGGCCTGTGGCTTCCCAGGATGCCCCCAGGTCATCTTTTATATTCTCTTGTTTCTTCTTGGCAATTGAGATCTCCTCAGCAGTATCTTTGCGGTGCACAGTTTTACTGGAGGTTCCCTTCTGAACAAACTTGCATGTTAAATCATCCTGCTGGCCTCTTTGTTATTGATTCTCAACATAGATCTGGCTAAAAACTTCAAACAGTAGCCATGACACAGCCTCAACCTTTGACTGCTTTGAAATTTCTTCTGCTAGATTTATTAGTCCACCACCCTTAATCTTAGTCTGAAGCCAAATCTCTGTACACAAACAAAATACAGACAAACTTTCTGTGAAGCCATAACACACATGGTGTGGAGTCCAACAGCCAGTGAGTTACTTCTTCCCAATGGAAACCTCCTGAGCCTGGTCTTTACCAGAATTTCTATCAGTCTTCTGTCTTCTGAGCTTTGACAAGTCTCCCATACAGAAAAGCCCAAGGTATTCCAGTGCTACTCTTTCAGGTGACACCTTCGAACCTTTCCAAACTCTTCCTACAAGCCATTCCCAAGGGCTGCTGAACCACATGGTCAGGTATAGTCATATCAATGACCCTACTTCTCTTCTACCAAATTTTGTGTTGGTTATTTTTATTTCATTGCTGGGACTAAATACTTGAAACCCAAAATTAAGGAAGAAAAGTTTTATTTAGCTCAAAGTTTATGGAAGTTTCAGTCCATAATCTGCTGGCTCCAAACCAGTATGGCATGGCACTGAGGCAACTCTTCAAGGTGACAGAAGACAGCAAAAGTAGCAAGAGTAAAAGTGGAGGGAGTAAGCCTTTTTTCCTTCCTTATATTGTAAGCTGGCTACCATGGTGAGTGTAGCACTCACACTATCTCTGTGCCCTCCTCTTGCACAGATTAAGGATATTTACCAAGTGAGGACCATGGTCCCCTGCTGAATCTTGTTTAGTTAAACTTCTATACTCGAGTTGACACAAGGTACCAACTATTACAGTATATTTGTGCAGGTATACTAATTGAGAGATGATACAGTGGTACAATATCTCATTTAATTATGTGCTAACTTTTATGATCTGTATTTAGGTAATTTATGAGGTAATCTCATGAACCAAAATGATTCAAAGCAATGGATATTAATTAACAGGACATAAACCTATATAACTGTATTAGGGTAAGGAACATCAACATATTATACAGAAACATCTTGAGTTTAGAAGTCAGGTAAACCCAGGCATTGTTACTTTCAAGTATCTCACTTAATTTTCATGAATTCAAATTTTATTATATGTAGGCCCTCAAATCTTCACATACTTTTCTTACTAACTTCTGTAAGTTGTTTAGTCATCTCTTATCCCAATGGTTTTTCATTTTGGCTCTACTCTTTCCTCTAGTTCTTTACCTCAGACCCACCCTTTTTTTTGGAACCAGGCTAGGGCTAAGTAAGGTCTGAGACTGATGCTATGTCGTGGTGATAATAAAGAATGAAAACTGAAACCAATATGGTATAAAATTTAGAGAAGTAGGAGGAGAATACAGAATCTTGATAAGAAGAGAAAGACCCAGGGAAGAGAGGCAAATAATAGTATCACAAGAGGGATCAAAAATAAAAATTAAAAAGAAATCATGAAGTTATTTATCCGTGGGTTAGAAAGACAATTTAAAATATCATTACTGAACTGATATTTTTAGAATGTGAAATGTTAGATTTATAGTAGTAGATCCATACACTGCACATGAGTGAGGATCTTTTAATCTATCAGATAACCCTGGATTTTTTGATAATGCTATTTATATGATAATACAAAGTCTATAATGATTTTACTAAAGCATAAATGAGAAGATGGATTGTATAACAGAATACTCTTATTGTGTTTTCTGAATGCTAGTTTAGAGAAAATGTGCTATTCTGTAAGAGTTCATGTATATCATTAAATTATAACTGTAATACTCATTTCTAGTATTATCCATAAAATTAGGTGTTATGCAAACTGTTTTTGGAATATCTAGTTTTCACAACTTTGTCTCAACTCTGGATAAGGTCTAGTAAGTTTTTTTCCCAAGGAAATTATGTTATTATGTATGCACAGGTGCCTGGTGTGTTTATACACATACTGGGCTGAAATTTCTTAGCACTTCTACTGTGGATTAGACACTGTTCCTGATTTTGAAATATCCTGTGAAATTTAGTGATTTTTTTTATCTGCTGAGAAAACTATATACAAAATTTATATTTAAATAGTTTTCAAAATTTATATTTAAATAGTTTCTTAAAATTAGTTTTAAAACTAGGTGCTTATAGCAACAAATTAATGTATAACTGAGGTTTATGAGAGGTTAGGAGATTTATTAAGGAATGGCTAAGTTGATAGTAAGCTAAACTAACAACAGGGAAAAAGCAGAAATAGGAATATTTACTGCCACACCTTATCTTTCAACAGTGTGGACCTGACCACATCATGTTTCACTGTGACCCACACCATTTCACTTCTTTTCCATCTGATACTATTGGTTACTTTGTATAAATATGTTATCAGGTCTTGGGGATACCTCTGGGTACAGAATTGTGTCAGCTTGATCAGAAGCCAGGGTTCAGGAGAAATAAAAGTAGCTACGGTATTTTATGCTTTTATGATATATTTTATGCTTTATTTTGACCACTCTCTTCCAATGTAGAAATTTGGAAAAATTAAGTGGCGAGTTATCTGTAATAGACTCCTTAAAGAACCCTGTTGTCCAGTATTTATATACATGTTTATTCCCTCCTACATTGGTTTTGGCTGATCCTATGTGACCAGTGGGAAATAGTTAAATTGATACTCTGTGACCTGATGCTATATCATAAAGATTATAATTTTTGCCTTGATCATAGCACAGTATCTATGGTGGAAATCAGCTATCATGTAACAAGTTTGATGTCTCTGAGTCTGCCAGGTTTTAAAGAATTTCACCCCATAGAGGGCACATGTAGCAGCCTAGCTAGCTTTCTTAGTGGTCCTATCTAAAGTAAAAGGTATGCCTTTGAAGAAGCTATTTTGGACATGGGTTAGTCAAAGCCTCAGGTGACTTTAGCTCCAAACACTGTATAACTGCATCATATCTATATCTATATCTATATCTATATCTATATCTATATCTATATCTATATCTATATCTATATCATCTATATCCAGTCAACCCATGGAATTGCAAGCAGTATAATACATGGTAGTTTTAAGCTAATAAGTTTCACAGAATTTATTTAACACATCAGGGTATAACTACAGGAGCATGTACAAAATACTTTATTGGCACCTGAGAGAGATAATCATTATTAATTTTATACTTTGGCCTAATGCAGCATTATTTTATTATGTCCATTCCAGATGCAAGGTATTTACTGTTCATGAGATAACTTTTTACATTTTAGGATAAAATATCAGGCATCTTTTTTTTTTTAATTGTATAGAGTCCCTTAGATTTCTCTCCAGAGAGACAAAGAACATGCTTACTGTTGCTTTTTGTTAAAATTCATTAATATTTAAATATACATGCCATTAAATATTAATTTATCTCATTTCATCTTTATCTCTCAGTTTCTTTTCTGAAGTTCGTTCAATAGTTTCTGTATTCTCTGAGGCCATGTTAGAACACTCAAAAATAATGTTGGTTTGACACATTAAAAATACATTGAAGCTATAAGGTTCAAAATCTGTTATCCCAGAGTGCTTTGTGGTTGGTCATAATATACTTTGTATAGTTGACCTTTAAGGTACACAATTCATTAAAATTAAAGTATCTTGACGTCCAGTTGTCCCAGCACTAATTTTTAAAGACACCATCTTTTCTCTGGAAAATTTTGACCTCTTTGTCAAAAATCTGGCAACTGTAGGTATGTGAATATATTTGTGTGTCTTCTATTTCTCTTCTATTCCTGTTTTTTCTTTTCTTTTTTTTCCACTGCATTTGTTTCTGTATGACTTTATACCCAGTGTAGCTTGACATCTAGTTTAATGTGATACCTCCAGTGTTGCTCTTGCCTCAGGGTTTCGTTGGCTATTTTGTATATTTTTTAATCCAAATGAAAATCAAGATTGCCTTTTCTAACTCTGAAGAATGCTTTGGTATTTTAATAGGAATTACACTAAATTTTTGGTCATTTTTGTTAATATCAACATTTTCATCATATTAATTCTGTCAATCCAATAACAAGGGATGTCTTCTAATATTCCCTTTAATATTTAATATTCTTTCTTCAGAGTTCCATAATTTTCATTATTTAATAAAGGTCTTCTACCTTCTGGATTAGGTTAAACCTTTGATATTTTTTGAATAAAGAACCCTATGTAAATAATCATATCTTTGTTTACAGATAGGGATAATTTGACGTGTTCCTTTCCTGTATACACTCCTTTTGTTTCTCTCCCTTATTGGGGTGCTCTGGCTACAGTTTCTAATACCTTGCTGAAGAGCAGCAGTAACAGTGAACGCCTTTGCCTCATCCCTGACTTTAGAGGGGTTCTTTCAGTTTTCCCCACTATAACAGGATATTAGCTATGGGTTTGTCTTGTATCATTTATCAATTTGAGATAAGATCTTTCTGTACATATTTTTATCAGGGTTTTTTTTAAATCATGAAAAGGTATTCAATTTTGTCAAAGCCTTGTTCAGTATCTATTGAGAAGATCATGTGATTTTTATCCTTGATTCTATTTATGTGATATTGCAGTTATTTATTTACTTACATTAAATTATCCTTGCATCTACATGCAGAAAATTGAAATGAGGTCCCTGTATCTCACTCTCTACTAAAAGCAAATTAAAGTGGATAAAAGACTTAGAAATCCAGAAACCTGAAAGTAGCTAGAAGACTACATAGAAGATTACATAGGCACAGAAGACTTCCTGAACAGGATTCCAAAAGCACAGAAAATAACCTAAAGAATTAACAAATGAGACTAAAGCATTTTAAAAAACTTCTTCATAGCAAACAAAATAAGAGTGAAGGATCATCCCACTGAATGGGAGAAAATCTTTGCTAGCTAATCTACTGATTGATGGTTACTATCTAGAATGTATAAACTCAAAAATATTACCCTCTAAACCACAAACCCAATAAAAAGTGGACAAATGAGCTGAATATATTCTTCTTAACTGAAGAAATTCAAATGGCCAAAGAACATTTGAAAAACAGTTGGACACCTTTTACCATCAGAGAAATGCTGGTTAAAGCCCATTGAGATTCATCTCCCCTGTCAGAACAGTCACCTATCATCAACATGAAGAACACTAAAAACTGGATGCTGGAAAGCGTGATCCAGGGAAGAAGGAATCTTCCTGTATTTTTGCTAGTGGTGTGAACTAGTACAGTTATAATGGAAATCAGTATGGAGATTCCTGAAAAGACTAAACATAGCAGGAGAGACTCAGTGATGAGAGAGCAGAAGAGTCTAAGACTACAAGCCCCCAAAAATCGTGTTTAAAAGAAAATATCAAGAGTCCTACTTAACTGATGGGTTCACTGCAGCAGGTGATCACATTCTCCAAGTCCACTCTATATACGGGGCAATTGGCGGGCCAGTGAAACCTGCAAACTTCTTTGCTAGATGAAGATCAGGTATTCTGCTTTCAAAGTGAAGCCTTTGGAGTTAAAAACACGAAAACAAAACCAAAACATGAACATGAAGAATCAGAGCAGTTACTGAAGGCCGATAATTTGTCAAGTGTGTCTGCACTGAGAGCATCATTCTTAGTGACTCACCAGGTTGGTGAAGTCAAGAAGGCCTTTACAGTTGGTGAGGCATGTGTTGTCCACTTTTAGGAGAAAAGTTGGATAATACAGTTCAGAAAAAATTGGATAATATTATTTCAGCATTGGTATTCATTGTTTGATTTACATTTTTTGGAAAGATGACAAATCAGGCGTGATATCCATCTTCAAGTTAAAATTTTGTTTTTTCTGGTTTTCTTATTGTGCTCTCCCCTCTTTCAAGTTATTAAGATAATTTGGAAGAAATAATTCATTTGAATGGGAATTGTAATTCTTTACAGATTACTTCAGATTATGAAATGTAATTTATATTACGAGATATAAGTTCTCATAACATTTTCTGGGACTGACACAGAAGGAAATGGCACAGTAATCTCCAGATGGTGCATTATGCTTTGTTTTCCTAAATTAGGTTATTTGTTGATATAGTATTGTCTTGTAGACAATAACTGAACATAGATAAGAAGGAAGTAAGTAACATTTTATTAGTTTGCATTATGTGCCAAGAACTGTATTTCATTCTTAACTTACATTAGATCACTTTAATTTTACAAACCAATCACAATTTCTGTGATTGGTTAGAAATAAGCTGAGAATTAATCAGGGTTCTGCAGAGAAAGAACCAGTAGGATATAGAAACAGATACATATATGCAAGGGGATTTTTTAGGGGAATTAGTCTAACCAGTTATGGTGACTGATCCAATGTAGTCTGTAGACACTAGAATGCCTGTAGCATGACTTAGTCTAGGTTTGAAGGCCTGAGAACTCTGTGGGTGTGTGGAGGGTCCTGAGGTTCAAATATGATAGAGGTTTTAGTTTTCTTGTCTACAAGCAGAAGAATTTATCCTGGCTCTGTGAGAGAGAAGCCAACTTACCTTTTCCATATTTTTGTTCTGTCTTGGCCCACAGCTGGTTGGATGCTACCTGCCCAAATTGAGGGTGTATCACATGCTATCCCCTCTACCTGAAATCATCAGAGACACAACCAAGACGATTCTTTACCAGTTGTCTAGGTGTTCCTAATCCAGTCAACTGGCACTTTAAGTGAACTAGCACAGGCACCTTCATAAAGAATGTAAGACTTAGTTGGAAAGAGCAGTAATTCCTTCTTATCCACTGAGGACAGATTCCAAGCCCCAACCACTGTAGATGCTTGAAAGTGGGTAGCACTGTATCTTACATTTACTATGCTTTTTCTTAAACATGCAAACATCTTTAAGGTTTAATTTATAAATTAGGCACAGTGAGAAATTAGTAATGATCAGTCAATCAAATAGAAAGTATAACATTATACTGTATTGTAATGGAAGACAATGTAGTCTCTCAAAATATTTTGTTGTATTGTACTCATATTCACGCTTGTGGCAAGGTGGGATGATACAGTGCTTGTATGAAATGAAATGAGGTGCAAGGTGTAGGCATTGTGTCATAGCATTAGATTACTGCCTAAGGGTTGTTTAAACACCTTAATAGTCACTCAGAGAGAGCTTCTAAGTGACCAGTGGACAGGTAGTATATAAAGTGTGGCTATTATAGACAGAGGAATGACTTATGTCCTTGCAGGACAAAGTGGTTACTCAGAAATATGCCCTGTTTAAAAATTCTGAATACTTTGTATTCAGAATTTGATATTTAATATTTTCACCCAACAGTTGATAGCAGGTAACTGAAATCAAGGAAAGCAAAACTACAGATAAGAGGGGATTACTGTACACATATAAACAAATAGCTTTCAGAAGTGTATGAATATTTTATCTAATCATTACATATATGAGAAGTTTGTGTATGCATGCAGTTTAGTTGTCTTTGTATGTGTATTATTTTGAACATAACTATATTGCATAATATATCATACTATATATGTGTATCTGCACACACATACTTTAAACATTAACATATGTAATTAGTGCACTCTCTCTACTTTACGTGTCCTATGTACACATGTACATGCACAAACACAGCTGTTATAGCAAGTGAACTGTGCTTCACAGATGAGATCTTGATCCTGTTAAGGATGTTCCCAGGCCGTTTGAAAGAATTTTCAGGAAATCTTCTATTGGATTTTTCCTGTTGCCTTTGTGACTCCTGTTCTTTCAAGTTTTTTTCTATGCTGGGCATAGTTATCATTTGCCTTTGAGTAATTCTGGAGTGTTCTGCATGCTCATGGTTAAAGGAAACAATGTTAATTTTTTGAATATTTCTTTTTTTCTTTATTATGTTTTTTGGTACAATTTAGATATGCATAATGATCGTATTCATTACAGGGAATTTAGATCTGTAGATGATATATTTTGATCCTTCTCTTTTTCACTAATCCCTTTTTGTCCCTATTTACAAAGCTTTGTTTCCATTTTACCCTTTTTTTCCCTTTCCTTCTTTTCTAATCTTTCCTCTCTCATTCCTCTTTTTGAACAATTTCTACATATTTCATAACATCTATTGTGCATTTTGGCTTTTATTCACTCAGTTTCTCACATCAGAGAGATAATGCAATATTTACATGTGTGTCTATTTTATTTCACTTAAGTGTATGATTTCAAGGTGCATCCATTTATCTAGAAATGTGTCAAGTTTATCCTCCTTTATTGTTGAGTAATATTCCATTGTATAAAAAAAACTTTTTTTTTTAATCCATTCCTTGTTTGATAGGCTTTTGGGTTATTTCCAAGATTTAGCTACTACAAACTGTGCTACTACAAACATGGGTGTGTATATATTGCTGTGGTATGATATTTTTAAATCATCAAGGAAGATTCTTAAAGGGGGAATACCTTGGTCAAATGGGCCCACTAATCCTAGTTTTTTGAGAAATCTACACACTGATTTCCACAGTAGTTGTACCAGTCTACACTCCCACCAGCAGTGGAGAGGGGCTCCTTTCCTCCCAGTGTTTGCTATTGGCTGATTTCTTGATGACAGCCATTCCCTCTAGGGTGAGATGGAACCTCAGCATTATTTTAATCTGTTTCTCCTGCATATCCAGTGATATTGAATATTTTAAAAAATATACTTACTTAGTGTTTATATTTCTTCCTCTAAGAAGTGTCTATTCATCACAGATGCCCATTTTTTTTTGGAGTAAGTCTTTGAATTTGGGAATGTCTGATTTTTTTCTATTCTTTATATATTCTAAGTTTAAGTCATTTGAGGGACAACTGCATAAATTTTTTCCCACTCTGTGGGTTGTCTCTTTATTCTGTTAGTGATTTCTTTTGCTGTACAAATGATTTTTATTAGAGTGAGATCTGAACTGTTCATTCCTTTTATTATTTCCTGTGTGATTCAGGTTTTGTTCAAGAAATCTTCCTATACCTATGTCTTTAAGAGTTTTCCCTATTCTATTTTTCAGAAGATTTAGTGTTTCTGTTTTAATATTTAGATCTTTGATCCATTTTGATTATAGTTTCATGCATGGTGATAGACATGGGTCTAGTTTTAATCTTCAGAATGTGAAAAGCCAAGTTTTCCAGCACCATTTATTAAAGAGGCTATGTTTATTCCAGTGAACATGTTTGGCTGCTTTGTCAAAGATAAGGTACCTGAGTATATTTGGAGTTGTTCTTCATCTTCTCATCTGTTCCATTGATCTTCAGGCTGGGTTTTTTCCCCAGTGCCATGTTGTTTATAGCACAGTAGCTTTGTAGTATAATTTCAAGTCAGGGATTGTGATGCCTTCTGCCTTGCCCCTGTTGCTGAGAGTTGTTTTTGTTATTCTAGGTCTTTCTTATGTTTCCACATGAATTTTAGGGATTTTTGTCTAGTTCTGTGAGGTATGCTAATGGTATTTTGATTGGGATTGCATTAAATCTGTATAACAATTTTGGGCGTATGACCCATTTTCACAATGCTGGTTCTTCCTTTCCATGAGCAAGGAATATCTTTCCATTTTCTGATATTCTTGTCAGTCGTCTTTTTCAGAGTACTGTAACTTTCAATATATAGATCATTTACTTTGTTAGATTAATTCCTAAGTATTTTATTTTTTATTTTTTGAATGCTGTTGTGAACAGTGTGGTTTACCTAGTTTATCTCTCAGTGAGTTTGTTGTTTGTGTTCAGGAAGTCTATTGATTTTTGATTGCTGACTTTGTATATAGCTATGTTACTGAATTTAGTTATTAAATCTACAAGTCTTTTGGTGAAGTTTTTGTGTTCTATGTAGAATACCATGTCATCTGCAAAAAGTGGTAATTTAACATCTTTCTTTCCTATCATTAGTCTTTTTATTTGGTTTTGTCTAATTGCTCTGGGCTAATGTTTCCAGAATTATATTGAATAGGAGTGATGATAATGGACGTCCTTGTCTTATTCCTGATTTTAGAGTGAAGCATTCAGTTTTTGACTATTTAGTGTAATGTTGTCTGTTGGTTTATCACAGATGACTTTTATCAGATTGGAGTAAAGATTATCTATTCTAGTTTTTGTAGGGTTTTTATCTTGATTGAGTATTAGACTTTGTTAAATGATTTCTCTACAGTTATTGAGATAACTGTGATTTTTTGTGTTTAGCTCTGTTGATATGGTGTATTACATTTATTGATTTGGGTATGTTGAACCATCCCTGTATCCCTGAAATGAATCCCGCTTTGTCATGGTGTATAGTCTGCTTGATGATTTGCTGCATTCTGTCTGCCAGAATCTTATTGGATAGTTTTGCATCTATGTACATTTGGGAGATTGGCCTATGATTTTCTTTTTCAGGTGAGTCCTTTGCTTGTTTTGGTATCAAAGTAATACTTGCCTCCAGAAATGCTTTTGGGAATATTAGTTCTCTTTCAATTTCATTAAAGAGTTTCAGCATTAGTGGCATTTGCTCCCCTCTAAATTTCTTGTAGAATTCAATCATAAATATTTTGGAATCTGGGCTTTTCTTTGTTACTATGTTTTTAATTTACATTTTCAATTTCATTGACTGATATTGGGTCATTTAGAATTTTTATGGCATTTCTTGATTCAGTTTTGGCACTTCATATGTATCTATAAATCTGTCCATTTCTTCTGTTTTTTATAGTATTAGAATACAAATATTCATGGTCTTCTAGATTTCCACAGGATCTGTTGTGATTTTACCCTTTTCTTTTCTAATTTCATGACTCTGACACTTTTCTTTCCTTTTTAAAATAAGATTGGCTAAGAGTTTGTGATTTTTATTTACTCTTTTGAAGAACTACCTGTTTGATTTATTGATTGTATTGTTTTCATGTCTCAATTGCATTTATTTCTGCTCTTATTTTTATAATTTCTTCCCTCAAATGAGCTTTGGGATTAATATGTTCTTTTTCTAGAAGCTTGAGGTTCAATATTAGGTTGTTTATTTGAGCTCTGTTTTCTGAATGTGAGAATTCACCACTATAAATTTCCTTCTTAGGCCCACTTTCATTGCATCCCATAAGTTCTAGTATGTTGTATTGGCATTCTCACGTAATTATAAACATTATTTAATTTCATCTTGTATTTCATCTGTGGCCCATTGGTAGTTCAGGAGAGTACTGTTTAATTTCCATATGTTTATGTAGTTTTTGAGGTTTCTTTTGCCATTGATATCCATTTTCACTGTACTATGGTAAGATTATGTACAAGGGATAATTTTGTTCCTCTGCATTTACTTAAGAAGTGTATGGTCTGTTTTGGAGACCATCTTAGGTACACTGAGAAGAATGTGTATTCTGATGGCATGAGATAGAATAGTCTGTAGACATTTACTAAGTCCATTTGTTCAAAGGTTTGATTTAGGTCTGATATTTCTTTGTTTTTTTTTGCCTAGTTGGTCTATTTGTGACAGTGTAGTATTAAGTTCCCCAAAACAATTGTGTTAGTGCTTGTTTGATTTTTCATGTTAATTAACATTTGTTTTATGTACTTGTGTGTATAGGAATTTGGTGCATATATATTTATAATTTTTTTCTCTTCTTGGAATTTTCCTTAACAGATATGTAGCAACCTCTTTCTATTTGATCCATCTTGGCCTGAAGTTCACATTGTTTGCAGATAGAACAGCTGCCTTTGATTTTTTTCTGGGTTCCTGTCACTTGGACTATTGTTGTTTTTTTTTTTTTTTGTTGTTCTTTGACTTTCAGTCTGTGACTTTCTTTTTGAGTTAAATGGGTTTCTTGTATCCAGCATATTGTTGTATTTTCCTTTCTGACTCATTCTGCCAGTCTGTGTTTCTTTACATTGGTGAAATGAGACCATTTACATTGGCCTCTGGGTAGAGGGCTGGAATTGGTATTAAGGGGTCAACATTCTGGATGTTCACTTCCCCTCCTGTGACTATCACTGTCACACTCTCCCAGATGCTGTGCATCCTGTAGGCATGGGAAGCCCAAGGTGGGGTCTATTGTGACTGGAGGGATCTTCCCTCATTCCACTCTGGGACGTTGGCAGTGAAGTGATCTGGGACTTTTCTGCTGCGGAGGTTTTCCCTGAGCCCTTTGAAATAAAACGGCAGCCCCACCTGCCAGCTCCTGGTCTACATGTTTTTATACTAGAGTGTAATCCAAGTTCACCTCACTCACTGATTGCTTGTTCATATTTTCACTGCTGGTTTGCAGTTTTTCTTGCCGCTTAGACCTGCCTGTGGCATGCACTGTGCTGGGCTACTTGGTCCTGCCTGCCAAGAAAGTTAAATTTTACAAAAGGGCTTACAACTGTCCCACTCTACTCTTAGCTACTTCACATTTCCTTTTAGGTGGCAACTATGTTTGAACATTTGTTTTTCTTTCTTGTAATTAATACCCATTTCTTAATAGTATTTCTGTATTTTATTTCTTGGCTTATGAACTTTAGATGTTAATTACTGATTTCTTTCTCTTTTGGTTAAAGATTTGGGTTGCTAACTCCTTTGGTCTTCTTGTTTTCTTCTGTATTATTGTATCATTATCTTTATTCCTTTATGGAGAAAAGTAGGACATTTAATAGTAACTAATATTCTTAATATCCTGCTTTAAATCATAACATGTAGAAATATTTGGTACCCTTCTTTATCACACTCTTCATTTCTGTACCTCTCATTGTGCCCCCTACTTCCTAATGTTCATCAGCTGTCCTTTTACATTTTCTAAGATTGATAACATTTACATTATTATCTGTAACTCCCCCCCTTTTTTTGTCTTTTTGAGACAGGGTCTTGCTATGCAGTTCAGGCTGGCCTTGAGCTCACATTGTAGCCCAGGCTGATATCAAACTTGCAACGATCCTCCTGCCTCAGCCTCCCCAGTACTGGGATTGTTAACTCATATTTTAAATCTTTCATGCTGTGTTAGCTATCACAAAATATTGATCATTTTATAATGAGGAAACGTTTATATTAACTCGGGTTTCAGTGTTCCTGTCTGTGATCACTTGGCCCATTGCTCCATTCCTCTTTTAAGGCTGTACATTGCAGTGCGAGGGTGACAGAGCACAACCTCTCATCTGATGATTGGGAAGGAAAAAGAGAATGAGAAAGTGCCTGGGGTTCCATGATTCCTTTTGCAAGAAAACCAATGTGATGGTTTATATCTAGATATACTCCTGAAGCCTCATGTGCTCATAGCTGGGGCTTTCAGAGGTGGCTGGAGCTAGGGTATGTGAATGTGGATTAAGGACTTTGGAGTATTAAGCAAGCATGTGATAACTGGATCAGTCCACTGATCAGTTTAGCATTTTTCTGGGTGTGGCAATGGGAAGCCTTCCCTAAGTATGGGTGGCACCAACTAATTAGGTTTGTAATCTGAACAGAACATAAAGGAAAAGGTAGAAGATAGGCTGGCTGGTTCCTGCCTGCTCTGCCAAGGACTGCTGCTCCTCTGTAGTACCCTTCTGCAATGCCAGCCTTCCTCGGAGCCTGCTGACTATGGACTGAAACCACTACAAACCATGGGTTATGATAAATCTTTCCTCCTTTAAGAAGGGTGGTTGTCAGGTATTTTGTCCCAACAAAGAAAAAATAATTAAGACACCCAAAATGACCTAAAAAAGCCTCTCAGGAGACCCTACTTCCCAACAGCTCCACCTTGGGGACCAAACCTTTAATACATGAGCCTTTGGGTGACATTTAGTGTCTAGACTGTTACACTATGTATAAGTAGTTTACAAAAACTGAACACTAGAAAACTTTGTTTTAATTACCATGTTTAAGTACTTTTTGCTGCAGAACTAGTGATATGTTATGAATATATACTTTTAATACTGATCACAATCCCAGAAAATACCATTTTGAATGTCATAGTTTCAAATCCCAAAAGATCAAAACTGCTGAAGTCTAACATCCCAAGTCCCACAGTTATGAAATATTAAAATCTCAAATAAAGAAATCCTGAAAGCTGAAGTCCCTAAAATTATAATTAATACCAAAGAAAAAGCTATACACTAAGGGTATAAAGCCAAACTCTAGGGAAAAGATTGACCTGGAGATAGGGCAATAATGAAAACTTCAGCTGGAGAGTGTGTTATCTGTCTGCATTGACATTCCCTCTAGATAATAAAATTTAATGAATACCAGTTTTTCCTGAAGAAGTCAGTACAGTTCGTGGCCAATACACAAACAACTATGTGCCTGGCAGGGTAAGAACACTCAACCATGTTGGTGTTTGATCACCAGTGTTGTTTCTGCCAGTGTTGTGCTCTGTAAGCGAGTGCATGTGTTACTGAACTCCTCATACCAAACCCAACACACAGGCATGGCACAGAAGTTGGGACGACTTAATAGGGAATGTTAATATCAGTGTACATGTGACTTTATTTCAAAAGGAGCAGTATTACGTACAAAATGAATGTGAATATGTTCTTTCACAAGATCCATGTCCTAAAAGAAAAAAAAAAACCCATCTATTCATTGTGATGTAAGACTTCAAATATTAATAATCATGAAAGTTAGCCAGTTATTACAGACTATCTCCATGCAATTGCCCATAACCTATCCCTTTAGTACACATTTACATGTGTCAAATTTTCTTTTTAGTTTTCATTTGTTTTTGATGTTTTATATTTGGTTTCTATTTCTGTTTTTCCTCCTACTCTTTTAAATTATTAGCATTAATTTTTATAATTAATTAATTTCAGCTCAACGTAATTTTCAATACTGGAAATTATAAAGAGTACAATGGCTTTTAGAGAATTCTTACTTGATATATATATATATATATATATATATATATATATATATATAAAATTTAACTCCATAAATGTGCATTAACACAATGTTGACTTTGTGAGTAATCATTATGTGTGTATGCAGAAACATTAAAACTTCCTCAAGAAATGAAGAGTTGTCTCTGTACATTTGCATTTGTGAGTGATAAAACTTTTTGAGATATTGACTCCAAGTGATTGTGTATGTGAAGGTAACTCTTTTTTTTTTAATCTAAATATTTAGGATCTCTGAGATGTTATTTCAGATGATCATAGTTATAAAACTGGGTACACATAGTTATCAACCATAGTAACATACATTTATACATTTTATTTTTGACTATTTCTATATGAATACAGAATGTACAAGGATAGTCTTATTTTTATTCCCTACTCAAAATGAAGCCAAATTTTAGTTTGGTTCATATTTGTTAGATTTTTTAATTGAAGTTGTTTTACTTAGATGTATAACTACTTTTCTTATTTTCTATATGAAGAATTTATGCTTTTTTGTTGTTGTTCTGTACTTTAATACTTACTATGTCTATTGCCTGGAGTCTGTTCCATTCTTATTTTTGAAGTCTGTTATTTCTTTATTCTAACTAGAGTCCTGGTTGACTTTGGCAGATTTTTATTTTCCTTAAATTTTTCTTTCCTCTTATGCTTCTTTTTTGTTCTGTTCTTCTATTATATGTTAAGGATTTTCCGTGACTCTCAGGCATATTACCCATTTAATGAAGTCTGTACCTCTCTACTGTGCATCTTCTTCAACACCTTCCTCCTACACCTTTCCGTTTCCCATTTTTGTGGGGAAGGATTGCTCTCTGTGTGTGTTGTCCAGATATTCTACTGCTGCTTCCATTTGCTGTTTTCCTGGATGTTTATTTTATATCGTTTTTAATGATTTCCATTAATGTTGATTATTTACTTTCTTAAGTAGCACCTTAAGATAATGTGCAATTCATAGTAATTCAAATTTTGGCTAACAAGAAAATTCTAGATAGAAAATTTTCTCTGTAAGAATTTTAATTTGCTGTGTCCTAGCGTCCAATGATGCTAGTTGGAAGGTAGAAATCAATTTACATCTAATTAGTTTTAGGATTCTTGATTTCTTTGAAATTTTGCTATGAGAAATCTAGGTGCTAGTCTTTTTCTTTGGCTCAATTTGTTTAGTAGTCATCATGCAATTTAACTTTGTAGAGCTATAGTGTATATTTTTATCCGTTGTCTTTTCTGGAACTCTTAGTTGTTGATCTTCATGGATTAATCATATATTTCATGTCTATATTCTCTTATATTTTCCATCTTCATCTCTACTAAAAATTTTTATTTTGAGAATGGGATATTTTATTTCAAAGAGCTCATTCACATTTGAAAATATTTTTATGACTTATTCCTTAATGAATCTTAATGAATGCAATATAATCTTCAAGAAGAATTAGATTTTTTCTGTTGCCTTTGGATCTTGGCACACTCACAGAATCTTTCTTTTCTTTCTAACATACCCTCTTCTCGTTAGTAACATTTTGGGAGTGTCATAAATAGCTTCTGGCAATGGGTTTTATGTTTACCATTAAGAATGATTCAGTATAAAATATGAATTAGATCTCTGTATAGGTTAGTTGCTTTGTCTTCTGGCAAGGTTGGTGTATTAAGAGTGAATGAGTAGTGATCATTGCCATGGGTTAGTGAAGACAAAACTTTTAGAGTTAGGGTACAATCAGCCCACTGTGGCACATACTCTGTAGGTTCACCGCCACTGCTGTGTACTTTTAAATGCCAGAACAGAGGAGGCTTTTCTCATAGATTCCAGCACCTGAAGTAATTATTAACTGGTTTACTTCTTAACTTTGCCCAGCAGTTTGTTCAGTCTCTTTGGAAATGAATATATTTTTCCCATGGTCTAAGTGTCTGCCTCCTGTTCATTCTGTGCTGTAGGAGTAGTGAGGCAGAGGTGGGAATAGTGGCCAGGAGTGGGAGTAAAGCCAGGTCAACTATTCTGTTCAGGTCAGTGGTCCCCCCATTTCTAGTCTCTCTTCTCACCACCATGGGGAACTTCTTCGCTGGTCCCGGTCTCTTTCTGGAGATGCAAATCGAGTCACTTGTCTTGAGCTTAACTCTTTAGCCTACATCGTTGGCTCTGCTTCCCTCTCCTTGTGCCTCATCCCACCTCTTCCAGTAACTCTGTCTCATCGCTCAGCATTCCCCTTTGTTATTTTTTGCTCTGTGGGATTATCCCTTTTTATTTTCCTTTATTTTAAATGTTTTAGTGGTGGTCCTTTCCATACTCATCTCTACCTCTTTCCTCCTCAATATTAAGCTTATACAGAAGGTTATCTTAGCAGTAAACAGAGTCAAAATAAGATATGAAGAGGAAATCATTTATAGGAAAAGATTATTTCTGAAATTTGTAATATTTATATGGTATTTATTAACTAACAGGCATTAAAAATAGTGTGATCCATTAAGGATTTACAATGTACATTTTTGGAAAATAAACAAATTATTGTTTTACTTTGTTTTCTTTTTATTTTCTCTATACTAGGTCACATTTCTTTGCAGTAGAAATGTACCGACATGTTAGTTGTGTGCTGCTTTTGTTATATGAGCTATGTTATAGTTTATTAATTTATAGCTTTTGAGTGGAAAGGGTGATTTAAAATGACATGTTAAACATAGAAATCGAAGAGGATTTAAAATTGTTAGAGTTCATTGTGAACAAATCACACAAAGGATGGATCCATTTCAACTAGTGCAATAACTTGGACTCTGTAGGGCATTCATGGGCTGAAGCAGTCATTAAGGGACCCAATTATGTGTAGTTTTTCACTGTTCCTAAAGCAGATCAATAAATTAAAGGTTGTATTTATAATTATCTCTGTGGATAATCATGTTTCCTGAGTTAATGCTTGTTAAAATTAAGTTATGTATTTATTTTGTCAAACACTAGTGATATCAATATATATTGGTTTGCAGTTTTCACATATACTGTATCTCAGCTGAATTGTTGCCTAACACATGGCTTCTCTTCTGGAGTTTATAATGCATGTTAAAAGAGAAGTGATTTTTATTGCTTTCTTTTGGAACTTCTTCATGGAGAATAAACTCTGGGTAAATGATGCATTTGATCTGATGGTGAAAGATAAGAGCAGTGATATGTATTGTTTGGAATAATCTGTCACAGATACTGTCAGAGCATCTCTAGAGAGCTTGGCCATATTTTTTATGTTGCATTTTTCTTCAAAGAAAGATATTACCCATTTCTGAGATGACAAAAGAGCAGAAGAAAATGGGTTGTTGCTTGAAGCAAAAGCGAGCGCATTATCACTCACAAATAATGTTATTATAAACTTGAAGCCATAAACATATGTGTGTATACACATTTCCATTTTAAAAGAAAAAGGCCAAAAGGACTTGCACAGCAACGCAGGATATGCATATAGGAAACATGTGAGTTGCCTTAATATTTTTAAAGGAATTGATAATTTCTGCACTGTCTTTCTGTACAATTATATATTGAATAATTTTGTTACATAAGATTTTTACAGTTGTTTTAGTAACTTAATACCTCTATGGAATTCCTAAGAGCTGTCTGTGTTTGCTATTGAATGTCTTCTGAGTTGAGTAACTTCTCAGCCTTTTAAAAATATCCTTGAAAAATTCATCATTCTTTTGCATTTACGCAAAAGGAATCAATACCTCTAGTCATGCTTGTTGCTTATCTGTTTGGATTATCCTCATAGGGAAAATAGAGCTCATACCAGATATCACAGAGTAACTTCACCTAAACTCCCTGCCTATCACCCTCCAAACTCACAAGCATCCTGCCCTCTAATTTCTGAACCTAAGATGGAAGAGTCGTCTAGGCTGTGGATTTTACTCCGCATCTGACATGCAGTTAAGGATTCTTCCAGATCAAGAGTTTGCCTAAAGCGCGAGGACTAACACTTGAACTCAGGGCCTCGGGATGATGTCCTTCACATTATTTTCCAAGCTCTTGGCTGTTAAAACAAGGCTATATTCTCCCTAGTACTCCTTTCTAGAGGCTTTACTTTTATGGACTTATTTCTGCAGGAGATGGGCAGAGAAGGATGGTTTGGCTGCTGTTGGCTAGCACTTCATGTCATTTGGGGAGGGGGAGATTCTTCTTTCTGGGTTTCATATCTACAACAGAATCATCTCTTATTTCATAATAGATTTTGAGCCAACAGAATCATCTCTTATTTCATAATAGATTTTGCTACCTAAACTTGAATGTTCATCTAGCCTTAAATTCTAGATTTTTTTCTTTAAGAGTAGAATTGATATACAGAAGATTTTCAATGACAGACTATAATATAATTGGGTCTCTTTTGTATCAAATTCTTAATATTAGATATAAGAAAATAAACATTGAAGAAATATTTCAGTACAAGATTAAGTTGCATTAAGATTTAACAGACTGATAAAGATTGAAGTTTCTGGAATGCAAGGTATTTTTTCATATGTTTACTTGGTCACATACTAGTTTTGTGGTTTTGATTCAGTTAGAGAGATTGTGTTTGCCTAAGTGATTTCTATTGTGAAAAGGAATAAAACTATTTATTATGTGTGATTATTGTGAATTTTTGTATTTAACCCAGTTTGGTCTCAGTAATTAAACATATTGAATACATATGCAATTTCATTTTGGATTCTTTAATCAATTCTGAAAGAGACAGTATTATTCTCATTTTGTACTTAAAGAAACTAAAGGCTAGAGTGTTTTACTAATTTGCACCAGATTATCCAATTAGTATCAGACAAAGCTAAGATTAAATCTAAGACTGTGTTTTCAAAGGCTTTAGTGTCCCTTTCAGAGCAGTCTTTATTTGCTGACTATTGGCTATTTTTACAGAATATATTGGTAGAGTCTGTACATAGACTACACTCACAGACATACAAGTTAGTAAATTTTGGATTACATATGGGAATTCAAAGACCACTTTACCTGGAAAATTTTGACATCCCTGTAAGCTACTGTAAAGAGAGAGGGAAAGTATATGGGGGAGAGGGTTGATTTTGGGAGAAAAGAAGTCCAGTTAGGATGATATATTGGATGCTTTGAAAGGAAAAGTTGGGATAAAATAGTGGAAGGTGGAAGCAGAGTGGATAAGTAATATAAGAGAGAGAATTCTCAAACACACAGCACATAGTTTAGGTCTAAGTATTATTATCAGCAGAAGTAGTAAAAGGTGGAATGACTTTCAATAATGAAATAATTTCTATACAGGATATGTCATTTTACCAAAATTTGAATTTATATTTTATCATACTACTTTTTAAAATCTGACTTTATGACTTAATATGAGATGATGTACACAAATGTTCTTTAAATTAGCAGTCATTAAAGTACATCACTAAAACATTTCAATTAATAAAATTAATGCTATATACTTTGTAACTAAGCTACTGAAGAAGTTATATTTTTCAATATTAAGCTTTTTCTGCTCTTCTCTCTCTCTTTCCATGTCATTCTCTTTCTTATTTATTTCTTCATGAAGCCTCATTTTGTCTTGCTACAGAATTCAGAACCTGTATTTTATTCATTCCTTTGCCTCTGTCCTTGGAGAGTATTTATACCTTGGCAAGGCTTTGAAAAGAAGTAAGACTTGTGGCCTTCGCTATCACATTTCCTTCACCAGTTTGTCCAGTATTTTTTTAGGAATAAAGTATATACACAAATCAGAAGGAGATCACAATGTGTGGCCATACTACATCTATGCTTATAGATATTATTATGTAAACTTGGATCAAAAATTCTGTATCTCCATTTCTCCTGTACTCTCAGTATGCTATACACATTTCTACTAACACTCTACACTTATGCTATTGAATTTTTTGATAGTTTCAGTTTTTTCTTATTCAAGATTATTAAATTGGATCACTAAAATTATCTGTTAGTGTTTTTATGGTTTATATCTTACATTTATATCTTTAATTTATTTAGAATATATTTGAGCATAATTAGTATAAAGTTGTAATACAACTTATTTTTCTCCTCTATGGCTAACAAATTCATTTTGCCAATCTATACAGATTTGAGAAAATCCACAATTTAAAAGCCAAAAATATTCTTAGCAGTTATGTAAGTTATTAATACTACTAATTACAGTAATAATATTTTCTTATTTTTGTTTCTATGACTAGCAGACAGATACTATAGCCATATCACCAAAAATCTTTGACCCTTCTTTTGAAGATTGAATCTAATGTGTATAATCTACTTCAAAAGGCTTTAGTCCTTGAGCTCTTTTGTTTAATATTTTGCTCCTTGTATGAAGAACTACAGGTTTTTAAAATTGATAATAAATATTAGTATCGAATTCATGAATGCAAGAACAGTGTTGCTACTCCCTGGAGATAACTGTTATATTAAATTATAAGGATATTTTCCATAGTATTTCAATTCTATTTCCCAAACTTTAGTATTGTGCCTGCTTCGTGCTTGTTTAGGAAAGCATGCTGTCCTGGCAAATGACTGTCATTAAACTATTTGGCACAGATTTAACTTCCTTTGCTGGATATAAAATTCATCTAAGAAGTAATGCACCTTAATTTTTAGACAGTGATTTTGAGAGAAATAGTTCTGAATAGAGAATAAAAACCTTGTCTCTTGTGCAGTTAACCCAGTCATTAAAAACTGATGTGGTAAATCAAAAGGATAAGAAGTGTTTAATGACAATGGTTACTTCTTTTAATTATTTGGGCATTTTTATCAATGGAGCTCAATATAATTTAGTTTAACATTTATTAACTCTAAAATGCTAAGAATGGTTTCACATTATATGAATTATAATGACAGCAAACAGATCTGATTTTACTTAACTGCATTAAATTCTCTATTTTATTTGTGATTATTCAAATAATATAGACATAAAATATCTATTCAAAACTAGGGTTAGCAATCTTTAAGATATGTGTTAAGCTCTCTGTAATGTAAAAGCCTAATGATACTTGCCAGCTATATGATCTTGCACCTTATACTGAGTCACATAGTCTCTCTCAGATATAACTTTTATTCATTATATAATTTTGTTATTCAATTTCTATGTGCTGAATGGACTGTATGACTGTAGTAGTCACTTTATGATCAGTGCAACACAATGCCTGAGGCCTGTAAATTAAAGGAGAAGAGGTTTATTCTAATACACAGATTCAGAGGTTCAGTCCATGGTTGACTGGCTTCAAGGCAAAAACATCACGGTGGAGGTGCATGGTAGAGGAAAGAGGTTCATTTCTGGCACTCAGAATGCAGAATGAGAAAGCAGAAGCAGGGACAAGAATGTACTTATCAGGTCATACCCTCCATGACCCACTTGTTCTGACCAGGCATATTGGTGATCATAGTATCCCTTGATCTATTCACTTTCCAAAAGCCCTGTCTCTGAACACAGGAGACTTAGGGGAGTCATTTTAGACCTACACCACAACAATGAGTAAGAACTACGTTTATCTAGATGTGGTGAAGCATGCCTGTAATCCCAGGTCTGGGAGGCTGAAGCAGGAGGATCACTGTGCGTTTGAGGTCAGCCTGGGCTACATAGTGAGTTTAAGGTCAGTCTACGCTATGCAGCAAGACCCTGTCTCAAAAAAACAAAAACAACTAAATTCATTCCCAATTTTCTAGTTAAAATTGACCGAATATTTCCTATCAGTAAGTCTTTTTCTAAAAATGTGTTCTAATTAGATGCAGTGAAAAACACAATTAACAATCTAAATGCTGATATTTATCAGCTGTTTAAAGTTACATAAATTATTTAATCATGTTTCTCCATCTTCTCCATTAATGATGTGTAGGATGTAAGCAGGAATGTGGCGACTGAAATTTCATAGGGGTTTTCAAACTTGAGAGAGAGTGAGATGTGTTAGCGGCGAGTGGAAGCACTGAGTACGGCGAGGGTAACACGGAAACCAATGTTTCTTTCTTCTAAACACGGTTAAATTTATTTTTTTCTTTATAGCAAGCAATGGAGATATTGAGCATTTAGAAAGATGTATAATTATTGTAACACTATATCAAATCTACATAATTTTATGCAAAACTTGTGCTTAATATGGTTGTATGGCCTGAGCATTTTATGCTTACCATGCCATTAAACTTGTATTAATATCCTGGTTAAATAGCTCATGGGTTATTCCATGCTTAGGAATACTTATTTTATTGTATTATATATTGTACTTCATTTTACCACACCTAAGATGGTATATGTTTAATAAATCATAAGTATTGAATTCTATGAACTCATTTTTACTTTATTTAAAAATATGTAGTTTATTAATAGTAAATCTTTCTGGGATAATGCTTAATTCTGACTACTATTTAATCCTGTTCTAAATTTCTCTGACCTTCAGTGTGCTCATCTGTAAAATCAGAATTATAATACCCCATTTAAAAATAATTTCTATGAGAGTAACAGAAAAAAAATTCTGCCAAGCATTTAGTCGAGTGCGGGAGCACATGACTGTCCTTCATATTGTTACCACTAATATAACCTGTCTACATTTTAAAGATTATTTCTTGAAACTATTTTTATCAATTTTGTAAGCTTTGTTCTCAAACTCTATTGTACCACAAATCCTGCATTACAAATGTGACTTAAGTGCCCCCCTAAATTGTCCCATAGTACCCCAGTCTTACTTTGGATTTACTTTGCTTTAGTGAACTTTATACCCCAGTCCCATATCTTGCCCTTTAATTTTATTTTATGTGCCCAGAGAAGCTTGAGTACTTGAGTTTGGAAAACATTTGATTAATCTTACTTTACTTTTGCTTTTTGTTTTAATTTTATTATTTTGAAGGTAGTAAAATACAACAGAACAAGACAGAACAAAGCCAATTGAGAGAGTGCAGTGAAATTGGTACAGAACTTCTCAGCAGGTTACCGGGATTGCAGTAATAGGTGCCATAGTATATCTCTTTATCTTCACAATAGTTGTTCTTTCAATCAGGTATAGAAAAATCAAAGGAAATACAGAACATTATAGAACTTATCAAAACAGAATATTGAATAGAGCAATACCATTAATCAGAACAAAGCAAAACAGTGATAAAAATATTTGCCTTCAAAGAGATGGTAGAAGGAAATCCTTCCTATTTGCTATATTGCAATCTCCCAAGAGATGCCCACTTTTCTTTTTTTGTTTGTTTGTTTCGGTTTTCTTTTTGCACTACTGTGTTATTTTACCCAATAGTACTCTACAGCAGAGCTACATCTCAAACCCTTTTTATTTTTTGTTTTGAGACAGAATCTTGCTAAGTTTCTTGGGCTGGCCTTGAACTGGGCAGTCCTCCTGCCTCATCCTCCCAAGTAGTTGGGATTCCAGATACTACCACAGCTGCTAATTTATTTCAATAACAAAATGCTCTCCTTGTCTATTTTGGATATTCTTCTTGCTTTTCCTCCTCATGGATAAGCAGAAGGTATAGGTAGTTTTCATTGGTTAATGCAGCAATAGCTTCAGTTTCTCTGTTATTTCAAGTACTTTTGGTTGCTAGGGACAGGAACTCACCTTTAAGAAGTCAAAACTCATCTTAAAGTTGCTTAGTCTTAAGTAACATGTAGAAAGTAATTAATATGATGAAAAGCCAAATGTCAGTTATAGTTTAATGATGGTTGAATCTGAGAGGTTCAACCAGTATTGTCTTTTGCCTTTAGTTCTTTGTGTGTTTGTATCCCTGTTTGTTATTGCTATTGTTATTGTTCAACTACTTTAGTCCTTTGGCTCTTTGTGGCTATTAGATTTTATTTTTTGATATGTGCTAGAAAAAAGGTTGCTTGCCATTATAACTTCATATTTATGGATAGCAGAAAAGTGGAAACATGTTTCCAATAGCTCTGAAAATTGTTTTAGTGAACACTTTGGCTATACTTAGCTCATACACCCAGCTCTGAAGCAGTCAACAATGGGCAGGAGGGGGGACTACCCTGACAAAATAGTTCATGTTTCCAGTCCAAGACTACAGGATGTGAGCTTTATTTAAATCTGCAATAAGCAAACTGACCTTTTGGCTAAATCTAGCCCACTGCTTGCTTTTATACAGTTTTATTGTATATAGACACAATGTCTGTTTCTCATTGATGGGACACAAAATCTGACATCTGCAGGTTAATAGAGAAGTTAATTGGGCTCACAGTTTGTAGAGGTTTCAGTCCATGGTTGGCTGGCTGAAAGGCAGGGTGGGATGGTAGGGTGCCACATTCAAGCAGGGTTGCTCATGGCATGGCAGACAGGAAATAGAGAGATCACGGGAGGGAGAAAAAGGTACACCTTTCCAGGCCAAGCCCCCGGTGACTCACCTCCTCCGACCAAGCTTCCCTTTGCAGTCACATTTAGTACCACATCCCATGATCTCATCACCTCCAAACAGCCCCACTTGTGAGCGCATGAGGCTTGGGGGGGACATCTGGGTATAAAGTGTAATATATAACCGTTCATGCTGCATTGTCTTTCGCCACTTTCATACTAAAATGGCTAAGTAATAAGTTAAAACTGAGATTATATAATGTTTCTATAAACAAATCATAGAATTTTTGCTGTCTGGTCCTTTATAGAGAATATTTGCTAACTTTTCTAGATAGATTTCAAAGACTACCCCAAGTGACCTATGCCTTTATATAACCCTCTTCACGATGGTGGGCAAGATCAGTGAATTTGATGAGGTACCTCTCCCGGGATTATGTTTCCTGTGTGGCAAAAGGAATTTTTTCTAATGCAATTGAGTTCTCCAATCAATTGAGTTAATGAAAAGAGAGACTATTCTGAGTAGTCCTGACATAATCAGATAAGTTTTTAAGAGAAAGGCTAGAAATTAGAAGGGATGCCAGAGAGATTTTCTCCTGATACTCAGTAAGAAAGGAAACATTTATGTTGTTGACTTCTGTGGAGGCCAGGTGACAATGGCCTGAGAGTTTTCCAAAGGAGCTGACCACAGTCCCCTGCCTGGCAGATAGCATTCAAAACAGCTGCATGGAAATTTGCTTTGCCAAGGGTGACCTGAGAAGAAGCTCTAGAGTGTCACCTGAGACTTTTGGCCTGACCAAAACTTTGCTTTCAGCCTGTGGCGCTCAAAAGAGAACCCAGTGAGCTGACTCATTCACAGGCTTGTGACCCATGTTTGACTACGAGATGATAAAATCTGGGTTGTTTTTAAAGCTACTCACCTTTGTGATTATTTGTTACTCAGCAGCATAAAACTAATACAGACTTTTGTAGTACCTTGGTTTGGAGTGCTTTTGTAACAAATACCTAAGAAAAAAAGTAGCTTTAGCTTCTGGCTGTATGTGGAAGCCTTAGAATTTTAAGAGGGATGAGAGAGAGTATCTAAATTTTCTGAATGATGAAACAAGCCATTGATTGGGATAAAATGTTGGCAAAAGCATTTTTGAGAAAAGACATTATGCAAAAAACACAAATAGTAAAATGATTATGATAGTTAAGCAAATTAATCTACCCTTTGCTTTTTGCAGTTATTTTTATGATGAGACCATCTAAAATCTACTCTCCTAGCAAATTTCCAGTATATAATACAATATTATTAACTAGCTTTCATGCTGTACATTAGATGTTTCAATTTATTCATCCTGTGTAACCACAAGTGTGGGCCCTTTGGCCTGCTTCTCCCTGTTTCCTCCCATTTCCTGCCCCTAAAAACCACCATTGGACTCTCTGTGTCTATGTTTTCAACTTCTGTGTATTTGTGAGATCCTGTAGTGTCTTTCTTTTTGTATGCATTTTATCTTACTTAGCATAGTGTACTCCAAGTTCATCCTTATTGTCTCAAATGTCAGGACTTCATTTTTTAAGGCAGTGAAATGCTCCAATATGTGTGTATATGTGTATGTGTCTGTATATGTATATGTAGATATATCTGACTTTGTATGCCTATATATATGCACCACAGTTTTATATATGACTGTATATCATAGTTACATATATATGTACTACAGTTTTTTTTTTTTTGTCATGTATCTGCTGGCAGATACTTGGAAAGTTTCCAAAACTTGGTCATTGTGAATTATATTGTAATGAATATAGTAGTAGAAACAGTGCTTTAGGGTGCAGATTTAATTTCCTTGGAGTAAATACCTAGCAGAAGGAATGTGGATCACAGAATAGTTAGTTCATTTGCAAAGTTGTGAGGAACCGCTGTGCGATTTCCATAGTAGCTTGACCGTTTTGTGTTCTCCTTACCAGCATGCAAGGGTTCAATTCTTTCATGTCTTTGACAACAATTATCTAGTTTATTTATTTATTTAATAGTAGCCATCCTGAGAGATGTGAAATGATATCTAATTGTGGTGTTGGCTTGCATTTCCTTGATGATTAGTGATGTTAAACTTTTTAAAATATCTTTTTGACCATTTGTATGTCTTCTTTTGGGAAATTTCTCTTCAGTTATTTGTACCCCCTTTTTTGTTTTGAATTGTGTGAGTTCCTCATATATTTTGACTATTAGTTTCCTATCAGATATATATTTTGAAATGCAGGTATTCTTCCAATCATAAGCTGAATTTTCATTTTATTGATTATTCTCTTTGCTGTGCAGATTTTTTTAGTTTGAAGTAGTCTAATTTGCTCATATATATGTGTGTGTATATATATATGTATATATTATATACACACACATATATACTTACCTGAGTATTTGATATTATATTAAAAGATTTTTTTCTGAGACTAACAAAAGTAGCTGTTCCCAGGTTGGGAATTTAGCTCAGTGGCATAGACACCTGCCTAGCAAGCGTGAGGGTGTGAGTTTGACACCCGGTTTAAAAAAAAAAACAAAAAAACCCCCCAAAAAACAAACAAAAAAGTAGCCTTTTCCTATACTATATTTTCTTCTAGGAATTTTATGATTTTGGATTTTATGACTCAGTCTTTAATCATCAATTTTGAGGTGGTTCCTGCATGTGTTGTCAGAGAACGATCCAGTTTCATTCTTTTGCACATAGATATCCAGTTGTCCTGACACGACTTGTTAAGCAGCCTAGCCTCTCCTGGCCATCTTTTCACTCAGAAGGAACAGTGTATGGATGAGGAGACTGAGCTCCCCAAGGTGGCGATGACTTCATATTCCTCACAGAGATGAGTGACTGTAGAATAACTCTCAGAAATCAGCTGCTTAATGTTTGTGAAATGGAACAAATTTTAAGAATGCTATTCCACAAAAAGCTGTTTGATATAAAAGAAAATAACCCCATTTGTTAAAAATATTTATTATTTTTAGTGTCTCATATTTATTATTGATTTTTCTATATTTCTCTTATTTTAATAGAAAAATTTCATTAAACAGTTTGCATTTTGAACTGAACTCAGTTTTTTTTACTAGACTCTATATTTAGTTCCCAGAATATTTTCTTTTTTCATAAATGTGCATGTGATTATTGCATTTTTTCACAAGGAGCTATTTCTTAATATTTTCTCTGTTTTTAAAGAACTTTTTATATTTAACTTTTTTATGATTTAAAAAACTTTTTGCTACCATTTATTTTTCTTCTTCAGTCCAATTCCTCAATTTCTAAGCTTTGCTTATAACAATTAAATGTTTATATTGACTATCACTTATTTTTGATAAAGTGACCTTTATTTCCTTTAGCTATTCAGACATTTATCTTTAAATATAAAGTGATTTGGTATCTTTATTTTATTGTCATTCTTCATGGAAATATCCTGTTTTAATTCAATTCTGTTCATGGTGATTGAATGCATAATCCTTTCTCCACCCTTGTTTTTACAAGTGTAATAGTTTTCTACAAAGTATCATGAACTTTATTTTTTGACATGATTTTTATCAGTATCATAATTACATTTGTATTTTTGAACATCTCTTAAACATTTATTAATAATAAATATAGTGTGAATTTATTTTAGTTAGTAATTGCTAGTGTGTAGCTTGCTATCTTAAAACTAAAATGCTTTCATTCCTCATACTCAAGAATTTCTTTCATACATCTGAAAAATCATGTTTCTTACATTGTTGAAATATGTGAACAGCATTGTTCTCTGTGAAGAGTTTATTAAAGTTGAATGCATTTGAAGGGTTTAGTCTGGGAATTAGTTAAAACCTGCAGCAAAATGCATCTGACAAATAATTATGTATAAAATTATTATTGTGTTATATGGTAATTAAGTTTATGTAGTATCTATTTCATTTGATTTTCTTTTAAGTTTTTATGCATATTCCATTATTTCTTTGTTGAGCTGGAAGAGAGCTAGAGGGAAATGATTTTCTATATTGTCTATGGGCAATTTTATGAATGCAGTCTCATGTATATAAATAAATAATGATTTTTTAAAAAAAATTTCATGATCGAAATGGGAAATGAGGCATGAAGTGTTATCTTTTTTTTATTTTAATGAAGAGGACTTTTATGTGATAGTGTTGGAAACCAGCATATCATCTTTTCTGCCCAGTTAATTTCTCCCACACTCACAGGTTCCCAATATTACATTTTCAGCTCACACATTTCTTTGAAACCCAGCTATGTGTAGCTAGCTGTTCAATTGACATGTCATCTTGGCTGTCTCAAAGAAATCTGAAATAAATGCATGTGTGAATTAACTCATGTTATCTCCTACCCTTGGTACCTAGTTCAGTGACTGACATCATCATCTGTCCTGTTAGGTATGTCAAAAAACATAACTCTCTTCACATTCATCTGTGTCTTTCTTCCTACAACAAACTTTTCACAAATTTTTAAATTTTTCTTTCCTTCTCTTTTTTTCACCTCATTAGTATGTCTTCCCCTCTTCCTGTTATCCTAGTCAAATCACCTTCCCTTATAATGTTTACCTTTCAAAATAAACCTCTGTAACACATATTTTAGTGATTTCCATTGTTGTTAAGATAAGGACAAACATTGTTATCACTGTAAACAGGAAACAAGAAATCGTGGTCCTTTTATCATTTCATGAAATTTGCATCAAATTCCCATTGGCTTTTTTAAAAAATTTAAAATGGAAAAAAGAATAAAAACAATGATACAGAATTTTGAAACAACATAATAGGAGATTATCAATGATTAATATATTGCATATTGTTATCTTCAAAGTAGTTGCTCAGATTAAAAGATATAAGCATGAAAAAACTGATCAAACAATGAAAGCACAAACCACTCCTTTTTATATATATATATAAAATCTTTCCCCCTCTTTCTTTTCTCCTTTTCTTCCTTTTGAGCAGTTTCTTCCCCTTTCACTTTCATAATATCTGTTATACGTTTTGGATTCTATTAACTCTCAGTTTTTTACACTGGGGGACAATACAATGTTTGCACATGTAAGTGATTTTTTTCACTTGTGATTATGGTCTCTAGTTGCATCCATATACCTATAAAAGCCTCAAATTTCTCCTTTTTGGCTGAGTAACATTGCATTTTATAAAACTACCACATCTTTTTTATCCACTTTGTAGTTGATGGGCATTTGGGTTGTTTCCTGGATTTAGCTATTATAAATTGTGCAGCTGTAAACATGGGTGCACATATATCACTGTGGTATGATGTTCTCAGTTCTTCTGAAAAAATATCAAGTAGGCCAATAGTGCAGTAAAATGGGAAGTCTAATCCTAATTTTTTGAGGAATCTCCACATCAATTACCACAGTAGTTGCTGCAGTCTACTCTCCCATCAGTGGAGAAGGGTTCCTTTTTCCCAATGGCCCTGCCAGTATTTGTTATTGATTTTTTGATGATAGCCATTTGTTCTGGAGTGAGAAGGAATCTTAGTTTTGTTTTAATTTGCATCTCTCAAATGACCAGTGATGTTGAACATTTTTTTCATATATTTATTTGCCATTTGTATTTCTTCATCTATGAAGTATTCATCTCAGTTGCCCATTTTGGGATTGAGTTTTTGAATTTGGAAAGCCTGAATTTTTTCAATTCTTAACGTGTTCTAGGTAAGTCTTTTGTCTGAGGGACAGCTGGTTAGAATTTTTTCCCATTCTGTGGGTCATTTTTGGTGATTTCCTCTTTATCTTTTAGGGTCCTTCTTTCAGGTCCTCTGATACATTGTGCCCTCACTTGAGGCCGGTTCTTTGCATATGCTCAGACACAACTGCTACTGAACAAAACAGCTATTGAAAGGTAGGGTAGTACATCAACTAGACTAACAAAGTGTTTTTTTCCTTATAGTCATATTTCTATTGTTAAAAACAGAACATGGAAAATACACTGTCAAAATACTAGCATTTGAGATTTCTTTTGAAGTCTTTTTGAATAATGGATTTCATGTTCACTAATTCCTATTTGTCCTTCAGATAGCATCAAGCCTCACTTTCCTCAGAGAAGTTTTCCCTGACCATTTGTTTTCAGGTTCTTTTCATATTCATTTTCTTATTGAGCCTAAACAATTGTTTCTTTTATTTTTAGAACATTGCCTTATCACTCATGATTAATGCCTGTTTCCTGGTTTCTGAGAGAGCAGGAAGTCTATCTCTTTTTCTCCATTGCTTTATCTCCAGGGTCTCATATTCTCTAGATCACAATAGTAAGTTATTTTTGAGTGGAAGAATATAAAATCTATTAAGTGAGAGAGCTGGAATTTGAAATCAGAGCTGACTCCAAAACTACAGTTCCTCAGTGACACTATATTTTTGAGCATATTATAATAACACATTACCATACTGAATGTTTAACACTAACCTTGTATATGTTGAAAAGCAAAATGAGAATCTTTAGTTTTTTCAATGTCATCAGTATAATGATGCTTTCTGGATTTGTAGTATTAACAAAATGAAGAATTATGGTGAGGGAGATGATGGGGTGCCTAGGAAAATTTTTGAAGAATAAGATATTTAGAAAAAGTAAACTTTCATAATCACTTTTGTAAGACAGCCACACTTTTGGTAGTTAACTGTGTCAGTCTGGGTGAGAAACATCTAGTAGGCACCTGTGAAATAGGGCTGGCTTGAAGAAAGCAGAATGAATGGGGCCCACCCTGTTCCTTTCTGGCCTCCATTGCAAACTTGAGTTGGCAAAAGGAGTCTAAGACAATTAACTGATTTTATGAGAAGATTGTAAACATACCAGCAGAAGCATTATTGAAATCATACAGCTAGATTTTATGTTGTATGCAGTTGTTTCCAAAACATCTGAGCAGGGAAGCTTCGATATTTAAAAAAAAATCAGAATATTACTGACAAAATTTAAAATTCATTTTCTATTATCTTTCCATATATGTCTTTTACTTTTTCCCTTTCTTACTCTATTCCTTGATCTTTCTGCCTCTCCCTCTCCCTAATTATACTGTAGTCCCAAATATGTTCATATTACAATACTGTACATGTCCTGGAATTCTTCAAATATTTGGTTTAGCTGACCTGTGGAGAACTGAGGGCAGGGCTTAACATTGACAGCTTTTTCTCTCTTGCTGTGAAGACTATAGTGGTTTCATGGAATAGAAAATGAAGAATTTTCTATATTAATTTCAATAGTTTATTTTTACTTTTTTATGTCATCAAAATATTTATCATATTATTTTAAGAAAGCAGTATAATTTCTATTTTAAAATCCTAAAATAAAAACATTCTAAATAATACTTATGCCATTTGATTTTTCATTTATTTATTTTATTTATTTCATTTTGGTTTTAAAGTGCTTGTATTTGTAATTTAATCTTGATATCAAAATTGTATTGTTTCTTGCTCTTGCTACTTATATCTTTATTTTTATATATTTAACACATAGTTAATCAACTTGAAGTTGACATTGTTTTTAAAATCACCTTGGAAGAAATGACCCCAAAATCAATTTCATAGGTTACATTTACTTTTGAATCATTGTACCAGATCAATTTGTTTTAAGAACTGAAGTTATTTTCTTGTCAGGAGCCAATTTTGACACTTGAGACTGACTTTTTGGGCAGCCTGAGATTGCTTATTAGCAAGAAATTTGAGTTGCATCTTGATCTGTTCCTGTCTTTATTTATATCCTTTTAACAATAGGAATTGTCTCATCTTTTATAGTCAGTTTTGTAAGATACACCTTTGATAGTTAACTGTGTCAATTTGAGTAAGAAACACTGACCCAAAATGGATGAGCATAGTTCTGGGGGGTGGCTGCAGGGATTTACTGAAGATAGAAGATGCAACCTGGGTGTAAGTGTTACCACCCATGAGCCTGGAGCCTGTATGGAATAAAATAGAAGCAGAAGGAAGGGTGCCTTCTGTTTCCCTGGAGGAGCTGCAGTCCTCACTCTCACCTTGCATGTTGCATCTTGACTTCCAGTGCAGACACTTCAGCCTCCAGACAGACCCTTAGTATCCCATCACAGATCTCAGCCTCCTGATATTGACAAGCATGGGACATTACATTGAGCTCCAGGCCTTCAACTAGATCCTAGGATCTGCACTGCACAGATGGCTCCTTTGCAGTCTTCTACACTTGACTCTGTGGGTGGCCATTGCCAGCCTATTTTGTAAATCCTTCCATGTTTGTATATCATGTATTAAATCTGTTTCTGTAGTAAGCACTGAAAACCAACACCCAAGCCCAAAAATGGAATGATTAAGTTCTACAGGCTCCTGGGTTTAAATCATTAATTCTGATTAATAGCCTAATTATTTAGATGAAAGCATTTGGTCTACTTACATTCAATATCACTAGATGATATATTGGACTAAATTTTACTATTTTTCCTTCTTTACATCTTCTTCTTAAAAAACGAATTTATTATTGTCAGTAGTGCTCCACTTCTTTCTGCACTTTCAGTGCTTCATAGGCACATGAGAGATCACTCCTGGTTGCTTCATTTGCTCATCACATTCTAATGCAAGTTAGTGCTTTTACTTCTTCCCAGAAAATTATGTTATTTGTGGCCTTTCTGTTTTTACAATTCTATCTTTATTGTACATTGTATTTTGTATATATTTTAAACTCCATAAAACTTTATTATTATAAACATAGTTGTTTATAAGATATATTCACATATTTACCTATTATTTCTCATTATAAATTCATATACCCCAGAATAGCCAAGTGAGATAATTATGGTTTAAGAATTTCCTTAAGTTTCTTCCTAACTTGATCCAGGAACCATCTGAGACCCGTGCTGTCTGGGAGTCTGTTCCCAGTGACTTGCTCTCATCCAGGAATCCACAGTCAGGCCTGCAGGGACTGGAAAGCTGCATCCAGTGACCTGTCCACATTGAGGAACCATAGAGGAGGCTCCTGAGGATTGGGAGACTGCCCCCAGGGACCCACACAGCCCCAGGAATCCTAGGTGAGACCTACAAAGACTAGGAGTCTACCAGTTCTCTCCCTAAACCCAGGAAACATCTCTCAAGCCAGTGGGGACTGGGAGTCTGTTCCCAGAGACCAGCAGTCATAGACTATCCTTAGTGAGGCCCACTTCTGGATGGGCTACCAGCACAGGATCAACTAGGACTTGACCTATGGTTGATTTGGAGGAACACAGGAAAAGCGAAAATGAAAGAACAAAATGCAATTTCAAACTGCCATCTCATCTAGATCAAGTACAGGACACATAGACAAGGATTAAATTGGAAATCACACATCTGATATTTCTGAAATGATACCAACAGAAGTAAAAACAAACAAACAAACCAACAAAACAAAAAACTTCAGGAAGCTGTCAAGGAAATATATTGGAAATGATCTCTCCGGTAAAAATAGGAATGATAAACATAGTGAAAGAATTGGTGAATATATCCAAAGAAGACATAGATTAAAAAATAGAGGAACATAGAAAAATGATGGAAACCTTGAATGAACAATACAGGCAACAATTAGAATACATGAAACAGATTCAAGGAGACATCCAGGAAATCAAAAATTCCATTTAAAGCTGGCAAAACTGCATAAATTGAGTTGGAAGACAGACTCTCAGCTCTTGAAGTCAGGGTTGTGGTCAGTGATCATGAAAGGAAAGATCTGTTTAAAATAATGAGGAATCAGGAAATAGCAAGTCAACAGCTACAAGATAATGCAAAGAGAAACAATATAAACTGGTAAGTGTCGAAGAAAAAGAAGACAACACAAATGACATAAAAAGACTGTTTGTAAAAATAATAGCAGAAAATTTCCCAAACATGGGAAAAGAATCTGACATGCAGATAAGGAAGTCATATACAACTACAATTAGCCATAACCAAAATAAATCTACACCTCAACATATAATAGTGAAGATCTAAGAATTTCAGCATAAGAACAGAATATTAAAAACTGCTAGAGAAAAGAAACAGATGACTGAGAAAGGAAAGCCTATCAGAATCATGGAAGACTTCTTAACACGAAACATCAAGTCAAGAAGAGCATGGAGTCAAGAATTTCAAGTACTGAAACAAAACAACTTTGAACCCTGATTGATGTATCCTGCAAAACTATCTTTCAAAATCAGTGGAAAAATAAGATACTTCCACAACAAAGAACAACTGAAGAACTTCGTGACCACACAATACACTCTACAAAGAGTAATGAAATACATTCTAGAAAGAGATAAAAATGACCACAATTCTAAAAACAACAACAGAAAGAAACCGATTAGCAGGACAAGCAGTGAAACAAAGGAGAAAAGTAGAGAAACAACAACAAAAAAGGATAATATGATAAACTAAACCAATACTTATTAATTATAACCATTAACATAAATAGCCTCAATTCACTAATTGAAAAAAACAGACTGGCAGAATGGATCAAGAAACAAAATTCAATAATATACTGTATATAAGAAACACATTTAACTCTATAGGAAATTCATAGATGGAAAGTCAAAGGATGGAAAACAATGCTCCATATGACAGAAACCCAGAAAAAATCAGGGGTAGCTATTCTGTGTGCAGACAATGTGAACTTCAAATCAAGAATGATCAAAAGAGATAAAGGAGGTCACTACATACTTTTTAGGGGAAAACTTCAAGAGGAAGATACAACAATCATAAATATATATGCACCAAATATGGAGAACCCAAATTTATAAAACAAATATTAATAGACATGAAAAATCAAATAAACAATAATATAATGGTGGATCTTCACACCCCATTGTCACAAAGAAATAGGTCAACTAGACAAAAAATCAGCAAAGAAATAATAGAACTGAATCAAAGTTGTGAGCAAATGGACTTAGTAAATATGTACAGAGTGTTCCATTCAACATCAGAAAACACATTCTTCTCAATTACACATGGGCTATTCTCCAAAATAGACCATATACTTACCATAAAACATGCTTAAGTAAATGTAAAAGAATTGAAATGATCCCATTCATATTATCTGACCATAGTGCACTGAAATTCAAAATTAATGACAGAAGAAACCTCAAAAGCTCCAAAAACACATGGAAATTAAATAGCACCCCACTGAAAAACCAGTGGGTCACAGGGGAAATTGAAGAAGATGTTAATATATACAATCAAGTGAAAATGAAAATATAACTTACTAGAGCCTGTGGGATGCAAGAAAGCTGTCATCAAAGGGAAATTTGTAGTGGTGAATTCTCAAATCAGGAAAATAGAATGAGCACAAATCAACAACCTAATGTTGCATCTCAGACTTCTAGAGAAAGAAGATCAAGTCAAGTCCAAAGTTCAAAGAAAGGAGGAAATTATAAAGATCAGAGCAGAAATTAATATAAGAAAACAATACAAAGAACTGGGAAATAGAAAAGTTGGTCTTTGAAAAAATAAATAAAATTCATAAACCCCTAGCTTATCTTATCAAAAAAAGAAAAAACTCCAATTCATACAATAAAGAATGAAAACAATGAAATCACTACAGATCCTGTGAAAATACAGAAGATCATCAATACCTACTATTAAAGCCTTTACTCTCTCAGCATCAAAAACACAAGAAATGGAGAGATTCCCAGAAATGTGAATTACCAAAGCTGGGTGAAGAAGATATAAAACTTCTGAATAATCCAATATCAGTTAATGAAATTGAAAATATAATTAAAAACTTACCACCACCACCAACAACAACAACAACAAAGCCCAGGTCCTGATGGATTCACAGGTGAATTCTACAAGAAATTTAGAGATGATTTAATACCAATATATCTCAAACCGTTTCATGCAATTGAAAGGGAAGCAATGCCCCCTAATTAATTCATGGAGGCAAATATTACCCTGATACCAAAACCAGAGAAAGAGCCAACCAAAAAAGAAAATTACAAGCCATTTACTCTAATGAACATAGATGCAAAAATCCTCAATAAAATACTAGCCCACAGAATGTAGCAAATCATCAAGAAGATTATATACCACTATCAAATTGGATTTGTTCCAGGAATGCAGGGATGGCTCACATATGCATAAATTAATATACCATATTAACAGAGCAAAAGACAAGAATCACATGATCATCTCAATAGAAGAAGAAAAAGCTTTTGATAAAGTTTAAAACTCATTCATTTTCTCTTGAGAAAATCAGAATAGATTGTTTTTACCTCAATTTGATAAAGTCATCAACGCAAACCAACACCCAACATCATACTAAATGGTCAAAAACTGAAAGCTTTCACTCTAAAATCAGGAACAAGACGAAGTTGTCCACTGTCACTACTCTTATTTAATGTAGTTCTGGCAACATTAGCCAGAGCAATTAGACAAGCAAAAGAAATAAAAGGAATGAGGATAGGAAAGGAAGAAGCTAAATTATCATTATTTGTATATGACATGGTATTCTACATAGAAGACCCCAAGATGCCATCAATAGGCTTCTAGACTTAATAAGCAAATTCAAAACATAGCTGGGTACAAAGTTAATACTCAAAAGTCAATAGCATTCCTGCACACAAACAACAATCTCATTGAGAGAGAAATTAGGGAAATCATACCCTTCACAATAACATAAAAAAATGAAATACTTAGGAATCAATGTAACTAAGGAAAATATTTATACATTGAAAATTATAGCACTCTGAAAAAAGAAATTGAGGAATTCAGAAAGTGGAAAGATATCCCTTACTCATGGATAAGAAGAACCAACATAGTGAAAATGGCCATGCTCCCAAAACAGTTTTACAAATTTAATACAATCCTGATCAAAATACCATTAACATGCTTCATAGATCTAGAGAAAACATTCCTAAAATTCATATGAAACCACAAGAGACCTAGAATAGCAAAGGCAATCTTGGGCAACAAAGACAAGGCAGTAGACATCACAATCCTATACTTGAAATTATACTACTGAGCTGCTGTAACAAAATCAGCATGGTAATGGTTAGAAAAAAAGTAAACATACCTGAGGACCAGTGGAACAGAACAAAAGATACAGACACAACTTCAAACACACTCAGGCACCTATTCATTGACAAAAGAGCCAAATATGTTCACTGGAAGAAAGGCAGCCTCTTTAATAAATGGTGTTGGAAAAACTGGCTTTCTATATGCTGAAGACTTAAAGTAGACCCATGTCTATCACCATGCACTAGGGTAAAGGCAAAATGGATCCAATGTCTAAATATTAAGAGAGAAACAATCTACTGGAATACAAAGTAGGTAGAAAACTGTAGGACATAGAGGTAGGCCAAGAGTTCATGAACAAAAACCAAACTACTTAGGAAGTACTTGAAAGAATCAACAACTGGAATCTCATCCTATTAAAAAGTTTTCATACAATGGAAGGAAATGGCCAACAGAGAGAAAAGAAAACCCAAAAACTGGGAAAGGATTTTTGACAACTGTCCCTCAGACAAAGGACTTTTATCTAGAATATATAAAGAATTGAAAAAAAATCAGGCTCCCTATGTTTAAACATCCAATCCAAAAATTAGCATCTGAGATGAAAGCATAATTCTCAAATGAAGAAATACAAATGACAAATAAATATATGAAAAAATGTTCACATCATTGGTAATTTGAGAAATAAAAATTAAAACAACACTGAGATATTATCTCACTCCAGAAAGAATGGCTAGCATCAAGAAATTAACCAATAATGAAGGATGGAGAGGCTGAGGGGAAAAAGAAGCCCTTCGTCACTGTTGATGAGAGTGTAGACTGGTGTAACCACTGTGGAAATAAGTATGGAGATTCCTTAGAAAACTAGGATTAGAAGTTTCATTTGACTGAGCTATTTCTCTTTTGGGTATTTTCCTAGAAGAACTGAAAACATCATACCACAGCCATATATGTGCACCCTGTTTATTGAAACATAATTTTTAATAGCTAAATCTTGGAAACAACCCAAAGCCCATGAACTTGGGAGCAGTTGTGGTATTTTTATGCTACATAAAAGTAGAATACTCAGCCATAAAGAATGATAAAATTGAGGCTTTTATAGATAAATGGATGTAACTAGAAACTCATAAGTGAAATAAATCAAACTTGCACGTGTAAACTCCATATTGTCTCAGTAGTGTAAAAAACTGAAAGTGTAAATAAGATCCAAAAGTTATAATAGATGCAGTGAAAGGGAAAGAAACTGCTCAAAGGAAATATGCACTGTTTGATCAGTCTTGGATGCTTGTAGCTTGTAGCCTGAGCAATTACTTTGAAGATAACAATATGCAATATAACAACCATTGTTAAATTCCTGTCATCTTGTTTTGAAATCCTTTATCACCATTGTTGTTGTTGTTGTTTTTTGTTTGCTTCTTTTTTCTGTTTTTTTTTTTGCTTTAAAATAAAAAAAACATGAAATTTAGATGTACTGCCCCCCAGAATTTTCTGTGTAACTTGTAACACTTTCTGCAGTGCATTTTTTTCTGAAAATCATTTAAAAAAACCTTCCAGCTTTGAAATACATTTTCATGGAGAACACAGTTTTTGATTGGTATATATTTTCTTTCAGTATGATTTCATCATCCTATGGCTTACCTTGTTTGATTAAAGAGTTGGATGTTATTTGTACTATTCCTCTGAATACAATATATCCATATTTCACTTAAGCTGGTTTTATTCTCCTTATCTTTGATTTTCAGCAATCACATTATGATAAGCCTAAGTATTATTTTCTCTTTATGTATATATCATATGTGCTTTGTCATATTTTAAAAATTACTATGGATGTATGTCATTTATCAGTTTGGAAAATTCTCAAAGTTATGATGTCCATAATATTTTTGGTTTTAGTTGCACTGTCTTCCATTTCCTGTGCTAGTTTTTGTTTTTGTTTTTGATTGCTGAGTATCAGATACCATTTTTTCAGAAGTGCAAGGCTAATTTGAGGTCCAAAGTAATACTTTCTTCTAATGAATACTTAAACTGACATGTTGTAAACAACTATGTTGAGAGCACTTTCTTTTTAAAAAAATTTTATTGAAAGAGGAAAAAAAAACAAAACAGAAAAAAGGTAGAAATAATACAGAATTTCAAAAAAAAAATAAACAGTAAGAAATTACTGAGTTGATAAATTATACATTGTCATCTTAGAAAAAGTTGTTCAAGTTACAAAATTAAAACATAAAAAGTGGACATTCAAATAGTGAGAGTGGAAACAGTTCTGTTCAATGATCCAACAAAAACTTAGTAATATGGTCATCTATCTTACACACTTAAACATAGGTACAGTTACATCCTTTACAGCACTTTCTTTTTTACAAATTGCACATTTTGGGTTTTATTACTCCTACAGTTCTTATTACTTTTTACAGTAGAGACACAATATGATATTTATAAATGTTTATTTATTTTGCTTATGAGGATAGTCTCAAGTTGTCTCCATTTACCTATGAAGGCCTCAAGATCATCCTTTTTATAGCTGAGTAATATTCCATTGTATAAAAATACCACATCTTTGTCATCTACTCTGTGGCTGATGGGCATTTTGGGTGTTTCCAAGATTTAGCTATTACAAATTGTGCTGCTATGCACATGGATGCACATATATCACTGTGACATAACCTTTTCAGTTTTTCTGGGAAAATACCCAGGAAGGGAATAGCTGGACTGAATGGAACTTCCAATCCTAGTCTTCTGAGGAATCTCCATACTGATTTCTATAGTGGCTGCACAGTCTACATCCCACCAACAGTGGAGCAGTGTTCCTTTTTCCACTGCAGCCTTGCCAATATTTGTTATCAGTTGATTTCTTGATGGCAGCTATTCTTTTCAGAGTGAGATGAAATCTCAATACTGTTTTAATTTGCATTTCTCGAATGACCATTGATGGTGAACATTTCTTCATGTATTTATTTGCCATTTGTATATCTTCATCTGAGAAATATGTGTTCATCTCAAATGCCCATTTTTGGAGAGGGTCTTTGAATTTGGGGGGCTTGATGTTTTTCAATTCTTTTTATGTACTGGATATAAGTCCTTTGTCTTAGGGATTGCTGGCTAAAATTCTTTCCCATTGTGTGGGTTTTCTTTTCTCTCTGTTGGTGATTTCTTTTGAAGTGCAGAAACTTTTCTATAATATGAGACCCCCGTTGTTGATTCTTTGAAGTGTTTCCCATGCAGTTTGCATTTTATTCATGAATGATTCTCTACCAACCACTATATCTCCAAGATTTCCAGTAGATTTAGTGTTTCTGTTTTAATATTTAGATCTTTGATCCATTTAGACTTTAGTTGTGTGCATGGTGATATGCATGGATCTAGTTTCCGTCTTCAGCATGTGGAGAGCCAATTTTTCCAACACCATTTATTAAAGAGACTATCCTTCCAGTGGACTCGTTTAGCCCCTTTTTTAATATCAGGTGGCTGAGTGTCTTTGTAGTTGTGCTTGCATCTTCAGATCTGTTCGATTGATCCTCAGGTCTATTTCTTTGCCAGTACCATGCTGATTTTATCACTGTAGTATAGATTCAAGTCAGGAATTGAGATGCCTCCTGCCTTGCCTTTGTTGCCCAGAATTGCCTTTGCTATTCTAGGTTTCTTCTGTTTCCAAAGGAATTTTGGGATTGTTTTCTCTAGATCCATAAGGTATGTTAATGGTATTTTGATTGGGATTGTATTAAATCTGTATGTATGACTGTCTTCACAATGTTGTTCTTCCTAGCCAAGAGCAAGGAATATCCTTCCATTTTCTAATATCCTCTTCAATCTCCTTTTTTAGCATACTGTAATTTTCAGCATATAGGTCTTTTACATTCTTAGTTAGGTTGATTCCTAGGTATTTCATTTTTTTAGATGGTATTGTAAAGGGCGATATTTCCATAACTTCTCTCTCAGTGAGTTTTTTGTTTGTGTACAGGAATGCTATTGAGTTTTGAGCATTGACTTTGTATCCAGATACACTGCTGAATTTATTACCTGTAGTAGTTTTTTGGGTCTTCTATGTAGAGTATCATGTCATCTGCAAATAGTGATAATTTAACTTCTTCCTTTCTTATCTTTATTTCTTTTATTTCTCTCTCTTATCTGATTGCCCTGGCCCGTATTTCCAGAACTATGTTGAATAGCAGTGGTGGTAGTGGCTAACCTTGTCTTGTTTCTGATTTTGGAGTGAAGGCTTTCATTTTTTGTCTATTTAGTATAATGTTGGCTGTTGGTTTGTCATAGATGGCCTTTATGAGATTGAGGTAGACATCGTGTGTTCCTAGTTTCTGAAGGGTTTTTACCATGAACATGTGTTGGACTTTACCAAAAGCCTTTTCTGCATCTATTAAGATGACAATGTTTTTTTTTTTTTTTTTGGCTCTGTTGATGTGGTGTATTTATTGACTTGCATATGTTAAACCATCCCTGCATTCCTGGAATGAACCCCACTTGGTCATGATGTATAATCTTCTTAATGATTTGCTGCATTCTATTTGCCAATATTTTGTTGAGAATCTGCATCAATGTTCATTAGTGAGATTGGCCTATAGTTCTCCTTTTTGGTTGGATCTTTCTCTGGTTTTGGTATCAGAGTAATACTTGCCTCCAGGAATGATTTAGGGAGGATTGCTTCCTTTTCATTTTCATTGACGAGTTTAAGGAGAATTGGCATCAAATCTTCTCTAAATTTATTGTAGAATTCAGCTGTGAATCCATCCAGACCTGGGCTTTTCATTGTTGGTAAGTTTTTAATTACATTTTCAATTTCAATAGCTGATACTGGGTTATTCAAAATTGCTATATCTTCTTGGTTGAGCTTTGGTAGTTCATATGTTTCTAGAAATCTGTCCATTTCCTCTGTGTTTTCCACTCTATGTGAGTAGAGATTTTCAAAGTAGGTATTCATGATCTTTTGAATTTCCATGGGATCTTTAGTAATTTCCCTCTTTTCAGTTCTTATTATGTGAATTTGGGTTTTTTTTTTTCTTTCTCTTGCTAAGGTTAGCTAGGGGTTTGTCAATTTTGTTTATTCTCTCAAAGAACAAGCTTTTAGATTCATTAATTCTTTGGATTTTTTTTTAGTTTTAATTGCATTGCTTTCTGCTCTAATCTTTACAATTTTCTCTTTTCTATGAGCTTTGGGTTTAGCTTGCTCTTCTTTTTCTAGAAGCTTGAGATGGAGCATTAGGTTGTTTATTTGTGCTTGTTCTGTTTTCTTGATATGACAATTTATTGCCATATATTTCCCTCTTAAGACCACTTTCATTTCTTCCCACAGATTACAGTATGTTGTTTCCATATTTTCATTGAATTGTAGGTATTGCTTTATTTCTTCTTTAATTTCATCTGTACCCCCACTGTTTGTTCAGAAGGTTGTTATTTAAGTTCCATGTATGTATGTGGGTTTTGAAATTTCTTTTGCCATTAATTTCCAATTACAGTGCACTATGGTCAGATGTTATGCATGGGATAATTTCAATACCTTTGTATTAAGAATGTTTAATGGGATAATGTATGGTCTGTTTTGAAGACTGTCCCATGCACAGCTGAGAAGAATGTGTATTCTGATGGGGTTGGGTGGAACGCTCTGTAAATATCTACTAAGTCCAATTGCTCACAGGTATGATTCAGTTCTATTATTTCTTTGCTGACTTTTTTGTCTAGTTGCTCTGTTTGTGACAATAGCGTATTAAGATCCCCTGCTATAATTGTGTTCTTGTGTATTTGGTTTTTTGTGTCCATTAGTATTTGTCTTATATAGTTGGGTGCTTCTTATTTGGTGCATAAAAAGCACTTTCTAATCCATATTGCTTTAACCCAACTAGTGGCTGAGATGATTCAAGTTGCCCTTTATCTCTTATAGGTCAACTATATTGGTAGGTCACGCTCATGCCCTGGATATTGTCCTCAGACTCTCAGCTTGTTGTGTGGAGTGTTCACCAGAGCCTGTCTCTTGGCTTGCCTTTAGCTCTTTTTTTTTGGCTTGTTTTTTGTTTCAGCTCATCTTTGTCCACCAGAATCACCTGACTGTAGCCAAAGCTTCATATGAAAATTAATTCTAAATGCCAGGTTCCCTGCCAGGCATTTCTTTTGCTTTAAGGAAAAAATATAATCTTAAACTTTTATAATTATTAAAATGTATTCCATATTGAAAAATTTAAAATAGTATGTTTTTGTTGAAAAAACACAATCCATTTTCTAGAATCATCTTGCTCAGAGATTTTAGTGTGCTCTACAGAAGTCTGATTATTAAAACCTGTTCTCGTCATTGCTTCATAGTCATTTGCCACTCACCTTTCAGTTTCCAGGCTTACCTATTTTTACTCTCTGAGTCTCTGTCTTCATTTGAATTTGCTTTTTCTTAATTCTGTCTCCTTTCTCTCTGAAGATATCTGCAGGACTGTTTTGATTTTAGCATCCAAATTCCTTAATTAATTTATGTTGTTTGTAAGGCAGTTATTTATAGGAGCTTGCAGTTAATTGTTCTATGTTCCTCGAACAAAGTTAGTGTCATCATCTCAAGGCAGATCCATAACAGGGTCCCTTCTTCCCAGTTGTCTCACTGGATAAAAAATTACCCAGCTCTAGATAAATGTGATTTACTTGTGTATATATCTGCTAATATTGAGATAGTCACAAATAGAAATGATGCAATACTTTGGCAAAGTGTTTAGCCAATTTTAACTGTAAGACAGATGTTTGCCAGTGCTGAAATGCTGGTATCCTTGCATTGTTATTTTGTAAGCCTTGATTTTGTAATGAATGCATAGTAAACTTGATGTATGTGTACATGACTAAAAGCCAAAAGATAGAACTTGAATCTGCATCACTGAAACATATTTCTAAAAGATGAACATGGCAAGTTAAAAATCATATTTATGTAGTATTATAGCTGCCCATAATAAATCAGTAAGTGCCTTTTTAGCACCACTAAATCTTTAACACTTATTATTGTTCTGTAGAACAAAAGTAATGTCTCTTGCCAGTTTCTTATAGAAGTTACTACCTAGTGATTCAATTAAGGAAATATGATTTCTATGTAAGTCCCTGTACAAAAATATGTCATAATTTTATTTTTGTTTATTTCTGCTTCAGAGAAATGTTTACTCTCTTCCATGAATGAAATATGAATAACACGTTGGCTTGAGAGAGGGGGCATTTGTTCATTAAATAGGTATTTACACAGTGACTACTAGGTGTAAGATATACGGGAGAGGCAGAGGTGAGTAAGGTCCTGTCCTTGTTTGCTGGAAGATCATGATTGACTGGAGAGGCTCTATTGGCATAGTTGCAATGCTTTATAAAGAGCACAGTTTTGAGATGGACTGCTGAGATGAGGCAGAAGGCTAGGATAACAATAAACCCTTGGGCACAGGAAATTGTTATGCATTGTAGCACTGCCTTTTGTTTCTTTACCCTTCTGCTGTTTCTTCAGAATCATTATGAGACTATGATAAAACCACAGAGACACAACATTTGCATGAAGTAAAGTGTTCTTATCAATGAAATGCTGTACCTCAATTACCTCATATGTTCAGTTGCTCTTAGTCAATTTAAGAACCACTAATTTTGGAGGTCACAAGCTGAGTAATAGCATTCTTAGTTTACTACTAGCTTTGCTCCAGTTGGTCCTCTGATGGGGAGGTTAATCTCAGGGACATGGAGGCTGCTTTTGGTATTCTAGAATCTCCCCACTTGTCCTTACACTTGTAGATGACAGATGATTATAGTGGCATAAAACTTTAGCATCTGTGTTCATATTGTGTCTGTTCCCTTTGTTGTCTTAACCCTTGGGGCAAATTCTACTCTACTTTGCAGACAGATATGCTGATCACTTAAAAATCTGCTATCCCCCCCCCCAAAAAAATGTGTCATCCAATACTATAATATGGGGTTAATTTGTCCTGTGGTCCACTGAATCTGGTATTTCCCCCCTTTCTTTCCCTCTTTTCTGCCCTCATTTTTTGTGCTTCTTTAGCAGTTGCAACAACCCAAGTGTCTAAAGTTCTTGGCCCTGTCGTAGGATCCATTCAAAAAGGCTGGGGTATTTTATACAAGATTATGGTGCTAGCTACATGCAAGTTCAAGTCTCTAGGAAATATCTGGAACATTTTCCTGGGTCAATGGAAATGATCAACTTTAACATACTCTTGCAAATTTATAAAAATATGCTACTCTGTTCTGAAAGAATCTCTCTCTCTCTCTCTCTCTCTCTCTCTCTCTAACTGTTGCTGACTCCTTTTAGCTGAAGCCCTGGTTTAGTTTATCCAGTACCCCCAAATATCAGAATTGTGTGCTTGTGATATTTGATGTGATATCAGTTTTCCTGTTTCTGGGTCAAAAGATCCCATCATCTACTATCAGTTGCACATTTATAACAGGTATGGAGTAAAGGAAAAGGAAATGTGTTTGGCTTAATGGTAGGATATATATTTGAGAAAGCAGTTTAAAATGGGCATTAGAGAGCTAGGCTTTGGTCATTCTCTGTGGATGGCCTCATAGACCACTCTTAGAAATTTAAACCTTACCCTGTGGATAATAGAGTCATTGGTGGCAATCCATAGAGGTATGATCTATGGTTATGTGTCTTTTAATGTCATTTTTTGTGAGGAAGACATGGTAAAAACTTTAGTTCTATCTTGAGGAAAACAATAAAACCTGTAATCAAAAAGGAGAATATGAATGCAGAGAGAAGGAGGGATTCTAAATTTGTGGTTTAGAAAGATTAAATTGATGGCCAGCAAGTTGCCATTACTCACGATCATGAATGTAAAAAGTAGAACTGATTTGGGTGAAGTTTTTCAAAAAAAGGCAAAATGCCCAGGGGTTCCTCTGTGCTGTCTCTTTGCTTCAACAGTATTTGAATCAAATATACCTGGAAACCTTTTTTCTTCCAACTTCTGACTGCTCCAATCTCTAATATCTTTTTCTCTATCTCCTGTTTGCAGGATCAGCTAACACCATTTTTATGAGTTAACCCCTTATTGCTGACCAATCTTGTACTCCCAGTCAGATTAGAATTATTCTACAGATGTGAAGGCCACCATCATAACCTGGTCAATTTGCATCTGCGGGGCTGATACACTTAGCTCTCCTTATTCATCTATTTCAACCACATGATATGTCTCTGCAGAGTGTGGGCCACTTCCCTGATTTGGCCAAAGAGAAGTACAAGTGCATGCTGAGCCTATGTTGAAGATTTAACAGCAGCACAATGACCGTATGTTTTTTTCCAGGATATGCAAAAATTATCTTAAGATGAATGGAGTAAGCCCTGGGTGCTATGGAAACCAACATGGTCCTGGAGAATGTGAATGCCCCTTTGTATCTTCATGCTCTGAGCTCTATACACACAGATTTCCATCTCTGCAACTCTTAGATAAGGAGCTACATTTTTCATGATGATCAACTACCTGACTAACTTCTGTGGACTGGGGAGCCCGTGGACCTTTCCAGATGCCCCTCTGTCTCTCCTTATATGTGGGCTTCTGTCTTAGCCTTTTTCTTTGGCCACCTTTTTAATGCTGGGGACCTGTTCCAATACTTGGACCACACAGAAAAAGCTTTTAGTTAGGAAAAACATGCTTAGTGCTAATAAGATACATAAAGAAAATCTGAGTAGAGTTAGATGAAGCCAACAAATATATATTAGGGCTAGAAGGACAAACACAAACACTGGAGAAGTTCAGTGTTTAGAAACAAATATGGATATAGATATACACATGTATATATGTACATGTATGTACATTGCCTTCTGATGGTTAAACTAAACTTAGTGTCAGTGGCTACACAGGTCAAAGAAATTTTTAACCTTAGGTCATCTGTCATAAATAAAATATTGAAAAAATAATGAAATATTAAGAAATTGTGACTCATACATATTAAAAATGAATAAAAGGCAAATGTATCATGCAGTGCAGATACTAAGAGTAACTTACCTCATGCTATCAAAAACCCCTTCTAAAAAAATTGATGGTTTCAGGTAAGGATGTAGTATTCCCTCAGTCAAAGAAGTTAAGCAGTTATTTACCTCAATCAGAACCCACATAACCATGCCGATAGAATATGGAGTTGGTTTCAACTGGACAAGTATTTAGCTTTTTCTCTTTGACACTATCAACCATAAAGGATACTCAGCACAATCTTCCAAAATCAGATGACATTCCATTCTAAACCTTCCTGGGAAGTTGTATATGAAAGAAAGTCCTGATTGTAATTGAAAGCAGTATTGTTAGGTGAGTGGGTTTTAGGAGTCATATGAAGATTAAAGAATAACAAGCTACTGCATGTAAATTTTGTAATTAGTTTATGTGAAGTTACTGTTTCTTTAAGAAGCAGGCCATTAGGCCATTTTTTATTTTTGTTTTAAGACTAACTATATGGCAACATTAAACACTGGCTGTGTAAATCCAGCAATTCATATGAAAGTGCTCTTTAAATTCTGTACTGTCTCATATATGAATACTTCTTTTGCTAATAGAAATTTAATTACTGTGTGGCTAATTGTTGGAATCTGTGAACATGAACAGAATAGTATTTTGTATTTACAAAAATACCATCTTATCTTTACTCCCAAAGACAATTCACCAGCATGTTTCTCTTTAGGCACCTGTAAACTCTTTTGGATCATTGACTACCACCACTGTCCCCGTATCCCTAGGCATCTAGCATACTGTTTGCACTTAATACCTTTTTTTCTAAATGAATTAATAGAAACCATTGGGCTGTTCCAGAAGCTTCTGCTTTATGTTCACTCTGTGAGCAGGAGCAGGAGGAAGCTAAGATTAAGAAAGATTCATTTATTCTTATCCATTATCTGAATACCCTTAGGAAGCTTCAGTTATTTATGACAAAGTCTGAAATAATCCCATTTAGGATTTCTAGTAAGTTTAATGTATTGCAAATCAGGGATAGCAATAGAAGATTGGCAGTTAATAATATTATTTGCTTGGCTCTTTCAATATTGACATTAATTTGTGATAAACATTTATAATAAAAATTGGATGTCAACATGTAAAATTCTTTCTAATTTGCCTGAAAATGTAAAACGTATTCATCTATTGTTCTCTAGTCACACTGCCTCTTTTTTTTTTTTAAGAACATTGTCTCTTTTCTTTAGGTTTTTAGCTGAGTTTTCCATGTGCCACAAGTGCTCGTCCACTAACTAGTATCGTGGCCAACTGCATCACTGTTGTTAAATCTCTGCTCGGTTGTGCCAGTCTCTGTGGGGCCTCTGTAGGGCACCATCTGTAAAATTTCACAGCATCTCCCACAGCTTCCCCTGCCCGGTACATTTCTAGTCTCTCTTATCCATCTCTCTTTCCTTCCACAGCAGTGTTTGTTTTTGAATATTTTATAGGAGTTTCACACATATATTTATTGCTTATTTGCTATCTCCTCAATATGTTATAAGCAATATGAATGCTGGGATGTTTGTTTATCTATTTGTGTGCTAGTATATTTCAGGGATTTGGAATAGCACTTGTTCAATTAGAAATGTCATTAAATATTTGTTGCATGATTCAATGAGAAAGTCAAATATCTTGTTACTTTAGAAACAAAAACAATATATTTTAACACTAGGCTTACATTCCTACATTATAACCGTTAGTGGGAATTCAGTGGCCACTGATACTTCAGATATGAACTTTATGCATTTCTCAACTATTCTGGTCAACACTGCCCCATCTCTGCACCCAGTACTGAGGCTAATATGCCTTGCTATTAGTTTTCATGTTTCTTTTCTTTTACTTAAAGGGAATATTAACTGTCTTATATCATCTCTGTATCAGAAGTGATTAAGAACAGGAAATGTATATGTTTAGGCCAAAAAGGGGCAGCTCATACTTCTATGTTGAAGAGAAGGATGTGTTTCTGTGTTAAATCTATGAAAATATACCTGTCCATATGTGCACAAGTTAACTGACTTGAATTATCTTCCTAATGCTTGGTTTTTGAATGTCTGTCCCTGCTCTAAATACTCACAACCATAACCTTATTTAAGATTCAGAGGTGAATATGTTCATCAAAGTATGGATTAATAAAAATAAGATAAATATTGCAGAAGACTATATTCATAGCAAGTATATTTATTAGCTCAGAGTAGAAGTTGTGTATTTTACTGCAGAGTTGTATAATGCTGTGAGCAGCTAATCTTCTTGGACAGAGAGTGAAAACTTCAGTTGGCTATGTTATCACTTCACACAGAGAGTTACAATCACAGGGGAATATGTAAAACAAACAGATGCCAAATTGTTGAGACAGGAATAGTCCGCATTACTCAGGGAAATGCTATAATTTAAATAGGCAGAAGTATAAATTATTAATTTAGTACCCTTATGAAGACACAATCATCATTTTAAAAAGCTACTCCATTTACTAACTTTTGTACAAGGCATTGTCTAATGCTGCTTCACTGCACAGCATTGTCAGAAATAGTCACTCGTATCATTATGATGGCACACTGTTTTCTGAAGTTTCTTGTATTTTTCCTCTCTCATTGCACTTTACTTACCTCACTTTGAATACTTTTGGATTTCCAACACTTTTGTTTAATAACGATAGCATTAAACAAAAATAAAAATTTATTATCTAGGGTTATTTTCCATGACAAATATAATTGATGCTTTCTAGATATTTTCATTATTATATAACATTTATCACAGTAAAAAGCTGAACAATTTAAAATTTCAATTATTAATTTAGCAGCTTTACAGTCAGAATAAGGTGGCTGAGCTGGGTTGCAATTTGAATTACAAAACTGTATGCTTATTCTTCATTTTGGAAGCCTGCCAACTAGAGAATATATTAAGCATTCAGTGCAACTAGACGAGTCATCCAATTCAGCAATTTTTAGCTGGTCTGATGTATCTTCAGGCAAATTTAACCTTTATAAGGCTTATTCTTTGTGTCTGCTTCATAGAGATTACACAATTGTTTGTTGTAAATGAAAATGATAGTAAGGGATATAATCTAAAATTCATTGAAAGTTCCGCTTCTATCAATTTTAGTTTACATGCTGCCAGGTGAGGGAATTAATAAAGGCTTGGGACATCTTCATTCATTTTGAAACAAACTGCTAGTGGAGAATCCTTTGCTTTCTAAATGTAAATAGATTATGTCCTTTACTAGTAAATGTTGCCTATACTGGGATTTTTCTTATTTTCTAATCAATTGCTTACATTTTTTTTGTTTTCAAATAAACTTTAAAAAGCTATTATAATGGTTTGTGAGAGTAATGAACTGACTTGATTTAAAACTGTTGGCAAAATATTTCCTTCATATTTAATAACTCTTTATAAGACATAATTAGCTGCTGCTTGAACGACCCCTGACCTTCCCAAATTCTGCTTCAATTTTGCTTAGCATCTGTTTAGGCTCTAGGGGATCATGGGAACCACCAGGATGGCTTCCAAAGAAACAGAAAGATAAGCAACCCAGCTGTGTACTCTTTGTGCCAGGACCAGAAACTCTGCCAGCTGGCTGCCCTCCACAATGTGAATGGTGAACAGAAAATCACTGGGTATTTCTTACCTTTCCAGAAGGAAAATTTTAGCTTAGGGGACACAAATGATCAGGTCGTTATTTCCATTTCTCAGGAAAGGCCAGTTCATGGAAAGGACATTGATCTGATTCTTTCTTTGTAGATAAGTTTATTGTGGATGCCATCATGGTGATTTTTGTGAGTTAAGTGGCATCACACCATTATTGAAATGTGTACTTTGAGGACTATACACAGTAACAGGATGTCTTGACTTGGCAGTGAGAACAGAGTATGAAACCTGATTAGACTTCTTAGTATGCATGGTCTTGTCTGTACCGGTTTGAAATTTTTGTGATTGCATAAAAACATAGCTCAAATGTCTCAAAACATTTCTTTCACACTCTGCAAGACTGACATGAGTCAGCCAACGGGCTCTGCTCCTTATGATCACTTGGGAACATAGGCTGATGAAGGAGGGCTTAATATATGAGAGGAAAGAAAGAAAAAAAGAGTGGCAGAACATGTGCTGACACTTCAGGCTTGCTCCCAGAAGAGCTCACATGTCACTGGTCAGGAAGTTAATCCCCTGGCCACACCACCCCTGGGTCCCAGAGGCCAGATCCTCAACCTTCATGAGTAGCCCTCATACTGCCAAAGTTTCCAGTGCCACATTGATCTCAGTTGATGGAAATGTCAGTGTCATTTGCAAGGTTTTGATAGTAGTTCAGACTATAATCTTATTCTTATTTAGTAGGAAATAGATTTATAAAATTGAAATATTATCCTGATTCTTTTAATTCATATGCTTATTTTTATTAGGTGATAAAATTAAAATTCATATACAGTTATATTCTCAGATAACTGTGAACCATCAATGGAGCAGGCACTTTGAAATACTCCTCCATAGTGTAGGAGAAAAAGTCTGGTTCTGATTAGAGTGCAAAACTGTGTAGTCAAGAACTTGGTTGTTATTAAAAGTGGTAAAAGCAGTTTATACTAAAATGACAATAACATTAAACAGACAGATCAATAAGTTAGATACTTTGCATAGTTTTTCTAAAACGTATACATACTAAGTACCATGTTTTTCTAAATGTTAAAGATAATTTTAATTCATCAGAAAAAAATTCAAAAATGTAGAAATCAACATAAATAAAAGGCATGCAGAGTTACTATTAATACTCTGACATACAGACATGAGCTACTGGATGACAGGGACACAATCTGAGACACCTCCTCAGGCAGTGTTGTCCTTGTGAGTGTGCTCCAAGGTGCACTGACACAAAGCAAAGGAGTCCATCAATTGCTCTATACAGACTCTTGATGCAGTCAAGACATTCAGTAAACCTCAAGATATTTGTGGCTGTTGTTTTATTCTTTATATGGAATGCTCTTTTATAGTGAAAATTTTTATAAATAGAAGGAAACCACTCTAAAAAGCGTTGTTTAGCATAGATAGTAAATACATAGATCAGCAACAGTCATTTATTATTATTTTCAAGTATTATATAGTGTAACTGTATGTGCTATGCTTTTAGACAATTGGCAACACAGGAGGTTTCTTTACATCAGCATTACCACAAATACCTGAGTAATATGTTGCCCTATAACACTGTAATGCCTACCATGTCACTTAGATGGTAGGAGATATGAGCTCTCTTATGATTGTATGAGACTACTGTCGTATATTCAGTGTGTTATTGACTCTTACATCATTATGTGGTACACAACTACACTTCCTTTTTTCTGCATATCTATATGCAGATAAATCTACATATGTCCTCTATATTATGTGAATATTTTTCTAAGCCTGAAAATATTCTTCATGAATATAATCAATAACAAAATTGCATTCCATTCCATTCCCTCATATATAATCTTCTCTATTATAATTAAGTAGTTATTTATATAATTTAGGTATTTCTAGTATTTATTTATTATAAGTAATGATCAATAAATGGCTGAAAATTTTCTGGAATACAGTGATAGAAATAGATTTATTAATTGTGGTCATTTGAAATCTGCTTGATATGTATTAACAAAGTTCTTTCTAGAACACTTGTTTCAATTTATATTACTACCAGTGGTGCAAGGGAACACTTACAGAAACATACATCAATTTTCTCATTCCAAATACAGTTTAACAATTTACAAATGAATAATTGTCATTTGTCATTTTAACTTATTTTTATTTACTAATGAGACTTAACCTTTTCAGTGTTTGTTGACGACTTCATAGATTACTTATGTATCCATATTCCTTGGAATTTTTTTAATACTTTAATTAAAAATATTTTTATGTATAGAGTAATTCAATGCTAATAATTCTTATTGTTACACACCCACATTTTCCTTAGTTTTTTCTTTGACTTTTTATTTAAGAAGTTTAAAACATATTATCAATTGTAACTCTCATCATGATTTCTTAATGCTTAGAAAAGGTGTCAATATTCTAAAAGACTGTGTAACATATTTTCTTACATGGCATTATTTTCAATGATAGCAAGAACTTTTAAATATTTGTACTTTAGTTAAAGAAGCCAAGTTATTCTTCCTTTTTTTTTTCCTTGTTGGTACTGGGGATTGAACTCATGACCTTGCTCTTACCAGGCAGGTGCTTACACTGCTAAGCTAAATTCACAGCCCTCAAGTCATTCTTTTAAATTGGAAAGAAAAGAAATTCTTTCACTAATGGATCTTTGTTAACATGTCCAGTAGGACATGTAAGATCACTGATAGTTTCTGGAGCTGTGGAGCAAAGAAACAGCTCAGGCTTTGGGGTTAGGAAGGTGGAATCTGAATCTTGATTCCCACTGATTCACTGGGGAAGGTGATTACCCTGCTTGATCTATTTGTAGAAGCTTATGCTACCAATATGTAAGATATTTAGTAAACAGTATCGCTTTCAATATCCAGGGTAACTGAAGAAACTTCTGCTCTTGACTGTTCTCCCAATTTTAGTGATAAGTTGACAATCATAAATAAAGTTACTTCATGTTTTTCAGTTGAGTATTATGAGTATCTAGTATTTTATTATGTTTTTTGAAGATATTTTGTTGATAAAACATACAATAAATTGTCACATACATGTTTTAATTTATATAAATATTCATATAATCCCATAGATATTAAGATATTGAATGGCCACAATTTAAGTTTTTCAGTTTCTGTTTATATGGTTATAGATAGATAGAGATAGATGGATAGATATATAAAATTCCTATTGCAATGGTATTTTTAGATATGTTTTATAAATGTCTTAGGTAAGTTTGCTAAACTTTGATGAGTTGAACAGATAGATTCACAAATGTTAACAGGCATCAGAATCACTTGGAGAGGCAGTTGAGACAGATTGTTGAGCCCCATTCCCAGAGTTTCTGATTTTGTAAGGTTAGAGTAAGGCTTGAGAATGTACAAGTCAAGTAAGGTCCCCCCCGATGTTAATGTTTTGGTCAGGGGATCTCACTGATGGGAAATTGACTAACAGAAGTTAAATTTAAAATAACATTCATTCTTGCTCAAGGCAGTAAAAATACTTATTTAACTTTAGAAGTTAGTTTTTTAAAAACAGGCCAATTTTTGTTAGTATTCAATAGTATTCTAAGTGTTTCTTATAAAATATTCCTTTCATGAAAAATGTAGATATTAAGCATAAATCTAACATTATTCCCTATGTTTTTAATCAAGCAAATATTTTATCTGTTTCATTATGGCATAAATATGCAGTATTCTAGAAATATATTTTAAAATAAGATGCAATTGTGAAGTTTCCAAGTGACAGTTTATGGCTAATTCTTCTTACTGTTTTCTACAACCTAATTTGATATGGGTCAAGGAATGGCTCAGTGATAGCTTTAAAATAAACTGAAACAAATGTATGTTACTTTTATAGAGTAGTCATATAGAATAATATAGTCTACAGGGTATGAAATTTCAACAATAATTAGATACTGTAGGGTATTAAGTCAAATAGACTTGGGGAAACAGCATTTTGCAAGTATAATCCTTCCCCCTGCAATCCAAAGCCACAATAATGCAAAGAACCATAAAGGTCAAGAGACTGAAAAGTAAGTATTGAAGAAATAAAAGACCTTGCTTGGTTCACTCTTATTTTCCTTCTTAGATTGTGAATGTCAATTAGCTCAGTCAAGTCTTGCTAATAATGTCAGCTGTCCGTCATTCCTGGGTAGTGATGTGTGAAGTTTGTCAGCAGGTGATGGACCACTCGAGTGATGAGTGAAACAATGAGGGTACAGAAATCTGAACAAAACTTAATTTCTGGTAAATTTCCCACATGGAAAATTAAGGCACAAAAAGAAAATTCACATAAAATATTTTAATAGTGTTTATTTTTTAGATGCATTAAATCTTTAAAATTTTCTATTTTAAAAAGTAATATAAATGAACAATAAATCAGCATCATAAGCTCCCAAATTCACATTTGTTATGGTTTGTATCTCAGTGTCCCCCCAAAGCCTCATGTAGTCATAAGAGTTGGCTTCTAGAATTTGTGATTGATTCATGGTACAGTGCTGGAGTTATGGGTGTGATTGCTACACCCACCTTAGAGTGGGTCTACATACAGTATAAAGGACAGAAAGATTCTTGTCTCTGTGCTCCTCCCTTTGCTCTTGTTGCTTTTGCTATCTTTTGACCACCCTGAACTGTTGTTCCTCTGTCATGCCACCCTGCCTTAGAGCCAGCGGAGTATGGACTAAAACCTCCACAAACTGTGAACTAAATAAACCTTTCCTTCCTTAACTTTGGGTGTTGGGTATTTTGTCTCAGCAATGAGAAAACAGTAACCAGCACAATACTGAAAAAGAAATTTGTGGTACAGTATTCAGATTGAACCTACCTTGATTTACATCTCCAGCTGTTAAAAAAAAGTTTAAATTTTTTTTTTATTTTAAAGAGATAAAAATAAAAACAACAGTAGAATAGTTTCAAAACAGGTTAGTAGGAGACTTATATTAATTAATACATTGCATATTATTATCATCATAGCAGTTATTCAGAGTACAAGATATTAGTACAAGTCTTTCAAAAGTTTTTATTTTGCAACAGGTCTCAGTATCACTAAGTTGCTTCAGCTGGCATTGAACTTGTAGTCCTCCTGCCTCAGCCTCCCAGAGTGCAGTGATGACAGACATGTACCACTACACCTAGCTTATGTTGAAATTTTGATTTGAATTAAATATGTAAACAGATATCTGTGTATATATTTTCTGAGTCCACAAAATATTTGTAACAGATCACAAATTTTGTGTATATTTCTGAATAAATAAACTTCTTACTTAAGGCTTAGCACATTTTTTATTATTTCTTTTAAAATTATTTTATAATATTATTCTTAGAATTAATAAAATATTAATTCTATTTATTTTGCTGAGACAAAATACCCAACACCCAAAGTTAAGATATTTTATATCTATACTTCATTGGTTGCCTCTGTGAAGTTTATAATTTTTATCGTTTGTTAGATGTAGTCAACTGTAGTAACATGAACTCTGTACTATTTATTTGTTTTGGCTTCATACATACAGCTATTGATGCATCTATATCATTTGTTAGCATAATCATATTACATGCACTTAATAGTGTCTCCTCTGTTCTAATAATTTTATAATTTATTTCTTAACTTTAACATCTTCTGCATATTTTTTGTGTAGCTTTTTCAGTGATGTGATTTTTTTTTCATTTATGTTGTTTTCTTACAGAATTATGACTCTTTGGAGCAGAAAAAATGTACTTTATTCATATTTATAATTAACATAGTACACTCAAATTTTGGCTCAAAATTATTTGGGATTATTTCTCATTAATTAGTGTTAAAATAAAAGATCAGATAAATAAATTAATTACTTTTATTTGGAGTCTCTTTTCAAAGGAAAGCAAAAAAACAAAATGGAAAATCAGTTCATAGCATGAATATTAGCCTGGGAGAAACCTGCATGCCCAAGCAATTCATTTGTAGGAAGTACAAATAGATAGCTTGACTTTCCCATAGGGACAGATGCAGGGGATGCTTCACTGACCTATTACTGAAACTGATAGAAAGATACTTGTTTTCATCGTTTTTCTGTGTCTACAACTTAAAAGAGAGTTAATTTGGACTCACTAGTTTTAGAGGTTTCAGTCCATAGTCATCCAACTTCAAGGCAAACGTGGCATGTGGAAGGGCGTTCTGTGGAGCAGAGCTGCTCCATATTATGGAGACTAGGAAGCAGAGATGGAAGAGAGGAGCTGATGAGGGAGACACACTCTTACAGTCCTGTACCCAGTGGCCAGCCTCTTCCAACTAGGCACCTCTTCCTACTAGGCCCCTCTTCCGAATGTCACAGTCAGCTATAGCACTTCTATGGCCTTTCACCTTCCAAAAAAGCCCCACCTCTGAGTACAAGAGAGGCTTGGTGATGATTTTTGATCTAACCCATAACAGTCTATCTCTGACCTTGAAAGATTCATGCATATCTTTTTATAGAAAATGCATTTAGTCCATTTCTATTTGATGCCAAAGTCTTTAGAAGTTCCAGCATTTCTTAAAAGTCCAGTCTCCTGAGTTTCAAGGCAAACTCTTAGCTGTCAATGCCTGTAAAATATAAAAGAAAGAAGCACTGCTGGCATACAATTTTGGTACAGAGTAAACGCTCCCACTCCAAAAGAGAAGAAAGGGGAATAGAAGGAAATGAGGCCAGAGCAAGACCAAAATCAGTAGAGGAAACATTAAATCTTGCAGTTCCAAGGCCAGTACCCTGGGCAAGTTGTGCTGTGATGTGAATTCCAGGGAGCACTCAATGACATTTCCAGTTACAGCAATCTCTCTTGGGATGGCTTTGCTCAGTGCCTATGACTCTCCTCAGATGTGCTGTGTTCTTGGCTTTCCCAGCTTCCTATGGTCTCCCCTTTTGGCTTCACTTTCATGAAGCAAATGCATTTCCAACTCAGAGTCACACTGCCTGCTTTGGTGGAAGCATCCCTGACCTCACAACTCTTGCATTCTACATGTAAAACCACTACCATGTAGAGGACACAAAGGTCTGCCACGATTTCAAGTAGTAGCTGAGTTACCTTGAATCATGGCTTCAGGCCCTTTTGAATACCTGGATGACTGAGCACTGTGACAGGAATCCTGGGGAACCTATTTTTTAGGCAGCATTCTCTAGGAGAGTGCTCTTGAGCTTTCTTCTCAAAGTGAAGTCTTTGCAATGAGTTTACCTCTACCCCTTTCCATCCCACCCCACACCAGTGAAGGGTAGGGTCTTGCTTATTCCTGATATGCCTTCAAGGTATCTTTCATGTTGTTCTGATGCAAAGCACTTGTCTTCTTTATGTAAATTATTTTAGCAACCATGTTATCCTTTGTTCCAGTTCTACAGGCATTTCTATTTTGGAAAAATTGCCACCTTTAAGTGGACTTGTTGCTTCTGATTCTTGTAGTTAATATGGACAAAGCCAGGAGCAGTACCCATTCCATTGCCCCAATGTTAGGCTGCCTTGACATTTTGTACATCATGTTAATTAGTCTGCTGCCCTTAATCACTTAGAAGTTTAAAGAGAGCCACTTAGGTAGAGTATTTATTTATATACTGAGTGTCCCAAACAACATGCAAGCAGATGTCATTTCAACCAGCCAATTCTTGTATTAAATTTGATAAAATTGTCATTTTTGTATTTCCTAAATTATCCTATAAAATAGTAGAAGTTATGCAATTTTTGGTTCTCCTGCATTTAAATAATTGGACTGGTGTATTAGTGCTTACTAGAGTCAGATGCAGAAGAGTGAAAGACATCTGTCTGCATGCTGAGACCCATGGCAGTGTCCTGTGAGAGTATATATCAAGAGGCTGAGGGATCTGTGACAGGAGACCAAAGGATCTGTACCAGAAAGGCCCAAGGGTCAGTGCTTGAAACTCAAGTATCTGTGCAAAAAGCTGCAGGATTCAAGCGAGAGGGCTGAGGGATCTGCACTGGAGGCCAGGAGACACTGTCCACAGTGAAGATGAGGACTGAAGCATCCACAAAGAAAGTAAGCAGCCAAAGCTCCTTTGAAGACAAATCACTAAAACACTGCTGAAGAAATCAGCTGCAAGGAAGCTCATCCAAGGCAGATCAGCTGAAATCCATCTCTCCCAGCTTCTTTTATACAGTTCTGACCACAGACCTCCTCTTGTGGGTCTTCCACACACAGAACCATGTAGACTAAATTTAGTTGGGCATTCCACGCTCAAACGGACAGTCAGTTAACCACAACAAATGTTAAGTAGCTAATCTCAGTCTCTCTGAGCAAAGTCTCAGGACATAAATGAAATGTAGACAAATTTTCTACCACGGCACATGTCGCTGAGTCCAACTGCTGGTGGAGTCCTTGTTCTCAATTGAAATCTTCTGTCAGCAGTCCAGTTTCCTGACCATCAAGCTCAGCTTATAGCATTCTGGAGATTGTCTGATCAGCATCTCCAAATTTTTCTAAACTTTTCCTGTGAGCTGTTTCCAAACTCTTCTCAATCACCTGGTCAGGTAGTCCCAGCAATGATCCCATTCTAGGTACTGAAATTTGTCTTTGTCACTGTTGTTACTGAGACACAATACCTGACACAGACAACTTAAAGAAGAGGTTTATTTTGGCTCACTGTTTTTAATGGATTCATTCCATGCTCAGCTGGCTCCAAGACAGGAATAGCATATGGGAAGAATCTGCCATGGAGGTAAGCTGCTCACACTATGGAGGTCAGGAAACAAAGACAGAAAGAAGGAGTAAAAGAGGTGGATATGCCCCCTGGCTCTTCTGATCAGATCTTACCTTCTAATATCATAATCCGGTATAGTCCTCCTGTGGTCCAATTACTTTGCAAAAGCTCTGCCTCTGGGCCTATGAGAGTTTTGGGAGTCATTCTTGATTCAAACCGTAAGACTATTCATCTGACACATTATCCTTTAACCACTTACCAGTCCAATTATTCAAATACAAATACAGGCCTCCTGAATAATGCTTGGGGTAAACTGTTAAGTGTTGTTAATATAAACAGCAAATGATTAATATAAATAGCAAGTATATATTCAATTGTAAATGGGCTATGAACTGAGAAGTGTTATGATTAGTGCTGGGACAGTTGACCATATCCAGACAGATCCAGCAGTTAACATAATATGGGACTGGGACTGAAACAAGTGTGGTGATAGCACACTAACACCAAGACTGCTTAATCAATATATAAAGAGGGTATTAAACCTACAATTTGATTAATACAGAATTATCTATAATAAATAACTGAATAACAATAATTTATTAACCAATTGAAAATATCATTGTTTTTAATTACATAAATAATAAAAATAGTAAAAGTAATAGCTCATGTTTATTAAGGTCTTACTAAGTGCCAAGCATGTAATGAATACAGAGATTAGCTCAGTTCTCATACAGCCTATGAAATGGATATGATTTTGGTAATAATTTACATATGGAAAAATATGGCTTGAAAAGCTTCTTGTATAGTTGCTAAAGTTCACACATCAATACATATATGTGGAGCTGAATTGTTAAGGAAAGCCATGACTTTTATTTCACATGGGGAACTTTAAAAATAAAAACCAGTTCCAAAGCCTCACTCTCACAAATCATTATTCAATTGGTCAGTGATGTAGGTATTTTTTTAATTTAAAAAATGAAACAAAAGATAGAAATGATACAGAATTTAAAAAAATAGGAAATTAATACTAGATAATATATTGCATATTGTTATCTTAGAAGTAGTTGTTCAAGTTACAAGATTTAGGCAAGAAAAAATGATTAAACAAACAATAAAAGCACAAACTATTCTTTTTGATGAACTTACAGAGATTAGTAGTATAGTTATCTATCTTGTATATATGTACATACACACAATACACATAGAATCTTTTCCCTTCTTCCTTTTCTCCGTTCCCCTATCCCAGTTGTTCTTTCCTTTTGAGCACTTTCTTTTCCTTTCATTTTCACAATATCTATTTTATATTTTGGATCTATGGATATAGGTATTTTTTTAAAGGCTACCTAGTAATTTCATTATGTAGCAAGTTAAGAACCACTTAACTATTAAAGCACACTACTGACAGTTTACCCTTGCCCTCCACTTGTTCCCTGATATTAAACAGAAATTATAGTGATTATGTAGCTTGCAAGAATAGTTTTGAGGTTTATTTTACTTGCTCTATGTTCTAAGCATTGTCCTTATTTATGTAGTCTGCATTTACCTCACTTATCCTGCCTATAGATTCACTGACTATTGTCTCCTGGAATGTTTCAGGATATTAGCTTTGTGACAGAGGAATCATGTTTTATCTTTGCAAATACATGCATATCTAGATAGAATTGTTTTTGCCAGAGCTTCACTGTTCTTTTTGCAAGTATTCTTTCAAATAGTTATTCAAGTATAAATTACATTTTCCAGTTTTCTTCTCAGCTATAGAAATACAAGATAGGACCTAGTTGGTTAACTTTTATTAAATGCCTCAATTTATTAGTTTTATATAATGATGTAAGAATATTTATTAAAAGGAACAGGTCATAAGTTTAGGGGATCAGATATTTCCACAAAGTTAGAAAATTATATATAAATGGATTTTGATCCACTCACTATGCTGTATTTTCTATCATAATTATTTACTCTTGTGCCATTTTCAACCCAAGCATCATCATTAAAATAAAGTATTTCCTGTAGAAAATGAGTGATGGACATTAATATGTAATTCAGAAAGAATGAAAGGCAGAAAAAAGGAATATAAAGAAGTTTAACATACTCAAATGATTTAAGAGATATAAAGTTTTGTATATGAATTACAAATAATATTCTCATAGCATTTCATATAATAGATGTAATATAATTTATATGTATATTATTTTTACTGTCCTTGTCCTCTTGGTATAATGTAAGCTCCACAGTAAAGGAAATTTGTCTATTTTGTTTAGGGACATATTGTAAGAATTCAAACCAGTGTCTATTATGAAATAGAGATCCAATAGTAAATATTGTTTAAAAGAAGTAATTGTGCAATGAATGGAAGATTTTATATTGTGTGTGTGTGTGTGTGTGTGCATGTGTGTGCATACCATTAACAATGATGTGATGAATGGGGAATTAATCATTTTGCACTGGCAGGTTTGTAAATTGGTAGTGTTCCTGAAGAGCAATCTGTGAGGAGATATCATGTTTTTATGAAATATTTATTTTATTTGAATTATTTATTTACTCTTGTAGAGTTACACTTTCAGGAAATAGTTCAGGGCAGATTTAGAGACAGAAAACTCTAAATGCTCTATTCTAGTATTGATATCCAGATAAGAATGATAAAGTAGAAGAATGTTACATAAAATATAGCATTTATCTTTCTTCCAAAGCAGATCAAATGATATAAAGATGAAGTAATATAATGTTAAATGAAAAATAGAAGGTGGATAATGGAGCAAGGTTGCCAACCTTGTAAAAATTAAGAGAGAAAGAGAACAAATTAAGTAACTGTAATGAAGTATTAGTAATGATCATATCTGGGAGGTGTTACTAAGACTGGTTCTAATTTTCTTTTTTTTTATTTTAAGAGAGAAAGAAAAGAAAATTTTAAAAAGACAAAATAGAAAAAACAAGAGGAAAAGTATAATACAGAGTTAAAAAAATTAACATAAAATCGCTAGTTGATACATTACATATTGTTAACAATAGTTGTTAAAGTTACGAAGTCAAAGCATAAAAAGTGGCTAGACACTCAAACATTGACAGTACAAACTCTTCTGTTCAATGATTTAACAAAAGCTCAGTAATATGGTCATCTATTTGCACACTATATTGTTAATGGTATATATACCGTTATATCCTTTAGAGCACTTTCCTTCCCTTTCACTTTTACAATAGTTATTGTATCTATTATACTTTTATTTGTAGTATCGTGAAATGCACATTTCTATATGAATATGTACCAGCTTGCTGTTCAGAAAAATGTCTCATTTACAAAGTTGTCTTTGCCAGTTTTCAACTCTGAAGGTATATGAAGGAATATATTGGAATACTACCTCCACAAGAGCAAGACTTTTTCATCTGCTTCATTCAGTAATAGTGTTCTTATCCTTAAACTATTGTCTGAGATATGATGCACTTACAAATAGTTTTTAATAAATGAATGCTTTCCTCTCTAACATTAATTTTAGAGTTTAAAAAACAATGGTAACACAGTCTACTTGGCATGAATAGTGTGTGTCTATTCATAGCATGTCTTCTTTCTTTGAGAGATATTCTTTTTAAATGGACATAGAATGATCTTTGGAGTTTGCTCAGTGGGGAAAGAAGTGACCAATGAATGGAAGATTTTGGTGCTAGTATACATGATTTTTTTCTTCTTTTTATATAGGTGAAACTTTTTATCTCTAGTTAAATGCCTATAAATTAACTTTTTTGGACTTACAAAAACTTTAATAATTAACCAGTAAGCAAGCATTATTTTTTTCCCCAGTACTAGAAATTGACCCATGGGCCTCACACATGCGAGGCAAGTACCTTACCACTGAGCTACAGCCACAGCCCAGCTAGAGTTCATTTGTTACTCAGTGGCATTATTTAGAGAAGACAAAGGGATATAAGAATTATTGCAGACTGATTACTGATATTGTTTTGGGTTTGAAAGCTTAATGAAAAATGATATTTTTCCAAACATACAAGGTACTACTATACTGTGCATCATTGGATTTCACAAGGAAATGTTTCAAGTAACTTTTGACATATAGCATGTAGTTTAGAAATAAAATTGATTATGCAAATAGAAATGTGCCTTAAATTTTATCTTTTTTACATAATTTTTTTCAGAGGTAAAATAGGACATCAAGGGCTTAAGGTAAGAGTATAGGAAAATATAATAATATGCTGTAATTCATTGTTAAATAACACAGTATCAGTGACTGCAATTATTTGAATATTTAACACAAAATTCTTGCTTTATGTTTTCTCTAGGATTCAGAATTTCCAACGGATATGCAATCGAATCTCAATTTAAATAAGGAAAATCTTTGTCCACCAAAATTCAACTATAGACTGAGTAACATCTTTAGACTGCATGAACTTCCAGTGAGCTGGTAGGATTCTTGATGTTTTATTAATTCCTTTGAGATTTTATTGTCACATCTAAATTGTGGAGACCTTACTGTAATTCATGGTCAAAGTGCCTTGCTCTTAGCCTGTTCTCAGTTATTACTAAAGCAGAGAAAGAACCATTTTTTAGTTTCTGCAAGAATTTTAAAATTAATTGGTTTAGGCACTTGGTGGCAGTGCAGACTAAATACATTATTGTGTATCATTATTATGGAAGTTAGAGTTCTGGTTTAAAATAATGCACATATCATTTTAGAGAGAGTTCTAGAACTATTTTAAAGATGGGACCTCAACAACTATGCATTTCACTTGTTCATTTTACTTACAGATTTTCTTATGTATGCTTTCTCCATTAATAGATTCTGTCTCTTTTTTTAAAGAAGATAATAATTTCATGAATTGTAATTACACTGGCTGAAGACAAAATTTATTGCTTGATGTTTATATGATATACTGTTTTATAAATCTGCATATTTATATGCTAAAATGATTTCTAAATCTTTTAAAATTTATAATACTGTAGTTCAGATTATTAAAAAAATATTTCTATGGGGGGAATCTGCACATATAAATCGTACAATACAGTTCCACGACATGTTACAGTTTAAGCAAATGGTCAGCTTTGGTTGATAATCATGAAATGTTATTAGATTACACTTCAAATAAGTAACATTATTTTCTTCTATTTAGTCATATAATCCAAACCGTATTTGTAAGTGGTCTTCAACAACCTGTGATTATACAAAATTTGCAACAAACATCTTGCTCCTGTTATACTTAGAGATGATTAATGCTTTGGAATAGATATTAGCAAGCTCTAATGCCTTACTTAAATTTTAACTGTGGTACTTTTATCATTTGTGAAGTTTCCTCTATTCTTTATGTTCTTATATGTGTAATTTTCTTAAACACAATTTGCTTTATTTCCTGGTAACAAGAATACCTCCTGTGATATATGCCTTAGCTGTGATATGAGCTTAGCTTTTGTGATAAAAATCTATAGGTTAATGAACTGAAATGGTACGTTAGTATATAAAGAGAAGTGTAAACATGATACAAGATGCCTTTGTGTTCTCTTGAAAGAGGTATATGTACATTTGTATGTCAGTCTTTTGATAAAAATCTAGGACTCATTCTTTAAGTGTCCGTTGGCTGGAATTCTACATCATATTGCTTGTAGAAGTTGTGCCAAATAATGTTTCATCTACAGTTTCAACCTGTGATTTCTTTAATTTTATATAAGAACCTCAGGCATGAGGAAGATACATTCCACATGATTCATAATGTTAATTTAATTTTAAATAACAGAAATTCTGTTTATCATACTTATATTTCATCACCTTAATCAAAATTTAATTATATTACCATAACAAACACAACTAGCTTACACAGACATTTAATAACAAACTTCTCTGACTCTTTGTAATCATAGAGCTTGATGGTGGGAATAGATGCTGGTTGACTCGGCCATGACAGAGAACTCTAAGCAGTGGAATACAGTGGGTACAGCTTGTGCATTTCACAGATAATGGGAAGAGATGGGCGATCTAGTGATTAAGTGGAGGTTCAGGGAAAAGTTTTTATTAAATGAAAATATAGTGGAGAGAATGAGGGAAGCATTTAGCTCTTACTCAAAGACAAAATCTGGATGTTAGCCTAATTTATTTCCAGCCTTTGAAAAGACAACTGTCTAATAACTACTATTGCATCCCACGGAAAAATTTCTCCATCATAATCTTCACTAGTTAGTCCATTAGGAGAGGAGAGTCTAGTGTCAAGTATTGGGCAGCAGAACCAGTAGTAGAAAGAATAATCACTAATGTTTTAGGGTCACATACCTTGAAGTAAGATTAAGTTATGGTTTTGGGGATAACTTATTTACTCGGGCCTTTTTTTCGCTGGTGTACTTCATTTCCAATTTGTTCCAGTTTCTATTTCCTTATCACCATTTGTTCTTTACCACATTTGTGTTTCCCCCACCAACTTTATCACTTTCTTTGTATCCTATGATACCAATCCTTGCTATAAAATTCAATTTAAAATTTTAAGTTTCATCATTTGCATAATCTTTATTAATTCAAAAACCAGATTTATGATCACCCAATACAGATGTATGGCACAGTGTTTTGGTGCTTAATAGTTCTTCAATAAAATGTTTATTGGCTCAATTCTTTATTATTTATTTTTGCAGTGCTAGAGATTGCATATTGCTGACACCCCACAAAATGTTCTAAAATGGTCATGAATTTACTTTATTTGTTTACCAATTACCATAGGTGGAAAGAAAGTTCTTCATTATGGTATATGGGTTCCCCAACTTCAAACATATAACAATAATTAGAATGATAAAAGAAGGAATATAAATAATAACTGTTTTACTAAGCACCTATAAATGTTAAGATTCATCTGCTTTGGCCATGCCATCTGTTACTTCCATAATTCTGTAAAGTAGATGTTATTACTAGTTCTACCTCTTTCTTTTTCACATATACACATGAGGCTTATAAACCTTGAAAATCACAGAGAAAGAATTTGTGTCAGATTTGTTTGACTCAAAAGCAATGAATAAGCTTCACATTGTTTAAAAATTTTTTTTGAGAGAATACATCTCTGTTTTTACACCTGGACATACAATTTATCAGTAAGATACAATGATATGACTTATGAGTGAAGTTGAAAGCCTTTTTTATTCTGTTAATAAGCATATTTTAAGATAGTTGTTACAAATTTAAATATTAAAGTAATTAATTGGGGGGAGCTAAAGATGGCCAATCAGTAAGCAGCAAAATACAGACCCTCCCAGGGAGAAACAACTGATATGCTGGAATAAAACATCCTGGAGGTATCCAGACAGAGAGAGATGGATCCTCTCAACCCAGGAAGAGATTAAAAGGAGAAAAGCTGGTCAAATATGCAGTCTTAGGGCTACCATTGGAGCAGCTAAGATTAGTGGCTATGGTGCTTTTGCCGCAACCCACTGAGCTGCCCAAACTTGATCCTCCTGTGACTTGCAGGAGCTGCACTCACACTGAAGTCAGGGGCTGGTGAGCCCAACAGAGAATGAAGCCTGCACTATCCCACAGTAGTGCAGTGAAGGACCTGCACTATCCCATGGTAGTGCTCAGAATAAGACTCTCCCACAGGAAAGGGGTGACCAACTAGACGACATGTTGGAATTGGGCAGGACGGGCATGAACAAGGAACAGTAGTGACTTCAATTGGTTGCTCCCTACCCAGAGCAGATTGGTGGGATCTGCTTGGCCTGGGTCATGCCCCTGGCCGGGACTCAGTAAGCTGCCCCAAACCAAATCTGTAGCCACCGCACACACTAAAGTGGTGAAAGACTCCATAGGTTGACTGGTTCAGTGTGGAGAGGCCAGCATGCACCACCCTTGCTTGCATCTCAGTAACCAACAGCAAACTGAAGAGGGAAGAAATCCCTAGCCAGCATGTTTCAGAAGAACCATAACCAACAAGGAAAGGGGCTGGGACCTCCACTATACACCTAAATGGAAGAAACCAAAAACATGACAAGAGAAAGAAATAAGAAAAAGCCCCCAACCCCAATCCTGTGAATACTGACCCAGGAGAGGTAAATTGAGGGCAGCAAACATATAAATCAGACATCATATCAGCTCACATAAAGAGATATCTCTGTGACATCACTGATGAGCTCAAAACTGAAACATTAATTCAAGTTAAGCAAGATATAAGAATATTAATAAAAGAAATGCTAAACACCTCTCAAAAAGACACAGATGGAAGAATGGAGGGACACAAAAATAGGAGAGAAACATTTGATGAAGAATGTAAAGAAAACCTAGAATACATGAAGCAGATTCAAAGAGATTATCAGGAAGTTAAAAACTTCATTGAAAGCTGGCAAAACTTGAAAGAAACTAAGGATGGACTATCAAAACTTGAAGACAGGTTTGAAACAACTGATCATGAAAGGAAAGATCTCTTAAAAATAACAAGGAAACAGGCAGTAACAATACAAAGGCTAGAAGAGGACAAGAGGATGTGTAACTTAAGAATTAAAAAATGTGAATGAAGAAGCAGGAGTAAAAACAAAGGAAAAACAAAGGCTATTCACAGAAATAATTAAGGAAAACTTCCCAAGCATAGGAAAAGGAAATGATATTCAGATGTATGAGGCATACAGAACTCCAGCCAGCTACAACCAAAATAGAGCTACACCCAGACATACAATAATCAAGATCCCAGAAACTCAATACAAGAACAGAATATCATAAGCCATCAGAGAAAAGAAACAGATTACCTATAAAGGAAAACTCATCAAAATTATGGCAGACTTCTCGACACAGACCATCAAATCAAGAAGAACTTTTGGAGTAAAGTATTCCAAGCCCTGAAAGAAAATACTCTCCAACCCAGATTGATTTACCCTGCAAAACTCTCTCTAAAAATTAATGGAGAAACAAGATGCTTCCATGACAAAGAGTAACTGGAGGAATTCGTGACCACCAGTCCAACACTACAGAGAATACTGAAAGATATTCTATAGAGAGAAAGAAAAAAAAAACCCAGGATTTTAGAAACAGTGGCAGAGAGGCCTCATTGAATGGGGCAGACAGTGGAATGAGGGAGAGAAGTAGACAACCAATGGCAGAAAAATAGCATAGCAGAAATGAGGCAGGGAAGGTTGGCTATAATCTCTAACATAGATGGTCTTGATACACTAACAAGAAAAACAGGCAGAGTAGATCAGGAGGTAGAGTCCATTGAGATGCTCTGTATAGGAAATATAATTAACCCGCAAAAGGGTTTATGGACCAAAAATCAAATATGAGAAAACAGTGCTCTATGTAACAGGGAACTAGAGAGAAATAGGGGCAACTCGACCAGCACCTGGAGACAGGTTGGAAAGACATATTTATGTGCACTAGAGAAATACTCAGCTACACCGAAGGAAAACCTTGAGGCTTTTGTAGGTAAAGGAATACAACATGAGATCGTCCAGGAATGAGAAAGTTCGGAACCACTTAGGTAAATAGCAGGCTGCTCCCCCACCCCCGTCTAAAAACTGAGGAGGTTGGTGGGACCCAAAATGTGCAGTGTACCCTGTGGGAGTGAAAGGAGAGGAATAGTCTAAAAAAGGAAGGCAGAGGATATTGTTAATAGTGTATCAGGATTTAAAACCCACATTACTCACACCAGTCTGTTTAGATGGATTACATTCTGTTCCAGTTTGTCTAGTTGTACTAGACTTGAGGGCACAGACAGCTATTGCATAAATAGCAGGATATAGTATGGTAATCATCCTTAATTTCCTGTTAATTTAACCTGAAGCCCTGTATAACTTACACTGTCTTATCGTGACTGATCTTATTTGAATCTGGTTTGTTAGAATACTGTTTTGTATTGACAGATTTTATTCGAATCTATTATGATTGATAGTATCAAGTCTGAGAGTATAGGCAACTACACTAAAGATGACAAGATTCATTAGGATACCCACTCTGGTTTTATTATTATCTGCTTTTGAAGTCTTATATTGTCTCCAATTTTTTTTATTAATATTGTTATGTACTGCTATATTGAATTATACTGCTGTGTCCAGTTATCCCTGATGATATGGACAGTTCTATTGAAGATAACAAGAGACAAAATAGTAACCATTATAGATTACCTTGTACTGTGGTTTTATATGACTTTTTCATTTCATGTTTTTATAGAAATCTGTTTTGTTTTGTCTTGCTATATTTTGTTTTTCCCTTTAATACAGAAAGGGTGGAAATACATGTAGAGACTCATGCATGCATAGAACCTATACACAGTGTATGAGAACTGATTATATAATGCATGAGGAAATGAACAACTACTTTGAAGAAAAAGAGACACTACAGTACCCAGTGCTGATTCCTTAGTGTCATGATGTGAAATCCAGAAATACTATTATTCTTTGTTCAGAGTGATTTTAGCCTGTTTTGCTTTGTTTAATTTCAACATACATGATGGTTTGGACAGTTATTTTGAAGAGAATGAGAGACATTTTTAAACTCTGACTTAAGTAGATGTCCTTCTACTATTCTTACAAGATGGTTCCTATCAGCCTAGAAAATGTCCTTCTGTAACTCCCATTAGTTTAACCAAAATTCCAACCCATGATCTTTATTTATGCCCTGCTCATTTTCAGTAAAAAGTTAGTTGAGCACTAACTGATCGCACAGCTAACTCATGCTCTTATTCTCGCAGGAGCATCCTGGTGTTCTTACTGACTCCTAGACTGGTTCTTCAGCACACCTTCTATGTTCTAGAATGCCTAACAGGCTACTTCAAATTATTGTGTCTGAAAAAAACCTTGATGTTCCCAGGAAAACCTGGTCTTATCTTGAACTTTCCCATCTTTTCAAGGCAACACCTTTTGTAAAGTTACACAAGCTAAAAACTTGAAGTTATTTTGATTTCTCATGCTGTCACATTGCAGTTTCCATCATGAAATCTGCAGTAAGTCTGACATGTCTTTTCTCTAGAATATTTAATTTTTCCTACTTTTCTCTGTCTGTATTGTTTACCCTCTTCCAAAGTCTATTGATTTACTTCACACTAGTTTACTCACGTCATAGCTAAAATGATATTTTAAAGATGTAAATAAGACTATAGACTTTTTTCCTCTTTAAACAGAACAATATTTTCCTCTTATGTCAAAATAAAATGCAAACTTCCTGCGTGGCCTACTGGCTCTGCAAAGTGAGACTCCAGTCTGCTGTGCTGCCTACTTGCGCTTTTATTCTCTTTTCCAGTACTTTCAACCACATCTGTCTTCTCACTAACCTGAAACATACATTTATTCTTGCTCAAACATCTTCACACTAGGTCTTCTGTGTCTGAGCTGTGTCAATTTTCTAATTTTTGCATGTCTGTCTCATTCTTATCTTTCTTAGCAGAAATGTCACCTCCTCAGAGTGGCAATTTCCTGCAATGTAACTAATATTTATTCCTCACTCTTGCAATCACCTTTCTTCCCATTCTTCTAGATTCTTTCTTTCATGGCTCATAGTAAGAATGCAGAGGCATATATTTTACAGTGTTTTATGAAAAAGAAGAACATGTTTTCCTAGTGTCCATGTGGAGAAATAGTACTGTTCCTATTCTCTGAGCCCATTGGAAGGGTCCCTTCCCCAGCCTGCTGCAGTGAAGTTAGCATGTGACTAAAACTAAGCAGAGGTAGTGCCTCCCACTTCCAGGCACAACCTCAGCCCAGAGGGACTTTTGGCTCCTTTCAGGTGAAAGCAAGGAACTTTGAAAGTGCTGAGCCATGTGATGAAAGTAGTAGCATGGCTCCTTGAGTCCTCTTTGCTTGGAAAGCTCCCCAGGCTTTATTAAGCTTTTATATCCCAGACTGATGCTTTATATACTTGTGAAGTTACATGAGATAGACTACATAAAAAGAATGAAAAATAAAGTCTTTAAAAAAAAAAGATTGAAGGGACTTTCACAATGACTCATTCATTAAACAAAAATTTCTTGAATTGTACTCAGGTACCGTTCTGGACAACTAACTAACTAGAGAAAACTCTATTCCTGAGAGCTTACATTTATTGGTGGCAACAGTGAACATACACACATGGCATAGTTATTGTATTTGAAGGCCATAAGTTCTGTAGAGAAACTTAAAGCAGGATAGAGGGACACTGAGTACAGAGCAGCTACAGAGTTCAAGAGAGTGGCTGGGTTTTTCCAAGAAAGGACGTGCGATGAACACCAGAGGTATGTAAGGAAGTGAGATATGCAAATAAGTAGAAAGAAAACCAGGCTCAGAATGAGCAGCAAATGTAGAGCCCTCAAAGTGGGAGCACCCCTGTGTGTCCTTAGGGCCACGTCAGTAGTTTCCATCCGTTTCCACTGAAACAGAGGCTAGAAAGGAAGTGACTAATAGCGTTTAGGTTTAAAAAATGGACATTAACATGGGTCCATAGGAGCTTAAATGTTCTATTGTTTTGCTTGTGAATTACATATATTTTCACAAGATTACAATTGATATTTTAAAATGTGAATTTTTGAATTTAATCTTTTTATTAATTAAAGATAATCATTGCTATGTTTGAATGTGTGTTCATAATAAACTAAAATTATTTCGAAATTTTTATGTTTACATCAACCCAAACCAAATAGCAAAATATATATTTATATTTTGAATTATCAAAGTGAGTTTACAGTTTCTTGAAACTTCAAGAAAATTCTATCTAGAAGGATAATTATATATAGTTAAAAATGCTTGTAATCATTATTTATAAGTACAATATGGAAAAAATTTAAAACATTTTCTCTAACATTAGGATATGGTCGATTAGTTTTATGATTTACTATCAAAGTACTAAAGCATTCATTCATATTTAGTTAGCTTCCATTAAATAATGATGCAGTCATATTTATGCCATTACCTTTTAAGAAGGAAGATGTGCATGAGTTTACCATAAATGTAAGCATTCATTATAATTAGCTTTTTTTTAGGGTGTGTTCCATGAATAAATATATCAGCTAATTAGTAGATTAGATCTTCCATTTATTTCAGATTAAGTTTAGTGTCCTTGCATGCATCTTCTTTCAACATGAAATTTGTTTAGACATGGTTTTTTTGAGCAGCTGTCATTTTCAAGAAGGTGTTCAATTTGTTTTTTGGTCAATCTGCAGCAGAAATTATGGAAAGAATTCCACGTTGGTCACAGATGATGTGTAAAGCATTTTCTATTCCAGTGTTTCATAGATTCAGTGAGAGAATGACAGTTGCCCTTCTGGGGCTATAATAATTTTTCATTCTCTTTTAATTATCTAGATCCATAGTAATAACCACAGTGACCTACAAGAAGGCATCAATGGACATATTATAATTATATATAGCAATTATGCATAGTGCCAACAATGCATGAAAATCCCACCTATTAACTAAGGTTGGCAAAAAATGAAAATATGCTTGTCTCCCTTAGGACATAGTTTCAGGTTTCAAAAAATTCCAGACATTTAATTTATGCATAAATTTTTTTCTGGAGTATATTATTATTGATAAGGCAGATCTATTTTCATAGAATGACAGTGCATTAATAATATTCTAGTAAATTTAAAAAGTGCCTCTCACTCTATCTTCTTTCATTATATACTAGTATTTCCTATTACCTAGTGTGTAATAGAAAGGGAAATGTGAGTTCAAGGCAAAGGTTCATCTTTATAGTGCAGAATGACAAGAAGTTTGTTTAGGACAAGTAACAATATGCCTCTAGTTCTCTTTAACCAATTAACATTTCAAAGTATATTATGTTCACTCATGTCTACATAATTCTGTTTAAATAATTAAACATTTCAAGACTGGGGAAAATATGATTAGTCAGTAGTTGTAGTAATTTGTGCCATTACTTGATGGGGTCCCTTACTTAAACTTGCCAACACAGTATCTTTTGCCCATTTTTAAGGACGATACCTATGGAATGGTATTCCCTACTTTTCCCCTTGCCATTCACAGTTATATGATGGATGGGTTGTAAGTTTCAATGCTAGTGCCAATAGTTCTAAATCTTAAACCAATTTGGGAAATGTCTTATGTGACCATTACTAGAGTGATATTGTCATGTTGGTTTTATATCATTATTTTTCACATTAATAGTGCTTTTATAATTTAATAGAAAGTAATAAAACTTTCAATTAGGCTTATACACCCAATATACATAACGATATTTATGCACTGAATTCAACTTTAGTTTACTACTGACATTATCCCAAGGCAATAATCATTAATTCAGAGTACCTCATGAAGTAGGACATTTTAACTTGCATGACTATGAGCACCTCAACTTTAGCAGTTCTGAAAGCCAGTTCTCTTTTCTTACTTTTCACCTTCTTTTTCTCATTTTAGTGTTGGTCTATATCAAAAACTAAAACGACCTGTGAATCTTCCAGACATCATCCTTCCTCCTATTTATCACATGCAATTGCTCACATCAGCCTGTGTATACTGTATATCCAAAATTAATTTTTCTTTCGCTTCTGTCAAAGTCCATGATCTGTCACTTAAGCTCCTCAGCAGCTTTCTATTGGTTAGGACTTTTCAATGATGAATATGTAAAAAGGAAAATTTGGAATTCCAAGTACCATTGACATAAGAATATTATATATTGGGTTATGGTATGATAAAATGTAATTAAAATCTCCTTTATTCAGCCAAGTCACCAATGAGGAGGAAGGGCATTGTTTTGGTCAGAGCCAAGGATATGATGGAATCACAGTCCTAAAACTTGGAGCTTTATGTAAGAAAATAACAAATGGTTATTTTGAAATGAGAAGAGCTAAATATATGACTTCATTCAGTAGTTGTATATTTAAATTCCTACCATTTGTTCTTAAACAATGGTAGAGACATCCTCAGGGAGAGGAAGGAGAAAGAGAGAGAGAGAGAGAGAGAGAGAGAGAGAGAGAGAAGAGGTTTATTTATGTGCATTATTATGTAATTATGTTAGTATGATCTAGAAATCCAATTATTGATTATGGGCCAAGGAAAAATGGATAGAGAAAGAGTGATGTTATTTATGCCTTTTGATGAGGGTCAAGGAAACAGGACAAATGGAGTATAGTTGTGACATCTGATAGTAGAGATTAAATAGTTTATAATTGTTAGGTTTTTGGCACAATAAGAGAGAAAAATATAATATAAAAGTAGCTTTTATTATGACGACATGGAGAGAACTCTATGGCTACAGAAGCCTGGCATTCTCTGACTGGAAAGCAGGTTGTGGGATATATTTATAAACTCTGACAGGGGTGGCTCTTAGGGTGGGCATTTGATGATGTACAGGGGTCTGATTGGACCCCTTTTTGCAGCACTGGGACAGGAAAAAGGAAGTTGTCATACGGGAAAGAGGGAGTGGCTTTAAAGTAAACATCCTCAATCCCACCTCCACTACATAATGCTACGCAGGGCACGGTCCTTTCAATAATTACCTAGGGTATAAATTTTGCATATTTCCCTTAGAAAAAAGTGACATATGCTCAAGGAAATATTTTGTTATCTTACAGTGACAAGTAGAAACACCAAAATGATACCCAGGGTTTCCAGGTAGATCTATTTCACATTGATGGACACTGATTGGGATCATTCCCAAAATATCAGGCCCTTATCTCTGGTGATCTAGAGCTTATAGGAGATAAGCAAGTAGTAAGTACAGAGGCAGAATGGCTTATCAAATGGGGATTTGTTTTTATAATATGTGTCATAGTGACCAGCTATACATCACAGTGACCAGCCATTTCTAGATGACAGAAGCAACTGGAACTGGAACAGGAACTGTTACCTGGGCAACTAAGAAACTGAAGTATACTGGCTGGGAGTGGGGGAATTTTTTATTGCAATATTACTTCCCAAACAATTCTATCTCCTAGTCACATCAGGGCAATATCAGCATGGTATGTATGGTATATTTAAACTGCATCTGTCACAAGGGTAATAAGATATGGTTTATGACACAGACTAGGCTTTTCCTATACAAATACTTGGGTAACTCTTGGAGAGAGGGGGAGGCATTTCCATGGAAGAAAAATCAGCTGTTCATTTCTGATCTCAATATAAAGTTCTAGATTAAAGCTTTCTGAGGTAATTTATTTCTGTAACAGTTCTTGTAGATGCTGCTGACAAGCTTTGTAACATTCGTGTCACTGCATTATCAATGATTTCTTAAAGAGCTGAATTCATTTCAAAACTTGTACTTTGTATACAAGGACCTGTAATTTTTAAAAGTTTTTTTTTTTTTTTTAATCAGTACCAGGGATCGAACTCATGGCCACACACTGGCAAGGCAGGTGCTTATGCCCCTGAGCTAAACCCCCAGCCCAAGGACCTGTAATTAAGAGTTTATTTTCTGTTGACTTACTTGAAAGTCATTTAGCTAAAAGTAAAAACTTTGAAATAGTAAGCTAAATAAGCATGCAGTTTTTGAATAGCTTATTTTCTCTTTAGAGATCAGCTAATGTTTTTTCTTAAGTTTTGGATCATACTACTAAGATGATTATATGGAACATTTACTGAGAAGTTGAAGCAATTACAATGTTGAAGATTTCTCCCATAGACTGACATTTAATCCTAATGAAAAGTTCTTTAGTATTGTACTATTATTTGCCCATTTTGCTGGTGATGAGCCTGAGAGTTTGGAATGTTTGGTACCTTAATTCTTGATTTATTTGCTTCATCTGTTTTTATAATTATTGTGATTAAAATGGTTAAACATATAGCTTTAGTCAAACAAGGTAGATTAGATTTAAAAACAAGATAGGTTAAGATTTAAAAAGCTAGTTAGAAGTAGACATACTATATACTAATCCTTTGACCTTGGCCTACTTAGTGTATTTTATCTCTTTTTTTATGTGAACTCCAGGGAGGCATGGACATAGCTCAGTAGCACAGTAGCTACCTGGCAAGCACAGGTCCTGAGTTCAGTTCTCAGTACCAAAAAAAAACAAAAAAACAAAACAAAACAAAAAAACTATGTCATGTGAACTCCAGGACCTTAGACAAGTTATTTAATTTTTATTGCTTCACCTGTAAAATCAGTATTATACCTCACCCATGGAACCATTATGATGTGTAAATAAACTGTCTTACTGTATATAAATGCCTATTTAATATTAAATAACTTGAAAGTCCACGTAGAATAGCTAAATTATATTGCTTTTATGGGAAATCACTAAAGCTTAAAAATTACCATTTTTGATGAGTATTTTGTGCTTTAGATTGCAGTGTCCTATACAGTATTTGGAAGTTTTCAGAGATTGCCAAAGAGTTAGTCATATTATATTTAAAACTTAAACAGAAGTTTTTTGGGTTATTTACCTCAGTGCACTGAAATTAAGAAATGTCATGTTTCAGTTTAACCTAGAGGAATAAAACTATTCATTTACATTCTACTTTGTCAAAATGCATTTAAAGAAGGTAAAATTTACACTTAATAAGTAAAATAGAATAAAATGACTTAAATAATTAGCTGAAGTGACAACAATAAATCAAAACTTACAAGGCAGTTTATTGTTTGTAATATATATTAAACTACAACTTCCCATTTGCTGGAGAAGATGATAGTTTTGATGATTTTAGCAGTCATCCATTAAAAAAAAAGACTACCACCTTAACATTTGCATGTTTAGAATCTCAGGAAAGCAGATGTTAGGTGGGAATGTCAACCTTTTTCCTTAAACCATAGCTTACTTCTTTTTTTTTATTTTAAAAAGAAAAAACAAGAATCAAAGAAGTAAACAATTAAAAACTACAACAGAAGCAAACTGTCTCGCTAGTGTAGCTTACTTCTTGACAAAGAATCTGCTGCCCTTAGAAGCAGCTTGCGTTCAAGCTGAATTCCAGATTCCTTAACCCTGTCTCTGTTGAGCCTGATTGCATTACTGTGTTCTGAAAGATACTTGAAGAGTGGATATTACGTACCACAAAAGCCGAAACTCTTTACCAAGGCTCATACAACCTTGCTTTATCTGGCTTTTGCTAACCTCCCCAAATCTATATACCTACACACCGCGCTCTCAGTGTTTCAACAACTGCACCTCTTCAAAACTCTGTGCCTTAAACCAAAAATATTAGAGTATTTCTTACAGTTGTGTAGCTTCAAATGTGTGATTCGGGTGTGTGACTGAGCTGAGGTGGTTGCTTTGGGATGGTCAGTTGTTCACCAGTGCTGCTTGTGTGTATAAAATTCATGAAACTTGTTGCCAGATTTCAACACAGATTCCTTCAGAAGGGAAAGGCTCTGTGGATCCCTCCTCCATGTTCACAGTACTGCGCTGCCCTGTGTTCATGTTGCTTTCCTTTAAGCTCTTCATTGCACTTATGAGAGGGCTCCTGTGGCATATTACCTCCAAATGCCCTGAAAAGTGCCACTTGAAAAGGCTACACGGCAGTGAAGTGAAACAGCCACTGCTTGCTTCTCACCACTCTTCATCCTTCAGATCTGAGTCAACCCAGTGTCACTGAAGTATCTTAAGAGAAATGGATTTTTCCTTTATGGAAAAATCTTCATGGAAAAGCTGGAGTCCCATCTATGGGAAGCATAGAGAACAGTGAGAGGAAACTGGGGGACAAGGGCTTCCCACTTGCTTGGAGGAAATTGTCCCTTCACTCAGCAGGACCTTAAAGAGTATGGCATCATCAAACAGGAATGGTTTCAAGATAAGCATTGCGGGGAAATTGGTAAATGACAGCAAAATGCAGAAACTTGAGTTGAAAACTAAGTCAGTCGAATGTTGTAATATGAATACAAGAGATATTTAAATTTCAGTCAGGAAAAACATAAGAAATAAATATGAGAACTACCAAAATAAATAAGTGAATAGCTTAAAAACTTGAAAGTAGAAGCCACCAACTGAGAAATTGAAATAAGACGGTTGAAATGTTTTTCCATTGTAAAGATGAAGACAATTAGAAATGTTTTCTTTATATGGCTAATAAAAATATATGTTATGAAATGATGAAGAACATCAGGTAGAAATAGCAAGACTGAAGATAAAAGGTACAGTGAGCCAATTGAAGTTTGAAAAAAGCAATTTTAAACAACCAGATCAAAGTAATGGGAAATGGTAGAATAATGGCAGGCTGCTAGTCAACAAAACTACATTTTATAAAGATCTAAGAAAGAAAACAACATAGCATAATGGACAGTAATGTAAGAACTCCTAGCTTTGGCTAGTGAGGCAAACTGGCTTGTTAGAGATGCTTTAGACGCACCTGTGTCCAGGTGCCCCTGAGCTAACGGTCCACTGACTTTCAGGCTGGCCTTGGGTCTCTCCCGTCAGTGTAACACAGGTTTGCCTATGTTAGCAAAAGCTTCCAAATCTGAGGAATTCTCCATGGCAGTGCGGTCTCTGCCTTACAGGTTCCTCTTCTCTGACTTGCTTCATAGTTTGGAGAAACATTTATTTCAGTTCAACAAAGAACACTTAAGCCCTGGCATATATTCAAAATATCATTTGTATTATTGACATTTCAGTATTCATTATCATTTAAAGCAGCAAATGTTTCCTATAAACATAAGTAGATCTTTCTGCTTGACAACTGTGACCTTTAGTTTTACCTGTATTGTACAGATTATATATAACGGAGATTTAAAGAGTTTGCTGTAGAAATGGGTAAGGAGTATCAATGTGAAATATATGAAATCTAATCTAATGGTGACCATTAAAATGAGATTCATATTTTCTTTACATATTTAGAGTTTTAAAGATTTATTTCTTTTATTTTAAATTACTTGGAGAGATTGATTAAATTTCTACAATACTTAACCATGAAATGCATTTAGGTATATGATGGTTGTGTTTGAGCTGAACATGTATACACAGTTTTCTACTTTTTCCTTAAACAGTATAGTGTAACAACATTTTCTGCAGAATTTTGTTGTGTTGGATGTGATAAGCAGTCTAGAAGTGATTTAAGCAAGAGGCTGTGCATAAGTTAAAGGCAAATGCTACACCATTTTGTATAAGGGGTTTGAATTTCCAAGTATTTTGGTACATGTGAGGGATCCTACAATCATTCTCCCTGCAGATACTGAGTACTGATACATCACCATGTCCTTCTAGTGTTACTTGACAAGACTTACTCTACCATACTAATGTACTTTTTTAGCCTTTTTTATATTTCCAAAGATTGCACAATTTTAATGCTGGTGTTGATAATATTGGTTTATCAGCAGTATTGAAAAATATAAAGTATTTTTAACTTGGTTAAGGCTAAGGAATTGATAATGACAGTTTTAATTACAAGAGAAATTGTTATTGCATAATTACATGCAACTTTTGGTGACTTATATTGTTATTAGAATAATCCCCTTGATCCACACTTCAAATACAAACCATGAGATAAATTATATTAACATGCCAGATAACTATTATTCTTTGAAAAAAATCTTTCATAAGCCCTCTTTCCATTCTTACTCTCCTGTGACCAGCCCACATCACAATGTAAACTGTTATGAAAATTGCTTTATGCAGTTAAGATATCATATCTATCCCTCTATGTTGACCATTCCATCCTCTTCATATATCTGATTAATATTGGTATATTAATATAATAATTAATTCATTTTATTGTGTTATGAAAAAGACAAGTATGAGTATTCTTTGTGTTAACTTTTGTGTACTTATTTTTGTTATTTAAATTTCTTTATTATTTACAATATTTTGTACTTTTCCTTTTTTATTTTAAAGCAGATAAAACAGAATAAAACCAATCAACACAAACCAGTATAAAAGATATGGGACTTCAAAACATTATGAAATCAACAATAGTTACCATAGTGCCTTTTGATGTCTTCAAAATAGCTGCCAATAACTTCAAATATAGTGAAAATCAAACAGAACAGAATAGAATAGAAACAATAAAAACAAAACAATGCATGCAGTAAAGGATTTCAAAGCAAGCCTATAGTAAATCCAAAACTGCTTCCATAATATATCTTTCTATCTTTGAAATAGCTGCTTGTGCTGTCAGATTTGGCATAATCAAACAAAACAAAAGAGAATACAACCCATCCCATCAAAACAATGGAAATAATAAAGGACTTTCAAAACAAGACCATAGGGAATCAACAAGGGCTGCAACCCTCAGAAGGAGATTCCCCCTGCCACTAGATGTCACGCTGCATACAGATATCCTTTGAATCTATGATCAGACCACTGGCCATAGACCTGCAATGTTCGTGAAACACCAAAGCATGACAGGCATCCAATTACATTTCATTTCCATAGCTATCATCACAGCCTGTGTTTCTCCTGATAAGCCTGTTGCTTACAGGAGAGGAGGGGGGTGTTGGTACTGCTTGTGGAAGGGGCTGGGGTCTGTCTGTTCCAGTCTGGTGGTGGCCCAGGCATGGCACTGGTTCCCAGACAGAGTTTGCTTTCTGGTGCGGCTTTGTTCTCCCTACCCCTAGTCTGCAAATGGTGCTGACTCACAGGGAGAGACTGGGGTCTGTGACTGTTTATATCTGTATTAAATACTTATGCATATAATGTATTATTGTGAATAAATGAACTTATAGAATTAAATTACAACCTAGTTCTGTTAATTTTCTTTTACTACTAATGCTTAATTTAAAGAAATGAGGTGATATATAAGAAACTATTTAATTCTTGATACAATAATATATATATATATATAATATGAAAGTACTTTAATTGGTTTTTTAGCCTTTGACTTGAAGTAAATTAATTTTCTTCCATTAGAATACATGAAGTAAATTTGGAGCACCCAAGTATAAAAATATGTACATCATGAAAGATTTTAAATTATAAAATGTAATATAATGTATATAAATTCTTTCACTTAATAAATTTATCCCAAGTGTATGAAGATAGATTTTCATGACCTTATAGTAGAAACATATTGTTGCCTACTTAATTTTCCTCTATGCTTTTTTACATATGGATCCAGTGACCTTCTTGAAAAGTCACTCAAGCCTCTGGTAGTTAGAAACCTCTCCTCTTGTAGGTGACCACCCTCATGCCAGGTCTTCATACACAGACTTATTAAATGACTTTCCTGATGACCATTTTAAAGACCTCTTGAGCTGTGTTTAGATCTCACTTGCCACCAATATAAATTGGGATGTTTCATGGTAAGAGAGATGGAACAGTGGCCAATATTTTAAATAAAATTAACCAAAAATATTGAAAGTGGTAGCAGCTTCAGGTCAAGTTTGATTTACTATTTTACAGATATCACCTTGTACCCAAATTCACTGTTTTCTGTTTTGCCTTTGTGTAGATATTCTTCTCATGTTCCCAGGGAACATTTTATGGTAGCAGAATAGCTAAAATAGATTGCACATTCTTTTACAGAATCCTGTAAGGGGAGAGGGAGATCTATTTCCTTAGTTCTTCAAGAAAAAGAATTTGAAAGTCAGTGCCAGTTCAGGCAACACTGCCCTGTGTTACATAGACTGGATACATTAAATGGAACTAGAGCATTGAAAACTGTGACCAGGGAGAATGACCACAGGAATGACAGAGAGCTGCTCAAGACCTCCACTAGAGGTGGGATAGTATCAGATTATATGCATGGCTGATAATAGAAGGTGGTGATAGTAGGAGGAAATTCCTTAACAAGCTTTGATGTGGTTCCCCAAAAGAAAGAGAATGAGGCCAAATAAGTGTCAACTGCACTGTACAAGTTTTTTTCAGTGTCAGGTTTGCCTGATGACCAGACAGTGCCAAATAATGTATTCTTTCCCCAATAAGAGTATATCCCCAGTGGCCCAACTGGGGTCTCCATGTGTTTGCACTGTTATTTGTTTAGAAGGTCCTGTTCTCATCACATTTGGCATTGTGTGGCAGAAAGAAAATTGCCACAGATACTAATTACTCAAGATATTTATTTGACAGCATTGTACTCAGGATGTTGTACTGCATACTGGAGAAAATAAGCAAAAGAAAACACTTCCTAGGATGGCTTAAGGATTAAATGAAATGGTTTGCAAAATAGAATATAACATTATTCTTGGAGGATGGTGTGTGCTCAGCAGTTGTTAGTCTTTTGCCCATTTGGTGTAGGCAGTCTTGGTCAGGAATTTGGTGAACTTAGTGGGTCTTTATCACCTATGAAAAATTTTTAAAGACATTGTTGACCCACTAACCCAGGCCTCTAGTGTTACTAAACCCACTAACACTATCCTTTATTTCTGATGTTATTTGGCTGGAGAGTAGATTAATTTTGGGGCAAAATGACTTGCTCTCCCCACTGGATCTCTACTGACATCTGTTTCCTATCCTCTTTGGGCACTAACTTGTGTGATTCTAGGACATAGGTCTATTTTCAGCTCTAACCATTCTGTATTAATTTTTCACTAAGTAAATGTTCATGAATCAATAGAGCATTGTAGGGGATGACAGTTTTCATTTACTTATTTATTTATTTTTATACCAGGAATCAAACTCAGGACCTTGTGATTGCCAGGCAATTGCTTATACCACTGAGCTACATGTCTGGCAGTGCAACAATTTTAGATACAGAAGTAGATTACTAATTTAACTGGAATGAGATCTGGTAAAATAAAAGATTTACACTTTAATTTTCACTAAATGGAAACAGTATACATTGCATTGTGTTATTTACTTTGGTAGTTTAAATGATAAGACTAATAATTAGACATCTCACAGCCTTTGACTTGATAGTGATATTTTCTTTAAACATACCCAGATGGAGCAGATAAATAATTTATGACAGTTATGTTTCATAAATGTTTCTGACAGATTCCATCTGACTTATTAAACCTTTGTGTAAAATCTTTACTACATTATTAGAAGTTAAGGTCAGTACAAAAAAAGAAAGAATAAGAAATGAGCCATTTTATCTATCCATTCATCCATCCATCCATCCATTCATCCATCCATCTATCCATCCACTTTTTCCATCTTTCTTTATGTATTGATGAACTCTAAGCATAAATACTAAAGTGTTAGCAATTGATTTCTCAATGGCAAAATAGTCTTGTGCCTATAGTCAATGGACTATGATATGAAGTCCATAAAATGCTGAATTGTGTTTTAGTTTCTTGTTCTTTTAACGAAAACAAAAATATCAGAATTTTAAATTGTGAAGAGCAGTATCTTGTTAACCTGATAAATTATTTTTATGAGGTCCTGAAAAAATGTGATCTACTATGAGTCATTATAAAACATGGAATCCTAATTTTTTTCATATCCTTTCAAAGACTCCTGGAGACTTTATCCCATCTATACTAACAGAAACATTCTGGTGTACTTTTATGGATCTTAATACTCCACCACAGTTAAGGGACATAGCTGCATGACTGTAACAGAAGTGCTTGATGAGATTTAAATGAACTTTGTACATTTGGTGAGATAGCTAGCTGCTTTCTTTCTTAATTCATGTATTATTTTATTTTATTTACAAATGATGCTCACAGATGATACTGTTGTCACTTCTTAGGCATATGATGAATTTTAGATTGTATTGTGAATTTTAAGATCCTTGAAACATATAGGTCATATTATAATTTATACTAAATTCCAACATGGTTGATGTGGAATAATGGATTTAATTCTGCATACATGTAGCAGTTTAACTAAGGTGTTTGTTATATCTAAGTAGTTTAACTTAGATATTCATTAGAACTGAGAGTACACCAATGTGACTTCCAGAGAACTGTATTACCTGGACTCTATAATAACCTGTTTACTTTAGTTTTTATGTGAATAACTTACCTTCTCTTAGGCATGATTTTCTCACCTGTGAAATGCACATCACTTGTGAAGCTGTGGTGTGTGAACAAATTGTTCTCTGTGCTCAAACTGCAGGGTCTTAAACCAATCAGGTATGAGGCCATGTGAGGGATATGCTTTATAATAATTACTAGAAAAATGATACAGGATTTCAAGCTATTGTTTAATTTCTGCTGTGGTTTGGATGTTACCCGAAAAGTGCCTGTACTAAAGGTTTGGTCCCAAAGGCTGGAGCCAAGCAACCTAGGATGGAAGCCTCTGAAACTGAGAAGCAAAACAGGTCTTCCTCCTTATGAGTTCACTGAGGTATTTTATCAAAGTGATGGGAACCTGAGTAACACAGCTGTGTCAGATTTCTGTAGAAATTGGGATTTTAGTCCTGTCAGTTGTGATGGGAGGAGCTTGAGCTTTCTTTATATGTTTGAATAGGAGGGATATGGTGTAACTGCATTATCCAAAGGGGAAGGATCCCGTGTTGTTTTGTCCAAAACAGTTTTACCCAACACTATCAGCATTTTTCAAAAGTAAGTATCCCTCATCATCCTCTCCTGCTGGACAGAACATGATACATTCCTTTCAGCTTCCTGTGGTTTGTGAGACCTTTTTAAAGTTTTGAATATCCATGCTTTTAAAGAGATTGTCATCTACTACTACTGTAATGTAATTTTTGTAACTACCTCTGCACTGCTCATTAAGACTGGAAAGCCCTCCACCTGCTACTAGTGGTGCTCCCAATTCTCAGCTTTCTTTTCTTGTGCAGTATTAATATTTAGCAACTTCACAAGTGATGTGCGTTTCACAGGTGAGAAAATCAAACCTAGGAGAAGGTAAGCTATTCGCATAAAAACTAAAGCAAACAGATCTCACAATGCCACTGGAATCTGCTGAGGTTGTTAATCAAGTCTAGATGAACCGCTGTCATCTAACTCTTTAATGTTCTTGGTTTAATGGTATCTATTTGGTGACCCTCTTCTCCACTATCGTATATATATCTCTGTATATAATCTTTTCTTGGGAAGCTATGTTACCTGGTTATTCATCTTTTGGTCCTTGACAAGTAATTTGTAAAAAATTACTCTTTTGTAAAGAACCTAGCATACACATCCTCTTTACTTATCTACATATTATATTTGCAAAGACTGATTCCAAGATAACACAGTCAACACACTATTGATGATTCATTTTTTACTTTCATAGGTCAATCTATTACTTTAAGGGTAGGTACCAACAGCAGTTCCAGAAGTCTCTTTGTATCTCTGTCTCACATATTTCATTCCTGTACATGTCATTAACCAATCCACATTTTAGGGACTTATACAGTGAAAGTTAATTTTCCATGCAAACATTGGCAATGGAAACTTTCCTATTTCCTTTTCTGAGATCCTTTTAAGTAGCCATCAAAGGAATCTTTAGAGATTTAGGATATTTCTTTTTCATAACACTGGCATCTTCAACACATGACTTTCATACTTATGAGAAAGGAAGAAAGTGAACTATTGCTCTGGGAGCTTTCTGGCTAGCCTTGAGAGCATTATATACTATCAGAACTTAGTCATTTGCTATTGAGCAATTGCTATAAGGAGCTTCTGGGCATTGTGGGTGTTGTGTGCTAAGGTTAGTAATCACATAGCACAGTTGCTCACACTATCTTTCTATTAAGTTCCCTTTATGAGTAAGAATGACTATAGCAAAACGTGTTGTGTGTGGCAGGAGAGAAGAATGAACTTACTCTCCCAGTTATAGTCTGTCTTTTCTCATATATTTAGTTTCAAAGCAGATTGCTAGATGGAGAAGCATTGAACACCTGGACAAAATTAGGGCACCTCTAAGAAAGGAAGGAACAGTGAAGATACAGCAGAGAGTTAATGTGCTATGAGTATGAGAGTCTGGGCATAGTGGTGCCAAAAATCCAAAGAAAAGACTTTCAAGTGGTAGACTGGCCTATAAGAATTATAAAGGTTGTGATTTTTGAAGATGACAGGTCCTTGATAAGTAGAGTCATCCAGAAGGAATCATGGGATTATTTCTCACATTCTGATTTGTTGTCGTGTTTGTGAGGGCTAAGGAGAGAGGGTCTGGTATTTATTCATAGTGTTGTGCTGTATGCAGTTAGCGTTCGTCTCTAAGTAAATACCTCATTCCCAGTGAAGCCGTAGGCCAAATAAGATAACTATGGAACTATAAAAATAACATAAAAGGTTATAACTGTAGTTTACTACATTAAAAGTATAGCTTGCTTCATTAAAATTATCATTAGAAATGTGCCACAGTGTCAGTGTATTATAATTGTTAACTTGTCAAATCTCATAGACTTAATATAAAAATAATTTATATCATTGAATTTATTTATGGTACTAAGGATACAAATCTATGCTAATTGCTATAATAACCTAAATAATTAATTATTATGCATTCCTAAAATGGAATCCCATTAAGTTATTTTACTGTGATGGATATAATCATTTTGATAATATAAGTAATCTATGCATTTTTCTAGATTAATCAAAGATGCTGTGCTAACGTTTTAATGTAGTGAATTATAATAGTTTACTTATCAGCATCAAGGGCCTTTAAGTTCTCTTAATAATCATCCAAATTTTATTAGCTAGAATTAGACCAATTTTTAAAATTCAAAATGACATATCAAATGATATAGGACTTATTTGCCTAAAAAATGATCTACATGTAATTATGAGATTACTAAATAAATATTTAAATTATTAAGTAATTTATATTTGTAAAAACCCCTGCTATCTGAGTCAATGGAAAAATTACATAGTTTGGTAACTCCTGATGTCTTACTGCCCTGAAAAGCCCCTACTACTAAATCCTAACTGTAATTTATCCTCTAATGTCAGTCAACTCTCCTTTTAGACCAGGAAAGCCCAATTAACATCGCAGCTTGTACCTCAAATGACGACTTCTATTATGTAAGGATGAAAACCAGGTTCCTCTGTACTCTGGCCCCGACCCCACCCTTATCATCTTGTCCTGCTGCTTTCAGTTGAGGTGTTTCCTGAGCCTGTTTGTGGGCCTGCTGTGTTTCCTGATGTAAGCGTAGGTTATGTGGATCAGAAATAGAAATAGAACTGATTTTTATAACCTCATTACTTCTTTTTCCCATTACATTGATTTTAGGTGAGGCAGTTTGGTTCTGTACTTTTATCTAGTGAATTAATAATATCTTCATTGTCATGAAGTAACAGGAAAATATAGAGAGAATATGAGGGCAAGGAGGTTGACTTTCTTATTTTTTGTTTAAAAAGTTATTACAACTGAAAGAGTAAATAAGATCCAAAATGAAAGGGGAAAAAACTGCTCAAGAGGAAAGAACAACTGGAATGGGGAAAGAAGAGAAGGAAGGGAAAAGAATCTATCTCAAATAGATTATATATATATATATATATATATATATATATATAATTATACTACTAATCTCTATTAGTTGATTGAATGGTTTGTGCTTACTTTGTTTCATCAGCTTTTCATGCCTATATTTTGTAATCTGAGCCACTACTTTGAAGATAACAATATTTAATGTATTAACCATTGTTAATATCCTATTATCTTGTTTTGGAATTCTGTATCATCATTTCTATTCTTTTTTCTTTTTAAAATAAAAAATAACATAAAGTAGTTACAGGAGCAGAAAATTTGAAGACATAGCTAAGGTACCTCAGAGTGTATTTAAGTTAAGAATTGTTCCACTCTTCCAGGTAATTTTGAGAGATACAGGAGCATAAGAAACTTATCCTTTGTTCCTTAAGAACTGTAGCCATAGACACGATTAGACCTCACAATAGAAATCATGTCTAGGAAGGTATCACCACACAGTTGCAGTTTGCCATTATAGAATAGTATTTGCCAAATGATTCTGGCTTTCAAGAATGCAAAAAAGAAGCTAGCAGAAAGAGATACATTGAACTAAAAGAGGTCAGAAGGACAGGAACCAGAGTTTTCTGAAGAGACTTAGTAAACTATTAGGAACTGTTTCAGTTGTACCTATACAGTCATAAGATACTTAGGCTTTCTGATGATCCTACCTCTAGTGTTGACATGAAATGAGAAACCCTAAGAAATTATGCTCAAAACATTTAGTTAATACAGAAAAAGGCAAGTTACATTTCTGGCATCCATGAAATACTAATCTCAAATTCACATGAACTGTGAAACTTTATATCTAGTTTTTTGTGTCTAAGTAATGTTATAATAAAAATTCACTGAGGCCTCATCATTTTTATTTAATAGGTGCACACACATTGCCAATGTGATAACATAATTAAACGCAAGTTCTTTTGTAACATTTCTTTTTTTAATTAAAAATTGAACTTATTTTAGAGAGAGTTTAAAGAAAATGTTTTGGAATTCTTTAAATTCTTTGTAAGGAATAATTCTGAGATAAATGTTGATTTAAAACCAGTCATAGATCTTTCAATCATAGATTTTACATTTTTTCATTCATTCTAGAATATTGATTTAGTCATAAATATGTTTCAGGCAAAATTATAGGTAGCAAAATTACAGAAATAAAGACAATCCCTATTCTCAGATAGTTCAAAATCTAGTTTAATGACATATTTACAATAAAGAACTTAATAACTACACGTAGACCACCTAAATCTAAGTATGAAGTAGAGCAAAGGTAAAATGAAAAAAAGAAAAGAAAGAGTTCTGCCTCTTGTAAGTAAACTTCGAGCATGGTGTTGAGAAAATGATCTACTAGGTGAAAAAGGAAATCAATTAAAAATAATTTGGGTAGTTTTCCCACTAACTGAAACAATTATAAAAAAGGTTCAGTGTAGTTGATCTTCATATTAATTAATTTGTTTACCATTTTTTATATTAGAAACATTCCTGAAAGGATGAAAATATCACATATAATTTTTTGCCCACTTAGGTCTTTACATTTTTTAATGATTTAACATTTTCTTCTGGAGCTATAATTAAACTCTGCCTAAGAATTTTAAACACTTACTCCTAGGAACAATTCCTCTTTATAGATGCAGAAAGTCTTTGTCTTTAATTCTTCTACAATAACCACACAAGAAAATAAAATGAAAACAAATGAATTTTCATAGTATAATGTTCAAATGGATTGAATTATAACCCCCCAAAAGACACTGAAGCCTTACAAGTATGATGGTTTTAGGAAATACAATTTTTGTAGATATAATCAAGGTTATACTACATTAGTATTGTCCCCAATCTGAAATGACAGATGTTCTTCAGAAAAGAGACACAGACACAGATATGTACATACATGTGGAAATTGTTGTTTATCAATGAAAACAGAGATTGGAGTTCTCTTATCACAAGCTAAGGAATAAGTAGGATTGTTTGTAACTCCCAGAAATTAGGGGAGAAGGTTTGTCCTTCACAGGCTTCAGAAGATACTGATGCTGTTCACCTCTTGATTTCAGACTTCACTCAGTTGTACTTTGTTATACCAGCCTTCGGAAATTAATATTGTGTTGATTCTTATTCTTTATTCTTAGAAGTATATGCAACTTCCCAAAAGAATGATTGTCACACAGGTTTCTTTTGACTCACACGGATGGGTTTCAAGTGTGTTTATTAGGGATCAATAGCCAGTATAACATTGACTTAGGCTGAGCCTCAGAGAGTCAGATCATTTGAAAAGCTTTCTTGCCATTTTTAATCCTCCTTTCATATATATGGAAGTGTCTGAGGCTGGCAGTGTCATCTGTCTGATGTTATACTTGACAGGATGGCCCATTCCCATGTATTTTTTTAAGGTCCTTTCTGATCCTTTATCCTGTATGTAGATACCACCAAATATTCTGAGGAGCTCCTAGACTTGTGCCTGTGGTGTCTTTTACAAACTGAATATCAAGGCCATGGCTCCAAGAGGATTCCTGATCAATGGATTATTCCCACTTACTGGCAAAGTCCTTCTACGGGACCATGCAGATTTGGGCTGCTGGAAGTGTGTTGATTTGCTAATTTTGTGTGACTTTTTCAGTCACTTGAGACAGTGAATGATTCATGAATCACATATTATGTGTAAACTCTGAATTGTCCACTAATAACACCCGACAGTCATTCTATCTCCTTTGCATATTTGCTAGCACATTTCAGGTACTCTACCAGGATGTCTCTGAGGGCTTTTGAGTTTTTTTGCCACAATTCTCAGAGGCCTTTTCACATAATAGCCTTTCAGGGGTCCAAATCATGAGGTTGTGTCATGCACTTCTGGGCCAATATTTAAGTCATGCATGATTAGAACAGATATTTCTCACATGAATCAGATAGTTTATGGGCTCTTAAACTATCTTGTGTGCTAGTGGTAATGTTTAGAAAGCAGAAAGAAATAGCATTGAAAGAGATTATGTTTGTCTTAGATTTTTTGTGACTTGGAATAAGATATCTGACATTCAAATTTAAAGCAGAAAAAGGTTTGTTTTGACTCATTATTTCAGAAATTTCTGTCAGTAGATAACTCCCAGACAGAAACATCATAGCAGAAGGCCATGGGAAAGGAAGGCTATTTACCATGGCAGCCAGGAAAGAGAGATAGGGGCTAGTGACGGGATATACCCTCACACGCCATGTTGCCAGTTACCTGTCTGTTATAGTTTGAGTCTTATTGCACCCCCGCCAAAGCCTCAGGTGGTCATAGAGGTTTTTCAGTAGTGACTGAATCTAGAGTGTGTGATTGATTCGTAGGGCAATTCTGAAATTAAGGGTACTAGAATTAAGGGCAGGTGATTGCTGGATCAGTCCACTGATTGACTGGCATTGCCTTAGTCCCAGTAGACTGGATTCAGTATAAAAGAGCCTTGTCTCGTGTTCCCTTGTTACTTTTGCTGTCTTTCTCTACAGTGAACTTTTGCCATTCTACCATGTCCTGCCCTGCCTTGGAACCAGCCAATTATGTACTGAAACCTCTACAAATTGTGAGCTAATTAAACCTTTACACTTTCAACTTTGGATTTTGGGTATGTTGTCTCAGCCGCAAGAGAAAAGTCAGCAAGACACTGCCTCATGCAATCAAGATTTACCACCCAATATGACCATTAAGCTATTAACTCATCAGTGAAGTTATCCATTGATGAAATTAGTGCTCCAAAATCCTATATGTTCTGAAAACTCCACCTTTGAACATGTGAGCATTTGAAGGACATTTTTGATCCAAATTATAACAATATTTTACAAATGTACAGTAAGTCTCTGACTTATGAATATTCAAGGTGCAAACTTTCACAGGCATACTATATAAGACTCACTTTGTTAGATACAAATGAATCTTACAAACAGTTCTCCTGGATGGGAACTCATTTATAAATCAGGGACTTAACAATGCTAATTATGGCTTATGGTGTTCAATAATAGTCTAAACTGAAAATGTGTTGTTTTGTGTTTCTGCATTACTATTATAAATGGTAAAATTAGAATGACTGTAAAATACATTATTTATAATTTTTTTCATGATCTGGCTCAAGCTTGCATATTTGACATCAGTGAAATAGTAATATATTTTGAGAGTATCACTGAAAGCCAGAGTTCATGACAGAAGATGCAGCCTCTTGAGCAATAATGTGAGCATGAATCAATAAATGGAATCAGGGAAGTGCAGAGCCAAAATCTCTACACGGTTGAATATAAACATGTGATGAAGATCTATAGCAGTGGGAGTGTGTTACCTTTCCAGTGATGGAGACACCATATCCAGCACCCACAACTTATAGAAGAAAATGTTTAATTTAGCACACAGTTTCAGGAGATTTAGTACATGGTCTCTGAGATCTAAGGAAGGTATCTCATGATGAAAGTCTGTGGCTGAGTAAAACTGCTTAGTTAATGATGACCAGAAAGCAGAGCAGGGAAACAGTGGCAGAGAGGAAGGGAATAGGGAAAATATGTAGCAACATAGGCCACAACTCCATGACCCACCCAAATCCACCCAGGAAAAAGCTTTACTAATCTGCTAGTCATTTCTTGATTTAGTGAAGATGATACATCAGAATTAAGGATCACAATCCACTGCTTTTCAACTTCACACCCAAACATATCTCTTTAAATTGTAAATCTCCAAATAAAGACCATAGCAGTTTCACAATCCCACCTAACATAATAGAAGGACCTGGCATACAGCTGGAAACACAATAATTTATTCTCCAAAGTCTCAACACTTCCAGAAATTCAAAAGGCAAAGTCCAAGTCTTTTTTCAGACACAAGGCAAACTCTTAGAATTGACTCTCCATAACAATAAAAAAGTTCCATAATCCCAAAGTACAGTGGCATAAGGTAAATGTTCAGATTTTAAAAGACAGGGATAAGGGATAGAAAAGAATCACACCAAAGCAAGACTGAAACCCATCTTGACAAAAAATGAGTCTCATAGCCCTGTATCTGGCATTGGGGACACAGTGACAAATCTTGTGGGGCCTCAGGCTGCCCACACCTGTGTCCTCACTTGTCGCAGAGCATATGGGCTCTCTCTTGAGCTTGCTCCACTCTCGGATGCAACTTTCCTTGGCAAACATTTCACATTTTTGTCTTGAAAATCCTGGCTGTCCACTGCACTTCCTCTTCATTCCTACCTTTTCACGCTCAGCTCTGTTAGGGGCTCCTTGCATGGCTCTTGAAATCTGAGTGGAACATCTTGAACCCACAACTACTGCATTTTGTATGGAGGTAAAACCAGCATCACCAGGGCTACCAGGTGGAGTAGTAGCCTCACTGTCTTGGACCATGGCAGTAGCAGCCTCTGAGTGCTTGTATGGCTAAGCACAGTGAGATGAAACACAGACAACAAACTTCCTAGCAGGCCCTTCTATACAGGAACCCCATGAAATTTCTTCTCAAATGAAAGGTTTACAGTTTTGTACTCTTGAGTCTGTATTTGGTGGTAGGTTGTTGCTGATTCTTAAGATACTGTTCTTTCACCTTCTTTGATTCCATTTTACACATGATTCCTTCTAGGCCAAAATGTAAACTCTGCAAGTATTTGTGCTTTGCTTTTTGCCTTGAGATCTCACTAGAAATTTGGCTAAATGCAGCTAGCAGTATCCTTGCCTGACTGCTGGACCTTTGCAGTTTCATTATCCTTAGTCATAGTCCCTCGCAAAGTCTCAGGACATGGTTAAAGAGTAGACAGATTTTTTTTTTGCTGAAGTACAACACACTTGCCAATAGAGTCCTTCCTAAATGAAACCTCCTGAGCCTAGACGTTACAGTGCATTCCTATCAGTATTCCGGTCTTCTGAGTCCTAGCGAGAATCACCCTTCGGACTGCATTATAGGGCTTCTCTAGTTCCCTACTGCTGCATCCAGCACAGGTCTCAAATTTCCCAGGGGGGAGGTTAGTGGGAGGATGGAGAAATAAAGATAAGTCAGAATACAGAAAGCTGAGGTCAGGTGGAGCCCTCTCTCAAGAGGGAGGAAAGAGCTGCTCAATGACCACAGCATTTTTATTTATACAATTGGAAGGTTGATGTCATATGGCTCCCCTCTACTTAGCAACTTGTTTGCATGGCAGCCTTGGGGAGTCTCATGTTCCTGGGATTGGCCTTCTTTCTCCAACTTCAGTCGTTCCCCACACCCTTCTCTAAACTTTTCTAAATGCCTGCCTTTTAAAAGGCCTCTAAACTACATTTTCTATATTAACTTTCTTGCCACTACCTCTGGTGGAAAGATGTGATGGAGCAAAGCTGCTTGGTCCCTGGTGACCATGATGTGAAGCAAAGCAGTGCCAGAGAGGAAGGGGGAGGAATCATATATAGGACATAATGTCCTGCCTCCATTGCCCACCCACACATGGCCAGGAGTGTCCTCTACTAATCTCCTGGACATTGCTTAATCTAATGAATATTACCTAGCAGTGTTAATTGTCACATTGAATAATAACAGAATTGCTTTTCCTATGGTTGGATGGAAAAAATTGTCCAGGAATGCAAAAGGAAAGTAGAGATCAAAGAGCTGATCCCAAACCTAATGAGGAAGAGTGAGAACTGTTGGATTATAAGCACGTATACCGGTACTTCTTTATTCTAAAGTTTTATTGATAAATAACTTTACTCACATCAGACAATATTTTTAAGCATAAGTTGTTCATGTAGACAACAAGAACAAAAATATTTGCTTTGAGCCACATTTCATCAAAGTCCTGTCAATAGTTGTGAAAGTGTGGGCAGGAGGAAAAGTAGACAAAGCCTTGGCCAAATCCACATGGTGTCACCCACCATGTCGTCTGACTGAAATGGTCTGCCCTTTAAAGCCTTGCCTCTCTGGAGGGCTGTGGACTCTGACATGCTGGCCTTTTGAAGCTGACACAGACCCTGAAGAAGCTGATAGCTAGACACCATCTGCCATTTGCATTCTTAGCATAGTGAAGCCAACCTTTCCTTAAAATGAAGGTCTGGGTGGCATCTTTTCATCTATGGTGATAAGAATTCCAGGATTAAACTATATTTGGGTATACATATGAGGGAGTAGATAAAATTTCAAGATTATGACAAGACACACCCAAAGAATTATTGTCAATTTGGTGAAAAAAACCTTGGTATATAAATTATCAATTAATTTGATAATGTTATAATCACATTTCTTGTTTTCCATAACACCTTTTCTCATACCTGGGACTCTAAATTTTTTTTTAAATTTGTCTATCTGTATTCATGTCTATATTGAGATATATTGGCTTGATTTTGTTACTTGTTACACATTTTATAGTTATTCATATGTATCTTTTAAAAGAATGTTAGAGTTATAAAACAAGTAAAATAATATCTTGCTCTTATCCTCCTTTTTTGAGTCTCTAAAATTAAGGAGTTATACCCTTGTTTAACTCCATATTTGTAATGAACCTTTTTATAATTTGTTGTTCTAGTGTAACCTTTGTAGTTCTAATACAGATATATTAATGTATAAAATCTATCTTGCTTAATTTATCACTTATTTCTTCTCCTTGCACCCACCCATTATTATGGCTTGTATCTAGGTGTGTCCTCCAAGCCTCATATGGTCACAGGGGACAGGTTTTTCACAGGTGACTGAATTTAGAGTTTGTGATTGACTCGTGGCCCAATGCTGGGATTATAGGCGTGAGTGCTACACTCACCCTAGGGCAGGTAGCCTGCCTACAATATAAGGGATAGAGAGTCTGCTTACCATAGCTGTTCTCCTCTCCGATGGCCCTCTGCCAAGCTGCCCTGCATTGGAGCCAGCCAATTATAGACTGAAACTATACAAACTGTGAACCAAATAATCCTTTCCTCTTTTAACTTTGGTTGTCTGGTATTTTGTCTCAGTGATGAGTAAAATTTTCAGTACCTACACATATTCATTCTCTACTTTCTTCCTGTTGTCTTGTACTTTATAGTTAATTCAATATTCAGTATTTATGTAATATGACTGTGGAAGTTACTTTTAAGCTGAATTAAGTTGTAACTTCCTTTTTGTGTGTGTGTGTGAAACTTGTTTTCTGGAGTTAATTCTTGTTTTCTTATTTATTTAATTCTGTTTGTACCTATTACAAATTTATTCTGAAACACTGTGACGTGTCAAACTTCTCTGGGTCAGATGGGTTAATTTTCTTTCATCTTGGAGACAGATTTCTCTCCTGCAACCCTTTGTCCTCCTGTGACCTGCAGCACTTGCTCCCAAGTTGGTTGTACAGCTATCATCTCAGAGCTTCCTCTTGTATAATCACAGGAAATTTCTTGGCCTCTTTGTATTAAATCCTATTCTTTGAACACCAAATTTTTTTTCATTTTTTTATTTAAAGAGAAAAAAAAACAGGAAAAAGTAGAAATATTACAGAATTTCAAGAAAAGAAGATCGACAGTAAGAAATCACTAGTTGATACATTACACATTGTTCTTTTAGAAATAGTTATTCAAGTTACGGGATTAAAGCACACAAAGTAGGCACTAAAGCAGTGAGAGTACAAATAATCCAACAAGAACTTAGAAATATGGTCATCAATCCCACACATCTAAACATACATGCAGCTATATCTTTTTTTGCACTTCCTATTTTCTCTTTTTTTTACAATAGCAATTATCCATTTTTAAAATTTTATTTAAAGAGAAAAAAAAGAAAAAAAAGGGTAGCAATAATACAGAATTCTAAAAGAAAGGAGAATGAGAAAAAGCCCCATTAAGAAATCAGTAATTTGTAAATTATGTATTGTCATCTTGGATGTAGTTGTTCAAGTTACAAAGTTAAAGGGTACATAGTAAATATTCAAACAGTAAGACTACAAACAGTTTTGCTCAAAGATCCAACAAAGATTCAGCAATATGGTCATCTATTTTACACACTCAAACATACATGCAGTTATATCCCTTAGAGCACTTTCTTTTCCTCTCTTTTTTACAATAGCAATTACACATTTTGGTTTTATTACACTTGTAGTTCTTATTTAGTTTTTACTGTAGAGACACAATATGATGTTTATAAATATGATTCTTATTTATTTCACTAATGAGGATAGTCTCAAGTTGTCTCCATTTACCTATGAAGGCCTCAAGATCACCCTTTTTATAGCTGAGTAATATTCCATTGTATAAAAATGCCACACCTTTTTCATCCACTCTGCAGTTGATGGGCATCTTGGTTGTTTCCAGGATTTAGCTATCACAAATTGTGCAGCTATGAACATGGGTGCACATATATCACTGTGATATGAACTTTTCAGTTCTTTGGGGAAAATGCCCAGGAGTGGGATTGCTGGATTGAATGGGGCTTCTAATCCTAGTCTTCTGAGAATTCTCCATATGGATTTCCATAATGGTTGCACCAGTCTACATTCCCACCAACAGTGGAGCAGTGTTCCTTTTTCCCCACAGCCTCGCCAACATTTGTTATCAGTTGATTTCTTGATGGCAGCTGTTGAGTAAGGTGGAATCTCAATGCTGTTTTAGTTTGCATTTCTTGAATGACCAGTGATGGTGAACATTTCTTCATGTATTTATTTGCCATTTGTATATCTTTCTCTGAGAACTGTGTGTTCATCTCAGATGCCCATTTTTGGAGAGGGTCTTTGAATTTGGGGGGTTTGATTTTTTTCAATTCTTTATATTTTCTGGACACAAGTCCTTTGTCTGAGGGGTTGCTGGTTAAAATTGTTTCCCACTCTGTTGGTTTTCTTTTCACTCTGTTGGTGATTTCCTTTGAAGTGCATAAACTTTTCAATAATGTGAGATCCCATTTGTTGATTCTTTGAAGGAACACCAAATTTTGTTTTTTCTGGTTTATTTTCTCATTTTCATTGAGCACATTCTTCATTGTTTTTCTAAGAAGGCAAACAAAAAGTATTTTTGAGAGCTTGCATTTCTGAAAATGCCTCTATTATTCATATATGATTAAAGGAATTCTTATGTCAAAAAAACTTTTTTTGCACATAATGTAGGAATATTGATACAGTGTCTGCTATGATAAGAATTTGTGTGGGGCTGGTTAAGAAGACATTACCAAACTGGGTATAGTTGTGTACATCTGTAATCCCAGCACTCTGGGAGCCTGTTGTAGGAGAAACACAAATTCAAGCCCAGCCTGGGAAAAATAATACAAACACCTTAGTATGAAGAAGGAGGATGAAGAAGAGGAGGAGGGGATGAAGAGGGAGGAAGAGGAGGAGAGGATGAAGGGGAGAATGAGGAAGAGGAGGAAGAGAGAGTGAGAGTAGGAAGAGGGAAAAGAATAGAAAGAGAAAAGCAAGACATCATCACTCATCAGAAGGGTTAGAGACCTAATCAAGTTGGTGTCTACAGGGGCTTGGCTGGTTTATGCTTCCCAGAGAATCATCCAAAGTCCTACTTGGAGAGCATTAAAGAATCTCATTATTCAGAGTTTAATTTCAGTGAATTCCTCTGGCATTGGTGTGGACCCTCTCCATTCCCACAGTGACCCAAGTGTCCTTCAAGCCATATGTATCATGGTGTAGTATCTCCCAAGGGTAAATCTTCTGCTTTCTACTATAGAAGTTGTAGCTTTGGCAGAATATCAAGGAGTCTAATTGCTGCTGATGTAAGGTTTCAACCACTCAGCCTGTTTTTGACTCTTCTCAGTGTCTCAGAATTCTCATGTTTTCTGGAATTCTAGGTGAAAGACGTAGTTTGCTTCTTGTGCTTATTATTGTTACAAGGTGTCTGGCTTCAGGCTTCTCAGGACAGTAATTTCTATGCTTTGCAGTTTCAGAATTTTCACTTTTTTGTTCCTACTTCTATTGCATTTTTATATTTTCTTTGATCTCTTGATATTTTTATTTATATATAATGCCATTTTAATTGAGATTTAGAGAAAGGAATTAGGCATTTGAATTCAATGCGACTTAAATTATAACTTCTCATTAATAAGTTCAGAGATTACAATTTCTGGTAACAGCAACTTCTGCCTTTGTGCTCTGCTAAAATATTTTTGTTCCTGAAATTATAACATTATAAAAATTTATATCATATGGTAGAGTGAAGAGTTTTATTTCTATTCTAAATAAAAAATGACACTGAAATTTTTTTAAAAATAGCTCAGGAGATATAGGAAAAAATATAGGGAAAATGCAACACATTTTAGAAGGAAAAGTGCCAAGAGCATGTGTCTGTCCATTTCTTGCAGCATGTAAAATTTTCAAAAATAAACTCAATGTGAAATCAAAATACACACACACACACACACACACACACACACCGAAAGTTCTGTTGAAATGAGGTAAAAAAAAGTTGGATGAGAGGCTTGAAAAAAACACAATATTTTGTAAAATATAAAAAAAAAGCTGATTAAACCAGTGAGAGAAGGTAAAAGTCATGATATAACTATCAAAAAAATGGATATTGATAGACTTGAATTTAAAATGATAGCAGAAATGCAACCTATGTAAGCTTCTAATTTTTAACAAACTCAAGTGGGTTTTGTTGTTGTTGTTTTTTTTTTTTTTTTGATGGGAGATCAAAATCAGGGTCACATATGTATAGGTAAGCACTCAACTATTGAGCTATACCTCCTGCCCATAAATCCAAGTTTTCAGTAATCTAACCATAACTATCCCTTCTATGCCCAAAGGGTGCTCAATGTAATCAGTGAATGTAAAGCTCTAATATTATGTTAGTAGTTTAGAGAAAAATAGGATATATTTCTAAGATAATAATATTTATAAAATGACTAAAATATGCTGATGTTCCATTTAATTTCTAGAGCCAAATATCTGCTTTGGTTTTATAAAAGTAGCGAGGTTTAACATATATACATATATATTGATATACATATGCATACATTAACTTTGATTGTATAATTTATTCCTTCCATTTCTTTTGAAATACTACAGAGGACTTCCATTGAAATCATATGGGTAAATTCAGAAGTCATTTCTTGCTAACCTGCTAGAGACTCTATAAACTTAAACCTCATTTCCCAGTTTTATAGTCTGGGCAAACTGGGCACCTTTCCTGTAACCCTTTCTTGCAACTAAAAAGAAAGAAGTATTATAATTACCAGTAGGAAATGAGAGATACTTGGAAAATTTTCTTTCTTAATAAACATGAACTTTATGTAACATGGTATTTCATATGAAATCCTAAGAATGAGGATGTGTTTTAGAGTTTTAAATTAAACCTCAGATGTTAAGGCTGATAATAAGTTTATTAGCAGGATTTAATCACTTTATTGACACATTAATTAAAACAGTTCTCTAGAACAGCAAGATTGAAATAGACTTGTTATTCTACATGTTGGGAAGCTTAAGATTGTTTTAACATGATCAATACAGTTACCGTGGAAATTGTTCTTAATTTATGACCAGTTCAGGGTAAACATTGGCCTAGTGGTAAAGCAGCCTTCCTTTCCCTCAACTTCACCCTCCTCCCCAAATATTCTGAGTGGTAATACTTGCTGCTCTCTGTGTGACGTCCTCTGGCAGCTAACCCATCTAATGTCACTGAAGGTGGAGCTGGAGAGAGGAGAACAGTGGATTCTTTTTAGCTCAGTGAACCAGTTGTAGAATATCACTGATTAATACAATCTTTTAAAAATGTATTTGTCCCCAGAAAATTAATACACTGCTTTTAAATTCAAGTAGAACAGAAGGGTTTACTACAGGAAGTCATCCAAATGTCATTCTACCAACCTGTTGTACAGAAGTTACTCTTCTGAACTGTTCCTGTTTTTAGGAAGGCTGGTTATTATTTCCCCAGCACAGGAAACAGTTTATTATTATCGATATTTTCTAATTTGGCAATAATAAAAACACTCAAGTTTCTCAAGTGAGACTTTTTTCTGGTATCGTAACTTTCTCCCTTCCATTTTCTTTGTTCTCTATGATACCTTGGAGCTTGATAAGTCATTATAAATGATGGGGAGCAGTGTGTGGGAGAGCATATGGGTGCAGCCATTTCCAGGACAGGAAGTTCTGTGACCCCCTTCCTCCCACCCATGCTCAGCCTTCCCGGTGTGTGCTCAGGACTTGCAAGTTCCAAGACCAGTGCTTCTCTAGAGTTCTGTTATCTTTCTCCAGTGCACACCCTTTCCATGCATGGAAATTGTGACATTATTTTCCTTTTAAAGACATGCACCTTCATTTCTGCCAAATTTTAAAAATCTCTTATGAAATAAAGGTCTTTCTCTTGATCTGATATTTCTCTAGGTTTCTTCCATTTTTTTCTTCCACATAATGTAATTTTCATTTGGAAATATAGTTATTGTTGGACATATGTGGCACAATAAGTCCATCTGGAATTTCCCAGTCAACCACCCCAATGCCCTTTTCATATTGTATCTGCTATCTGGAAATAATTATATTTTTGAATTTTGATATGAACACTAGCCAAATAGTAAGCAATAGAATCACAGAATTGTTTTTATTTGATTCTAAGAAAATACCAGTATCAGGAAATTCTTTTCCTTTAAAAGTGAGCATATTTGTAAAATTTTTGTACTGGGCTGTGGTTATTAATGTTATGAGTATTACATATGAAATTTGGAGTACATTTATGGAGATCAGTTCACATGTAAGAACAAAATAAAATCTTATAAATTATTTTAATGTTGTGTCACTGAATCTGATTTCTTTTGAAAAGTTTGATCAAAATATAAATGCACATGTCTTAGTACTTTGACCTGACATGACAATTTTTAGGAAACATTTATCATATTATATTATTTTAGCCTGAACAATAAGGATTGTTGCTTTAATTATCCTAATTTCTATATATTGTTATTTTAAAAATAATTTGATTTTGATAAGGATTGGTCACAATGCAGTTGGCACTAAGACAAATTTGATGTATCGGCTGGAAATTTCATGCTATATTGGCTCAAATGAAATTTTTTTACTTTTTAAAATTGTCTTTTGAGACAGGGTTTCACTGTGTGGTTCAAATTGGTTGTGACCTCACTTTGTAGCCCAGAATGGCCTCAAACTGGCAGTGATCCCCCTGCCGCAGCTTCCTGAGTGCTGGGATTACAGGCATGCAGCACCACGCATATATAGCTAGCTGAACATCTAATACTTGAATATGATTTTATAAAAAGTTGTAATTTTTTTTCTTTTGTATTTTGGTGACATCAAAATAAGGTTCATTTCTCTTATTTTTTTATTTTAAACCATATAATACAACATTTATTCTATCTTCTTTCACAATTAATTTGTTAAGATTAAGCCCATATTTTAATATTAAATTATTTACATAAAAAACAAGTGCTCATTTTTTCCAGTAAATTATAGAATACAGATATTTATTTAAAGAGGAAAAAAACAGGAAAAAGGTAGAAATATTACAGCATTTCAAGAAAAGAAGATAAACAGTAAGAAATCACTAGTTGATAAATTGCATATTGTTCTTTTAGAAATAGTTGTTCAGGTTACAGAATTAAAGCACACAAAGTGGACACTAAAGCAGTGAGAGTGCAAACAGATCTGTTCAGCAATCCAACAAGAACCTAGAAATATGGTCATCAATCCCACACATCTAAACATACATGCAGCTATATCTTTTATAGCGCTTCCTATTTCCTCTTTTTTTATAATAGCAACTATACATTTTTAAAATTTTATTTAAAGAGAAGAGAAAAAAAAGAACAGGAAAAAAGGGTAGCAATTCTAAAAGAAAGAAAAAGGAGAATGAGAAAAAGCCCTACTAAGAAATCAGTAATTTATAAATTATGTACTGTTATCCTGGATGTAGTTGTTCAAGTTACAAAGTTAAAGGGTACATAGTAAATATTCAAACAGACTACAAACAGTTCTGCTCAAAGATCCAACAAAGATAGAATACAGGTATTTAAATTATGTAAATTTTTTATTTGATTAATTACTATGTAAATAGTTATGAATACAACCTCAGGAATTATTCTTAGAACCTAGTTCTCTGCCTTCTATAATATATCCCTATATATAAACCGTTTATATAGATAATAGCAAATGTGAAAGGAAATTTATATATAATATAGAATTCAGAAGTTGTCGTTTATGTTTCATACATACATAAAGCCTTAGGTATAGGTATGTGTTATACATACATGTCAGCTCCTTTTGGAATGTATCTATTTCAACCTAGATTAAGCAGAGTGCTCAAACCTTACCCCTGGATCCTTTGCTTTAGTGTTCTGTACCCAACACATCACTCTTAGTGAGTGGTCAGGGTTGAGATGACACTTTTCAGCTGAAAGGAGGAGCATTTCCCCTGGCTGACAGGTGCTTCCTAGTCCTCCTCTTGGAGAGCTGGCTCCAGCAGAACACTTCCCCATCCCGCTGTAAAAGCCTTGCAATACCTGCCGTCCACGTGTGGAATTTGCATGTGATAGACCAAGTGCATGCGAAGTTGACTAGGATGTCTGTTTTAAAATTTATGCATAATTTTTGTCTTTGAAATTAAAAAGTAATATTCTGCTTATGTTTTTAATGAGAAGCCATATCAGTTTTTTTCTCTAAATATGTTACCTCTGTTTCTTTAAGAAAACTGAAAAATATTTATAACCCTAGTTGCATAAATTTCTATCGATATTTTGCTATTATCCCTTCATTGCATTTCTACAATAGTAATCACTATTTATATTTACTTTTGAAATCATGCAGCTTTTATATTTGCAGCTTTAAATTAAAATGTCCTTGGTAGTACGGTCTCCATGAAAAACTGGTTGGCAGTTTCTCAAAAAGTTAAGGAGCGACATACATTGTTATGCAAGAACTTTGTAGGTGTTAATCTTGAGAAATTGGAAATATATATGCCTACTTGTACAAAATGTTTATTATACCATTCTTCATAATGATACATTATTGAAACTTAAATTTACATAAATGGATAAAATTATGTTGTATATGTGTGTGTGGTGTCACACAGAGATACACCCAGTCGGAGGGTTGTAAACTTGAATCCAGCTTGGGAAGTTTAGCACCTTAGTTGAGACTGCCTAAGATGAAAAATAGTCTTGGGAATGTAGCTTAGTGCTCAGTACTGAAAAAAAAAATCCCACAAAAAAACCTGTAGTATATTCACTACCTGAAGTACTACTCAGCCATAAAAGAAATGAACTGTGGATCTACACACAGAGATAAGTAAATCTTGAGCAAAATAAAAGATAGATGATAGAAGGCAGAGAAAGAGCTTTCTCCAATGGGAATAGAATCAAGAGTTGAAGAAAAAAAAGAGACTAGAAGAAAAAATGGAAGCAAAGCTTTTGAAAATGAGAAGAGTTGAAGGGAGGGAAGAAGAATGGGAAAAAAAGAAGCAAGATATACACATTCCCTGTTGTTATGTTGTTATGTCTGTCTAAAATGTACCAGTGGAGAAAGAGTTGGAGGGACAAAATGGGAGGGGAAGGAACGAGGACCAAAAAAAGGAATTAAAGTGAGCTATGTACCAACTCTCCATAAGGAAGGTAAATGTTATGTACTATACACAGATACTAATAGATAAAAAATAATAACACACTTTTTGAAAGAAGCAACATACAAATGTTAGAAAGAGGCAAGATACAAAGTAAGATTTGTATGATTCTACTTCTATGAAGTTCAAGAACAATCATAAATGATCTCTAGGATTAAAAATCAGGAGAACAATTGTCTCCATGATAGGGGAGGTGAAAGAATAGGAAGGGAAAAGTGGAACTTGCAGGGATTTTGGTAATTTCTACTTCTCACTGGGTCATTGGTTGCACTGGAAATATTTATCTAAAATCAATATATTCCTTAATTATGGGCTAAATTGTGTTGTCTCCAAATTCTTATGTTGAGGTCCTATCTTCTAGTACCTTAGAATATGACTGCATTTCAAGATAAGGCTTTACCGAAGTAAACAAAGTAAAATATATTCATGTAGATGGTCCCGATCCAATATGGTCGCTGTTCTTAAAAGGAGATTAGAAGGCTGGGTGTGGTGGCACATACCTGTAATCTTAGTATTTGAGGGAGACCCAGGCAGAAAGATTGCCATGATTTTGAGGCCATCCTGTGCAACAAAATGAGTTTAAGACCTGCCTGAACTGCATAGTGAAGCCCTGTCTCAAAAATACAGAGAGAGAGAGAGAGAGAGAGAGAGAGAGAGAGAGAGAGAGAGAGAGAGAGAGAGAGATATTAGAACACAAACACCAACATGACAAAAAATAAGCAGATTTAAAAGTGAAGGAAAGAGTCCTCAGAAGAAACTAACCCTGCTAGCACTTCATCTTGAACTTCTAGTCAAATAGGCTTCTATTAAACTACTTGATATATGGTATTTGTTAGAAGAAGATCAATAATATTTATGGAAATTTAAAAATGTCTACAACAAGGTAAAATAAAATCACAGCATTCAGCATCTAAACAAAAATTACTAGACCTGCCAAGAATCACAAAAACAGGATACTGAGTGATTACAAATCCATGTTTCAAGTGGCCTAAATGTGACATAGAGCATAGAATTAATATACAACAATATTGATACCATTATGTAATTCCATTTCATTTTTTGAGAACCTGAAATTTAAATATGTTTAAGTAGAAGCCTAAAAAATACAATGAATACAGGAATTCACCATCTGATATGAAAACTATATCTGAGAAAAAAAAATGTCAATTATGTCTTTGATTTTCTTTGCATCTGTGCTGTTTCTAAATGATTCTGAGATAAAATATTCATGTAACCTACCTTTCTCTGTGATCATAATTCAACATTGTAATATTACCTGAATTAATGGTGTGATGACTCACACCTGTAATCCCACCACTCTGGGATACTGAGGCAGGAGGCTGACTAGTTCAGGCCTAGCCAGGGAAACTTAGTGACTTAATGAAATTTTGTCTCAAAGTAAAAATAAAATTAAAAGGTTGGGGATGTAGCCCTGTGTGAAAGCATTGGGTTCATCCTTTGTGTTGAAAAAAAAACTTAAATGTATTTTATAAGGTGTGATATATTATTTTTCTTTTATATAACTGTATTAAGAACTAATTGTTTATAACTTTTATTTTTTTCATTGATTTAATTGGCAGTTTGTGACATTCATGAGTGCAGGTATAGGTGCATGAGTGTGCAAATTTATAATCACATATCAAGAGAAGAAACCCCTCATTGCTCTTAGAAGTGCAGGCTAACAAAAATATCACATTGTTTTATGACCTCGACAAAAATTTTCATCAGTATTGACAGCAATCTCTCTAGATGTAATATCATGTGGATAACTGAGCTTTTCTACAGGGTTGCTGTGAATTGAAGATTTAGTAAGGTAAGAGTCTTATAAGTTATAATAAGGAAATTCTATGTTGGCTTCAAATATTATTGTACTTAGTCTTTTAACTGTGCGTGCATGTTTACATCTTCATGATTTGTTTCTTGTATTTTGTTTATAATAGTTTTTTCTCCTGAATTTTGATACTTTTTTTTTTTGTAGTTCACATTCTTCTAGAAGATATTTTACTGTTCACTCAGATTTGCATGAGGAAATAGTTTGGCTCAAGTGGTATAAAAATTATGTGAAATTGTCTTTTTTTTTTTTTAGTGTAAAAAGACCATCAGGTGTCAGTTTTATTTGGATCACATTAAAATTGCTTAAAAATCATGGCTGGTGGGGAAAGAATCTCTCAGGCACTGTAGTAGAACTCTGCTCACTATAAGCTCAGTGACAGTGCATTCTGAGAGGAACAGAGAGCCATGAAGGCAAATGCAGACAGGCATGTGCATCTTCTGTTTCTATAGGTGGCATCTGCTGGTTTTCAATGCCTCTATGGTAAAGCTAATTTATATCAATATCATTCTATATTTTGACTTCATTTACAGTCTAGGTATTTATTATGCTTTTCTTGTTCTCCTCCTTGATTTCATAATCCATCTAGGAACAGAATCTATCAATATAATAACGTTCAGTGCCTACTGTCCTGAGAGTTGGGCTGTTTGTTTTTGCTTGCATCAAGACAGATGCTTCCTGGTGTAGTTCACCTGCTTGCCAGCAGATCTTCCTCACTCAGTTCACTCGTTTACAGCAATTATTTCTTTCAACATACTCTTCAGTGGTGGTAAAAAAAATCTCTTTAGAACTGTTGCTTTTTGTAACAGTGTAAATAAAGAATGTCACAGGGTGCTCCTGTGACAGTGGGACACTACCCTTTATGTCCGTCTTCCAAAACTTTAATATGCCTTTTATCTGGAATTAGAGCATGTCATGCCAATATTTAAAAGCTTATTAACCATATTAACTGAATATACCTAAGTAAAACTGAGTCGGCCTAAAGCATGAAAATACTTGAGTCTTATAACTTTTTAGCTTGTATGATGAGCTCTAGCTATTTAGGAAAAGGTCCAAGTAAGTTTTCACTATAGACATATTTGTTTCTTTGTACCTCAGAGAACTGTACTGGTGTGTAAGTCTGTACTGGCAATCACAGAGGCAGCTGTAAACTTTGACTAAAAAGTACTTGCTTGAGTGACTTCCTGCTACAAGAATAATTTAGAGAGTTCAGTGAGTTTTAATCTAACAAAAAGTGAGCACTATAATTGTGCTTGTTAATATATCATACCATTAAGCATAGTAATTTTGCTTTAAGCTTGACTAAATAAGGTATTCTCTTAATGAAAATTATTTCAGGTTGTTACTGATACTCAAAAATTCATGATATTGTAATTTTAAACAATTTGCCTATGGACAGAAGTTAAAATACTAAGTTTGGTATCTCAAGTCTTTTAATTTCATCTTTCATCACCATTATTTTAATGTAATGATGTATTTTTTATGCCATAATCACCTTAGCACAATTCAGATAAATGAAGTGAAATAGTTTTTCTGTTAGCATAATGGTATTTTAATGTTGAAAACTGAAGTAAATGAAATCATTAAGGGAGTTAACTTCAGAAGTCCACATGTAACTGAAGACTTGCTTTTTTTCAGTTTTTACTTTAAAAATGACTCCATTTAAAAAGTAATCTGAAAATACATGTATATAGATAAACATATAACTGTTACTTATTGTAATAATATAAACTGTACCTCAAAATGGATGATATAGGTGACCTTTATATATGTCAGTATTTCATGTTCTTACAATTCATTTTCCATTATTTACTTTCATCTTTAATTAACAAAAGTTTCTTAGCTTTGAGTGAATTGTTTTGTTAATGGTTTCTCAGGCACAGAAATTAAAAGACCTTAGTATTTAGAGGAATATCCTGCACACTTCCTTTTGTGTGTGTGTGTGTGTGTGACAGAGTCTCACTATGTTGCCCAGGCTGACCTCGAACTCAAATCAGTCCTGCTGCAGCTTCCTGAGTGGTGGAATGATAGGCATATGCCACTACACCCAGCTCTAGTGTCTCCTTGTTTTGAAATGTAATACTTTATCTTTTTCAATGTTTAATTGATAGTCCCTCACTGTTTGAAAAATTATTATATGTTTTACTTACAGTAGCCAATGCTGGTTTTTAAAAAATGTAATATTTTGTCTCAGCCTTTACTGTTCACAACCACAGATGAGCCAAATATGAGAACCAGAGGAAGATGGTGCCTGCAGTCCTGTGTAAGTGCAGGGGGCAGTGAGGGGAGGGAGGGAGGGAGGGAGGGAGAGTCGCGAGCCTGCTTTGTGCTCAGAGTTCCCACTGGCTGGGCTCCTTCTGCCCTTGATTCTGTCAGCGCTGAGGTTGCCATAACCTTCCAGTTCTTATGTCTGACCCTCCTGTGGTGGTTTTGTTTACAGTGAAAAGTAAAAGTGGGAAAAGAGGCCACAAAGAACTAGGTCCCAGTGGTGAGAAGCTACGACTGGATTATCAGGCTGTTTGTAGATGGTATTTGGAAAACAAACTGCACCTTCAGAGGAAAACCCCTCAGAAAGCTTCTACTACAGGAAGTGGAAATTGCTGTAGCATGTGGTGCTCAAAGTGCTATGAAAAGTTGACACTTTGGGCTACATGGAAAAAAGTGGGAAAAATTCTTCACAGATTATAATAAAAATAAAGAATATGATCTCTATTAATACACAGCTAAAAAATAATGCTTTGTTCCCCTCTTATAAAACCTAGTGGATAATTAATGTCTTCTTTTATCTAAAGAAAGGGCTTATTAACAGCTGAGAAGTTGTTGCTTTCATAAATTACACCCACAGAAATTATACCCTTCTCGACAGGTGGTGGAGGTGTAATAGAACTGGGCTGTGGGTGGAGACCCCACTTTTAGACTGCCTCATGGCTCCACGTGACACTTCCTGTCCACTTTCCTAGTCAAATTAAATTTTAAATCTGACCTATAGTTATTAAAACTAAATTGATGAAATTTTCATGTTGAAATTTAAAAAATGTAATAACAAATATTTTATATAGGAAACTGCTTCAGACAGATGTGAATAAGAAATTTAAAACTCTTTGATAATGTGCAATTTAAACTAAGTTAATGCATATTAAAACCTTTTAAAATGATAGCCGTGATTATTTATCCTTTTCATTTTAATTTTTTCTATGTAAGTAAGCAAATATTTATTTGAAAAAACTTTGTTTTCTTTAGCATTTTCTTTTTTATTAGTACAAAAGAAGTATCTTCCCTTTACAATTTATTCAGGGGATTAAAACCTGTCCAGTTCAAGTTTAAAATAAAAAAAGAAATACAATATTATTGTTGCTAATTAATATTTGTTTATTCCTTTCTTTGACAGAAACATGTTACCAGTAAGCCGTTGCAATAATGCATCTTATTCAACAACTTTGCTTCAATGATGTCACTAATTATGATATATTAATCATGGAAATGTTAACACAAGAGCTAGAGTAATAAAAATAACATACTAACAATAAATATTCAAATTAAATATGACGCATATTTCCTTTGGAACTATACAAATACAAATGGAAAAAGTAAAGCAATTCATCTTGTATGTCTCAGATAGTTGAATCCATGTTACTTACTATAGTTCTTAAATTTTTTCTCCGTGTATTTGATACAATGATTTTTCTGGTTTTACTTGAATTATGAAAATATTCTTGTGAGAGAAGAACAAATTAAACCCAAAGTAAACAGAATAATGTTAAAAGTGAAACAAATCAGTGAAATAGAAAGGAAACAGACAACAGAGACAACAATGAAATGAAAAGCTGGTTCTCTGAAAAGATCATTAAAGTTGATAAACACCTAACCAGACTGATCAGGAATAAAGGAGGGTCCATTGCTGCAAATTCTACAAACATTTGTAGTATAATCAAAAATGTTAGGAATAATGTTAAGGTCAATAAACTCAATGATTTAGATGAAATGGATAAATTCCTTGAAAGACACAAACTACTAACGGTCACTCAGTAAGAAATATACCTAAGAAATTACTGAGAGCGTGTGTCTTACTTTATTTCTCTAATAAATGCTTTTGCATATTTCTTACCTATTTTTCCATTGAACTCCAAGCATTTTTTATTAACCTGAATTTATTTTTATATGTTAATAGATCCCTTGTCAGTTTTTAGACAGTGCAAGTAACTTCTCCCTATTGTATACTGAGTAATTTTAATTTTGCCCTTCATCAAATAAATTTAGTTTATGTTTTAAAAAATATTTTGTTTAATATACATGTTTGGCATATATAATGTTTACATTCTTCATGGAAAATTATACCTATACATAATATATCTAAATTATTTTCCCCTTTCCCTCCCCACCTTTCAAACTTTCTCCTATCCCCATTTACAAAAGCTCCATTTCCATAGTTTTCCTTCTACTCATTTAAAAAAAATCTCTCCTTTCCCTTCTGCTTCCTCTTTCCCTTGTTCTCCTTCTCACTTGATCAAGTTCTTCCTATTTCTTGAGACTTTCAGACTTTCATTTTAAGTGAAATAAATCAGACACATAAATTTAAATATTGCATTTTTCTCTTCTGTGAGTAAACCAGTGTAAATAAGGAGCAAAATGAAGGGCAGATATGGGGAAGTGGGAAGCTACTTAGTTTTTATGAAAAACCTATTGAATTTTTCTTTACATAATTTCCTTTATTGTCTTTATTAGTTTGCCACTAGGGTTTGTGCATTTTAATTTGTTTGAGATTAAAATAACAATTCTTCTTCATAATGGAATTTATCTGTGCTCTTTGTGGTATTCCATTGTTTTTTGACTAATCACCTGTTTACTCCTCCTCATTTCCAACTCACAACAAAGACTAATCTTTTCACCACCGCTCCAGACTTGCCTTTTTTTTGGCTGTACTATGTATTTGGAATCATGTGTCACTTAGCATTTTAGACTGGCTTTTTTCACTTAGTAATATGCATGTAAGTTTTCTCCATATCATTTCATTGATAACTCATTTACTTATGAATAATAGTATTCCATTGCCTGGGCATATCAGTGTATTTATCACTCATTTATTGGAGGAGAGTATGATTTCTTTCATCTTTGGGGCATTATGGAAGAAAAAACCCTGCTGTGTACCTCCATGTGCAGGTTTCTGGGTGGACTTACAAGGAGGAAATGTATCAAGGTGTGTGATTGTGGTGCTGCACCATGATACTATATTTAGTATTATGAAAACAATCATCAAAAGACTTTCAAAGTTTCTCCGTATCCTTGCCTGAATTTGGTGTTATTTTTAGGGAACTTGGCATTTTTTAACAGGTGTGTAGAATTGTTTTTGGCTGATTTGGGCCATTGTAACAGCCCTGCCTTGATATTTTACATATGTTTTAAGATGTGTTTCCCTGGTGACATATGAGATTAGGCATCTTTTTCATATTTCTTGCCATTTTTATACATTTTTCATGATGCATCTTTTAAGGTCTTTGAACTATTTTTAATCATAGTATTTTTTTTATCAGTGAGTTTTAATTACTTTGTATATTTTAGATAAGTGATTTAACAGCCGTGTTTTCTTTTGCACATACATTCTCAGTCTGTGCCTTCCTTTTTATCCTTTGTAGAGCAAAACTTTTAGTTTTCATAAAATGTGGCTTATAAATATCTTTTATGGTTCATGGCCTTGGTTGTCCTTTCTGAAAACTCATTATTAAATCCTGGCCTTCTAGATTTTCTCTTGTGTTATCTTCAAGCAATTTTATAGTTTTGCATTTTATGTTTAGATTTGTGATTAATTATGGAATCTTTGAAAACTTTCTGCTCGTATCACTTGTATTTATTGTCAGCGCTTTTTAATTGTTCAACTGTATTGATCCCTGTTTTTCTATATATAGAAGACTTGCTGTTCATGTTTGGTGATACTCACCAGTGGTGTTCAGGCTTAAGCAAGACATATTTCACGCATTGGAAGAGTGTGCCATTAGTGGTCAAGACAACTCTCAGTTTGTCTATGGCATCTCAGATTCTAGCATCTGTAAACCTTTTCTCCCTGGACAGAATGTGCTTTCTTATGTAAACTTCCAGCGATGACAGCCCAGTTTGTGAGACATAAGACCTGATTAGAACAGGGTTCATCCAGGCTGAAGGGAATACCATTTCGTTTATAGAATGTCACTTTTTCTTTTTGTTTACAGTGTGTCACCTCATATTTGCCTTATTCTGAAATGACATTCATATGTGTAAAAGGATGAATTTCTCTAACCAGAGTATCTTACAACTTTTTTGTGAGTGAGGAGATGATGACAAGGAGTCTCAGAAATAATCGCTTCTCGAGTGGACCTAGTCAAGTGATATGCCTTGGCTGAAATCTTCCACTTTGCCTTCCTGTCTATACACAGGTTTGCTAACTAATTACCGTCTCTCTATTTCTGGTTTTCTACATTTCCAATTGGAATTACTTCTTTCATCAAGTATAGACTGTGTGTTACTAATCACAGTGCCTTTAAAAATAACAATAATCATTTATTGAAGAAGATACACTTGTTAAGATTTTAGTACTGCCTTATATGTTTTCTATTTGTAAAACAATCCTGAGTATGTTATCAACCAAAAATTTAAAGTGATAACTGATTTATTTAATATTCACTTGTCAATCACACAGTTGAGTATCTTGGGAAAACACATCAAAGGCATAATTACAATTATAGAGATTCTTATTATATATGTAGCATGGAAGATATATTTTATTACTTTTTATATATTCTAGAAGACATTAAAAGCTATGATAAAGGGGCCAGGGATTTAGCTCAGTGGCATAAGTGCCTGTCTGGCAAGTGTGAGGTCAAGTTCAATCCCCAGTACCACCATAAACAAACAAACAAACAAACAAACAAAGCTATGATAAATACCTTCTGACTGTTGATAAAACTGTTCTGATGGCTGGGGACCTTCGTTTTATTTTTTTGTGATGAAAAAATCCAAAATTATTAATGTTGAATTACTCATAATGTATTATCTAAAAACAGTAAATAATTTTTGTAAAGAAAGATTATAGATTTGTTGGTTTAGGCATTTTATAATGGCTTAATTCATTGGTTATCTTCTAGAGAAAAATAAAATAATGAGAGGAAATCCTTTTTGTTGTTGTTATTGGTTTATTTTTACTTTGCTGAATTAAAGACAGAAGCCAGAAACGTTTTCCACCATGCATTTCTTCATAGTACTCTAATAAGTCTTTGCATGCATGTAGAAATAATTCCATAAAATTTCAGACTGAATGTATATCCAAATATGAACATGGTGGAATAACATTTTACCTAAACCAAAATATTACCAAACCTTTACCATTATGCTAGGCAATGGAACTGCATTCTTATAAGTAAGAGATAACAATAAAAACTGTGATAATTGAAGTTGGTCGTAAGTGCTGTGAAGGAAAATAAGGCGAAGGAGAAGATAGAAACAAGATAAAATGATATTTTAAAATAGGTTTTCAGGAATGTCTTTTCTTACTGCCTAACATTCTTTTTAAATATCCTTTTTAAAAGAAGCAAATGAATTACTGGAAAGTTCACTTACAAATATGAATGAGACTTCAGGGGTAGTGAGGCTGTAATTGCCTTACCAGAAGTATATTCTGTTCCATATTTCCATGCCTTTAGAGGTTTATGAATTCATGGTTTAAACACCTTTTAGAAATTTTAATTGCTATTGAAAATATGTATAATGCAGTGATATCTTTGTTTATGGAGCTGGAGGAGAGAAGAAAAAAGAGACCTGAAGCTAATAGAATTAGATTATATCTCACTATGGAACATAGATTAAAATAATGTATTTTATTGTAGACCTCTTTTCAGAATTCGAACTAAATTTCATTTACTTTTTCTATTTAAGCAATAACCTCAGGGTTCTATTTAAAAATCATTATTGAAAGATAACCTAATATATCATTGCTATAGTTTCTTACTATGACAGTATCATTGACAAAATACCGTGTTAGCAATATTGCATTTTTATAGTCTTGAAATGTAAAATAGAGAAGGCTTCACCAAATGTAATTTTTTGGGAAAGGTATAGTTTCTATTTTCTTTGTTTTATTGAAAAAGAAACAATACAACTACTTTATTGAGCATTAGTTTAAAAGTGAACATTTATTTGGTTTGTTCGAGTTCACAACTTACTTTCTTTTAAATATCTTGAAGATTTTTATTATGGATCATGTTTCATTTAAAAAGAACTGCCAACTGACAGTTTTTTTCTACAACCACTAAATGTAAACATTAAAAGTATATTAACCTAATATTAATTCTGTCTTTAAATAACCATGCAACTCATCTTCAAATCACAGTATTTAATATATAAAAGAACACACTTAAAAATAAGGAATATTTTAAACATGAAGATTAACTTGGATATTAGGTTGGCTTCAAAAGTATGTATATAAAATTAAGTACAAATTAAAATATTCACTTTTGTCATCATCCTCATACTTTACCTGGAAGCAACTATTTAATGTATCCTGTGTGAGCTTCAAAGACTTCATTCATGTGGAAACAAGGTTAAGCATATATGTTTGCCTCCTCTTACATGCCTAAAGTTTAGCATATTTTAAGTTTTTCTGTACATTTTATTACTGATTTCATGGAGATTTTATATATTGGCATAGGATAAACTTCATTTAGTTATTACCTACTTATCATATAAGGTAACAAGTTCCATTGACTTTGTCTATATATATTAAATATATATAAAATATAAAATTTTCACTAATATGATTCTGAAATCAGTGATGTATGCTTGTGTTATTTTAAACTTATAAATTTATAGGGAAAGATGTAGAAGTAGAATTATCCCGTGCAAATGTCCAGGCCGTTTTAATTTTGAAGAACACTGTTAGTGCCGAATTTCTCCTATAATGTCATTTTGTATTGTAGTGTATTTCTCTAATAGAAATTGAAAGAGTTAATTTCTTTACAATTCTTGTTCAAGAGTTTGAATGTGTACTAATGAGATGATTAATAATAGAATATTTAAGAGAATTTTAGCTTTTATTTCTCATATTATGAGATTGATAATCATTTTTTTAAAACTCGCATTGTGCTTCCCTTTCTGTGGATTCCATAGTTTTTCTTTTGTGGTGGTTTTATCAGTTCCTAGGACCTCTTTGTTTATGACAGACTTTGTTTTTCCTGTGCTATAAATTGTAAATATTCTTCACAGTTTGACACTAACTTTTGAGGTTACCTGTGGTCTTTAACTTTTAAATTTTGGTTTAAAATTATGAAACCTTTTTCTATTCAGTGTTTTGGTGGGACACTCCAATGTCTTTGATACTTTTATAATTGTATTTTTTAAAAAAAATTTATTATTATTATTATTTTTTTGTGGGTACCGGGGATCAAACTCATGACCTTGCGCTTGCCAGGCAGGCGCTTATGCCGCTGAGCTAACCCCGTGGCCCCAATTGTATGTTTTATATTTTAACATATTATACATATAGAGTTAATGCTGGTTTATCATATGAAGTATGAATAGTGCTTTCTTTTCTTATGAGTGCCTGTGCCTTGTTCTAGCACTATGTATATAGTCCTTTTCTTCATGTCCTTATGATGCCATATGTATCATGTACTATCTTCTTGAATATTTTTATTTCTACCTGGGACAATTATTCTATCTGAATGGTTTTATTTGTAATTTGATTCACACTTTTGTTGCATAATAGTACCTTATTCTGAAAGACCTATTATATAAATAAGAATTTTTATACTGTAACTCTCTTAACACTTATAACCTTTCTCTCTAAAATATTTAATTATAAATTTTATTTGATGCCATGCTAATGGAATCTTAGTGGGTTCAAGATTTTTAAGAGTTACAAGTATATTACTATTCAAAATTCAGGTTTTCCTTACAACCAGGAAGTAGATGGTAGAGGCTATAAACCATTAAGTGTGGGACAGTGACTTTATATTTTGAAATGACTCTAAAAATTCACCAAAAAGCTGCACATTGACTTAATTTAGCACATATATTTATATACTATATATTTAATTTATTTTTTTGTTTACCTTTAATCACTCTTCAAGTATCTTATACAACACCTTCTGCGTGTTAGTTTTGACCAGAGATGATTGTGGAAATGAAAATGTCTGAATCTTCTGAAACTTCAATTTTGTTGTGAATTTAAGACTGCTACATTCTATTAAAAAAAAGATAAAAGTTCTCTGGTCATAGTAGTATGTGCCTATATTTCCAGATACTTTGGAGGTTTAAACAGAATTGGTTGAATCTAGGAATTCAAGCCCAACTTGGGCAACATAGAAAGACCTCATGTCAAATAAATTTATTTTAATGAGGTCAACTAATATAATACTAATAACTAACCATAATCAAATTACAACTGATTAGTAACAAAATATGATTCTATCATAAAAATAAATTCAGAGTGTATAATAATTTTGGTTTTAATTTTCCTATTTTTTGAAATTCTTTTTAGTTCATTTGTTTTCTTATAGAAAATTTCAAGGACCCAAAAAAGTAGTGGTAAAATGAACTAAAATTGAACAGCTTCAAAAGTCATTAGTTTTATGCCATTTAACCTCACTTTCTCTCTCTTCTTTCTTGATATTCTAAAGCATAACCTGAATTCATATCATATCCTCAGAAATACTTCAACAAATATCTCTAATAGATAAAAAATTTAAAAATAACATAACCATAATAGAATTATTACATGGAAAAGATTGATGATTCCTTAATACTATCTTAAGTACTTTTAGTTCTACAGAATTCATTTTAGCTATACAAGTTGTATAGAAAGTCTTAAATGAAATATTCAAGAAATGAGACTATTAATTTTAGTCCCTTCAACAAAATAGACAAGTAATACACTAATTTCCTATGCCTCCTATAAAACAAAATAACAGCTGTAGTCCTGAGTCCTAGTTTTCTATCTTCCTCTTCTCTAAAACAGAGTAACAACTGACTTCCTAATCACTTGTGAATTATCTACACAGTTTTCAAGTGGAGTGACATTGTTTATTCTCATTTCAACTTAGAAGGTCAACAAATGTATAAGCTTCTAACCTTGTGAAAGAAATATAATGTCATGCAGGTATTCAGAGAAAGAGTGTCAGGTGCATCAAATCACTGGCAGTAGCTGCAGTCATTTTTAAAGAAAACAAGAGGAAAGAAACCTCACTGGTGCCAGTTTACATAGATTACACAACTTTGTATTTGTTTTCCTGACTTAAGATTTAATCTAAACCACAAATTATATTTTAGAATTAAAGTTAGTTATATTTTATGAAATTTCCTCAGTACATTATTATTATTTTAATTATTTTCACAATGCAAGTTATGTAACACATCTAAAAATACCCAAAATCTTGTAAGATTTTTATTGGTTGTTTTTATTTAAAGATATTATTGTTCCACTAGGGAATTAGATTTAGGTTTCATAGAGATGATGTTTTTGTAATTACAAATATATAAATTCATACTGCTCTTACTTCCAAAACCCAAAATTGATTCATTTTCAGTAACAGAACACTTGACAGGTGACTCTTACAGCATTTTTGAAAGTGACAATCAGTACTTTAAACAGTATTGTGATAACATGCTTCCAATTCACATAGGTATTTTCTTGCACTTTATGTTATTTGGCCACAAATTATACCATATAAAAATAACTGTAGAAGTCAAGTGAGATTCAAAGGGAAAAGTCCTCGCTTGGATGTGGACACCTCGCTTGGATGTGGACACCTATTACTCAGATGTTGCTCATGCATTATAGCTAAGTCCCTTCCCTTCCCCTCCCCTTCTCTTCCCCCCTGTTACCCTGGGCCCTTTCCTTGGATTTCTTTTTCTTTTTCTTTGGAGCTCCCCATTGCCTACGCTCTACACCTTCTGCTCAGGTGGAACTTCCCAGGTAGGAGCTTTTCCTTCTGAACTTTTCCCACTCAGATTTTCCCTTCTGGACCTTCCCTAGTGTCAGGGTCCCTGTTCCCATCCTGGGTCCCTGTTTGGTCTCTTCCTGGTCTGGGTTTTTGGAGTCTGTTAGGGCTCTCCCTGGCCCTGGGTTCCATTCAGGCACCACTTGTAGAGATCTGGTCCTGCTAGTTTTTTTCCTGACGTAGGGGCAAACAAGGATGACACACAGACAGGGCAGAGTTAACTTAGCATATGACCGCCAGGGGGCGCTTGCTTCTAGTGAGCTAAGAGTGCTGAGCATCTGGTGCTTTTATTCCTTAGAAATAGGTACAAACAATTAGAGCAGCACATGATTCATGTGCTTCCTGTTATCTATTAGCCTGTGCCCAAGTGAACAGTCGGGTCCCAGCTGTGTTGACTCTTCCACAGAACCTGGAATTTGCCGTCACCCCTGCACGTTGCCGAAGGAGCTCAGCTTGCTGTTTTCCTTTTGTGCTCACACAGGAGGTCAGTTAGACCTCAGTTGTCCTTGTCTGGTCTCCCACAGCTAGGGAATCGTGTTCACTTGACAAAGACAAATGTGAAATTATAACATGCCTTTTCTAACCACCTCTTATTTGCAATTTTGCTTTGGAGAATCCTTCATAGAAGAAAAAATGTGGATTCTAGAAAAGTCTATAACATATTGAAGCATTTTGAAGGTGGCAAGGTCATGAAAATAGTGGTATGTTTCTTATATGGGGAAAAAGAAAGGTAGAAATTATGACTGGAAAGTTTTTATTTAACTTCTCAAACTAACCCACAATGTGTAATTTTTTCTTCCTAGGAAATAATACATATACATTTGTAGCATTTTGCATGGTTGTGAGAATCCATTTAGCTATAAAGCAATAATAATAATAAAGTGAGTTTCAGCAAGTATAATTTTATAATTATATTATATGGATGTGGAAATAAAAATTCAAACCTCATTGAAGAATAAACATAAATAATCAAATCCATCTTTTAATCCATATTCTCAGTTACCTTTCTTAGACGTAGTGTCTTTGACAATCTTTTGACCATTTTGTTTTTAGTTTGCCTGGTGATATATAATTGTTTTATGTACTTATTGATATGTTACTTCTAAGAAATAATGGTTTTTCCACTATGAAAAGTAAGAACCAGATTTCTTAGTAGTCTTTACACTTCCTATTTCATAGGAATGTTTTTTTAAAATTTTTGCTTCATCAATGAAATATACTTATAAATTTTATTACAGAAAATTAAACTTTCAATATCCTTTTATTTTAAATTTCTTTGTTTCACATAACAGGTCCTTAATAACTTAGCATCTGTCAAATTTTCTCCAGTTTACACTGCCATGTCAAATTTTGTCTGTTATGTTAATACTTTAATAGTTTCACATGTTAGAATATGTATTAACTAAAATTATCTTTAATTTTTTACCCCTGAAAATAGAATTTACAATATTATGATCAACTACTATTGATTTAATATTGAGGTTGGATTGTATATTATTATAACACAATTCATTCTCTTTTGTTTGTTTTTGTGATAGGGTCTTACTGTGTAGTTTAGGTTCTTCTTGAATTCACTGTGTAGCCCAATGTGGTCTCAAACTTGCAGCAATCCTCCTGCCTCAGCCTCTCAAGTGGTGGGATTATAGGGTTGTACCGCACTTACCCTAAAAACACAACTCTTTACCTATAGCAAAATTTTGCTGACTAAATGATTATTGTACATGAAAGGAGAACTTGTGATTCTCTTAACTATCATCTCTTGTTTAGAATTATGTTATATTCTTATTTTATTTATTTCAATATACTTCTTACATGATATTTATTGCTTCTAAAAATTTTTCACCAACTTTTTAAATATTATTTTTTTGGGGAAAAATACATGTGCCCCTTGTCATATTACCAATATAGCAGTATATAATTATTGCCTTCTATTTTCTTTTGCTTTTGTTCCATTTATCACTTGTGTTATGGCTTGTGTTTAGATGTCCCCCCAAAGCCTCATGCAGTCATAGGGGGGATTTTCAGAGTTAGGTGGATCTGAACTGTGTGATGCTGGGATCAAGGGTATGTGATTACTAAATTAGTCCACAGATTGGTTTGGCATAGTTCTGGAAACATGCCCTGCTCTGGGTGTGAGTGTTACCATTCCTAAGAGCAGGTAGATTGGTGCACTATAAAGGACAGAAAAAGGTTGCTGCTTGCTTCCTCACTGCTGTGATGCTTTGCTACCTTCTGCCTGCCATGACTTATTTCTCCTCAGTGATGCCTCTGCCACACCAGCCTGCCTTCTAGCCAGCCAACTATGAACTAAAACCTCTACAAATTGAGGTAAATAAACCTTTCCTCCTTTAACTTGAGTAACTTGGGTGTTAAGTATTTTGTCTCAGCAATGAGAAAAATTAACTAAGACGGTATTTATTGTTTCTAACTAAAACAGTATTCACACTTATTAATGAAGAACTAGATATATTCATATAGGAGGCTTGTTTTGGTGTCTTCTGCTAGTAGATTACTACCACCTGAATGATTGTACTGATTGCGTGTGCCATATATGCAAGAGAAATGTAGATTAGCAAATCTGCGCCTTTTCCTGCTCTCTGTAGTAACAAACTAGAAAGAAGTAGGAGGAAAAGGAATATTTTCACTGAAAAGAAGATATCATCCATTCTAATTAAACCTTTTTTTTGTGCCTAATGGGTTATGACTCTCTGCATGGGATGATTTGCCTCTCCTGTTCCATTTACCTTCTCTGTAGTTTTATACATGTAAGTTGTTTATTTTCCTGTTATTTCAATGAAAGATTGAACAAGGAAGCCAAAGTCTGTATATGTGTGTGTGTGTGTGTGTAGTTATCATCTTGAACCAGAAATTAAGGGAAAAAAACAAAATATGAGAGTATCACTAACTTTTTAAGATGTTAAAAATCTATGAAGTAACAATGGGCAGGTAGAATATTTAAAATTAAATGAATTGTAAATTACTAGGGTGACAAGCTGTAAATGCCTTTGCATCACATGAACAATTAAGATAGTAGCTTTTGACATAACAACAAATACCACCTCTTAACGTTTATTGAAGACTTGTTTTATGTCAGGTGCTATTTTGACTATAGTACTTAACTTTCATTAATTTTGTTAATATGCACAAGAATCCAAAATTAACTATTAACTACATGTTACATAGTAAGAACTGAATGTAGAACAAGGTGAAACTCACCCCAGGAGAAACAAGTACTGACGGATGGAGCCAGGATTCCACCTTGCAATGGAGCCCCTGAGTCTTTGGGTTTAATTGCATCACTAGTGATGAAAATATGACCATGTTTCTGGGTTCTTGTTGGATTGTTGAGCAGATCTGTTTGCACTCTCACTGCTTTAGTGTCCACTTTGTGTGCTTTAATTCTGTAGCTTGAATAACTATTTCTAAAAGAACAATATGTTATGTAGCAACTGGTGATTTCTTACTGTTTATCTTCTTTTCTTGAAATTCTGCAATATTTCTACCTTTTTCCTGTTTTTTTTCTCTTAAAAAAACTCATCCATGAAAATTCAAAAACTTACTTTTCTTTAATGATCACTAACATTTACTCTTAACAAACTTAGAAATAATTTTTTGAAGATTTGTTTAAATGGGATCTGCCAGTTAACTTTTTGTGGCAAGAGTATTAGACTTAGACCTATTTTCTGTGTTACTCTACCCTAGTTCTGAGACCACTGATTCATTTTTCTTTTGTGTTCTTCAGTTCTGTTTTCCATTACATGTTCATTTGATTCTTCATGATATATTTTTCATATTAGATGCTACATTCTGTGCTCTGTTCTAAGAGTATATGAGATAGCAATGACTGGAACATAAAATTATTTTCTTCAGGGAACTTACATTCAAGGGAGAACACAGTCCATTTGTGCATGTAAACATAATACAGATTTCTGCTTCCAGCAATGGGACTTGCTTGTTTCTAAAGCATTTTTTTTCCATTAAAAACTAGAAGCCTGAACAAAATATAAAGTATCTGTTAGAAGGTACAAGAGAACTAGATGAGTAGCAAAATACACAGCAATCAAAATCTGGAGAGAAGGCATGAGGTAAATCTACAAGTAGCAATAACTTTTTCCTCAGTTTCATTTCCAAATCAGCTGTTGAAAGGCTGGGTCATTTAGCAGATACTGGAAGCTAAAAGGCTGAGAAACAAACTAGAATTTTTAGTAATCAAAAATCAGAAATAAGGGCTACAAAGAGCTAAATCTCCTTGGATTATGAATGGGTCTTGAAAGGATGTAATTTAGGAAGAAGAACAACCAGCCATAGCCCAGTTTTGGATCTGGTGAGGGGTTTTAAGTTAATGTGTCCATAGCACAGATGAATACGAGAAGCAATGGAGAACATTTTGATGGTTGGAAGCAAGGAAAGGTACTGTTGGAGATGTGTGTGTAGATATAGAGAGCAGAAAAGAAAATGGTGTTCTGCAGAGATAGATGATAAGGGAGTCCATATCGAATGCGTAAGGGGTAAAAGAAAGAGCAGTTGATGCTCTTCCTCAGAGCGTAGGACTTGGTTTTTCCATTATACAGTATGAAGGTGAGTAGAATGACAAGTCAGTGGGTGACTGGAGGGAAGGCGAGGGTAATTCAGCAACAATAAGGAGCAAAGAAGCTACATAGTAGGTAATTGGAGAAATTCCTCAGTGACACTGAAATTGCAAAGAATGCGGGCAGGAAGTAAAACCAAGAAGTCACAGCCTCTCTGAATCAGATATATTCAAAAAGTTGTATAATTAGTAACTTCTAGAGAGAGGTTTTAATTTTTTTCATGGTTGAGTAGCTTGTTTAATGAAATCAAATTGAATAATATTTAAAACGGCTAAATAAACAGTTTTTCATAGCTCTTCATTTTTATTGGAGGAGTGCTGAAACACAAGGTCTTGGTAATTTCTATAATTTTTTTCAGTTTGTATAATTTTAAATCCTTTTATAAAATTTTGTTTAATCTAGTGATGCATGCCTGTAGTCCCAGCACCATGGGAGGCTGCAGCTGGTAGATTGCAGGTTCTAACCCAGCCTGGACAATTTAGCAAAATTGAGACCCTGTCTTAAAAAATAAAGACAATAATTAAAAATGTTAAAATGTCTGGGACTGTAGCTCAGTGCAAAAGTTTTTGGGTTCACCAGTACTGGAAAAAATTATGTTGAGCTCTGCATCTGTGAAGTCACACTGGCTAACAGAAAGACAGCTGGTCCCTCCTCTTTCAGGAAATTCTTAGTTTGATGGAAAGAAGCATTAAGGAGATGGGCATGATTGGAGATAAGACCTGGAGAGCCTGTCAGGTTGTCTGCCACACCTGAGCTCCTGGCTGCAGAGTGGGCCCGCCTGGGGAAGGACTTGAGACTGGGGGAGGATTGCTCCTGAGGACAGCTGGGCACTCCTCATCTGCTGCCTGCCTGAGGCTAGCAGTGGTGGGAACCTGTGGCACACGTGTTGTTTTTCTTTTAAGACAAAAGATGTTAATGGGTGAGTTGTTTTTTAATAAACTAAAGCCATAAGATTCAGGTTTAATTGCAGTGTTGGCACTTTGTGATAAATAAGTGGGTTTTGGATTATGGTGTGGGCATTCATCAATAACATGTTTGCCATCAAAGGTTTAGGAAAATCTTAGCAAACTTTGCTTACTTGGGTGAGAAGAGAGCTTATTCATTATAGATTTTGGCGGCAAGGTCCTTATTTTCCTCTTCCCCCCCTATAAGAGGAAAAATTGAGACAGGTAGTGTCACTGAATAGTGAGCTGCAAAGCAGCTGTGTCTAATTCTTTTTTATTTTTATTTTTTTGCTATTTTCTCCTTGTTTTAATATTTTTTAGTACATGTCTGCAGTACAGTGATCACTTTACCTGTTAGGACTTGACACATGGAACAACACATCTTAATTCTTTGTTCTTTTTCCTCTCCTTCTTTAGCCCTCTCTCCATCTCTTGGTTCCCTTCTCAGTTATGAAAGATCTCCCTACTTATTATCTATTTTATTTTGGTCTACATTTGTATTGTGGGTTTCTTATATAAGAGGAATGTAATATTTAAGCTTGTGTGTCTGATTTACAGTCTGAAGATGCATCCGTTTTTCTACAAATGACTCAGTTTCTTCTTTATGACAGAGTACTATTCCATTGTATATTAATATCACATTTTTTTATCCATTCATCTGTTGATGGGCATATAGGACTCTTCCAAGATTTAACCATTTTGAATTTTGATAATGTAAAACTAAGTATGCATGTATTAATGTAATTTTTAAAAAAACTTTTTCAAAAAGATACCTAGAAATAGAATAGCTGGGTCAAAGAGAATTTCTATTTTTAGTTTTTGAGGAACCTCCATAATTATTTTCAGACTGCCCATACTAGTATGTATTATCATCAGCAGAGTAGAAGTGTTCCTTTTTTCCTGCACCCTTGCCAGGATTTATTATATTTTGATTTTCTGATTATAGCCATTTTTACTGGAATGAAATGGAATCTCAGTGTTGTTTTAATTTACATTTCTCTAATGAACAGTCATATTGAACATTTTTTCATGTTTTATTAACTGTACTTCTAAGAAGCATCTATTCCTTTCAGCTTTGGGTCTTTCATTTTTAGGGGGTTTATTTTTAAATGCTTTTTAGTATAATCTAGATAGCTGTCTGAGGATTATCTGGCAAAAATTTTTCTCATTATGTAGGTTATCTCTTCATTTTGTTGGTTGTTTCCTTTGCTAATTTTAATTTGATAATGATATCATCCCTTCATTTCTGGTGTTATTTCTTGTGCAGTTGAAGGTTTTGATTTTGATAGAGTGATCAGAAAGAAAAAATATTATTTTTTTCTCTTCCCTTCAAAGATTTCATTTTTAATCCTTAAATACATTTTGAGGAAAGGGGATTTTTCAGTGTATAAATTCAGATAACACATGGAAAAAAACCTTAAATTTCATAGCTATTATTTTAATTATAAGTAAATCTATATCCTTCACAGTAATTTTTGACAATGAAACAGTGACCTAAAATCACTATAGAACATCTGGTATGCCCTTCCTCACTAAAAGTCAATTAGAATTTTAAATTATTTTTTGTGGAACATCTGCATAGCAATCTGATTCCAAGCCAAATTGTGTTCTTTCTGATGATGGTGCAGAATGACACAGTAATAACTTAAGAATCTTCCCTTTCTCAGAGCAGGATTTGACAATATTTGCCTTGACTTTCCTGATTTGGTTATAAGATTAGATATATGTAATTAATAGTATATATTATTGTATCTAACAAATTGTGAAGCCCAATATTAGAATTTTTAATTATCTGATTACTTATTTTAAATTTGACATTTAATTTTCTTTTTTTGGCAAAGATTTTTGTGTCAATGATAATGCAAAAGTGTTTAAGAAAATAAGCACACTCATACACTATTAATTGGTACATTCTTTTTTATTTTAAAACAAAAAAGAATAAAAATGATGATACAGAATTTCAAAAAAAATCAGAGACTAATAATTGTTAATATAATTGTATGTGATCTTCAAAATAGTTGCTCAGATTAAAAGATATCAACATGAAAAAGTGACCAAACAATGAAAGCACAAACTATTCTTTTTAATGAACTAATAAAGATTAGTTGTAAAATTGTCATATATAATATATAGCATACATGATATATATAATATATATTATTATATATAAGATATAATATATATGTATATAATATAGAATCTTTTATCTTCTTTCCTTTCTATTTTCCCACATCCCCCGCATGAGTCTGTAGGTGGTGTTATATGCTTTAGACTTGCGTTGTTTTCATTCTAAATATAATAGCATTTGGTAACCAGTAAAAATTTTTCAGTGCTAAAATCTCAACATTAATTGTATAATTGTGTAAAGTTCACTTGTAATGTCTACCTTCTGTATCTTACTACTCTAATTATAGGAATTTTTGTTTGTATGGTATATTGTAACTAACAAGTCTATGACCTTTGAGTTTTTTGAGTTTTGAGTTTGATCACAAATGTGTGTGAATGCATGTTTGCATGTATTTCAAATTGGGTGCATTGGTTTAAATAGAAAGATATTGTCTGTGAATTTGTTTTCTATAAACTGTCCAGAGTGATTCTTGATACTTTTATAGAATTTCATTTTGTTTTGAGATAATTATATTGAATCTTTAACAACATTAAAGTAATAATTTATGGATTAAACAAAAGATATTCACCAATTTTTGATTTTATCAAACATTTTTATCCATTAGAGATTTCTTACCTTATCATTTAAATTAATTGAATTTTATTGAGCCTTATACTTTGAATTACTAATTATATCTTCAAAAAGAAGTTTGTTTATATAGGTTTTACAAGGGGTTGTCATAAAATATGATGAATGATTGAATTTTATAAAACTTAGCTTAATAAAACACATTTTGCTAGGACTGATGGGATAATTGTGTATGAAGCAAGGAGAAAGAATTCAAAGAGGAGGAGTAGAAATGTGTCTTTTATTGCAACAAGTTTTTAAATTTAAGGATTAACCATATTTTCTGATCATCTCTCATTGAGTGGCCGTTTATGGCAATTTCTGTGAAATAGTATTACAGCGTGTTCTCATCCATCTTATTCACTTAACCAGTGCTGTGAACTTCTAGCTCTTCCTCAGAGTCAAAGGACCAGGAAAGTAATTATTTTGATAGATTCATGAAATCAAGGCAGCCCTGACAGCACATCCAAAGACACTGACAAAAGAGGATTCAAAGAACAAACAGCTTCAGGAAGTCACACAGAAGGCTGGGTGTGGTGGTTCACATCTACAGTCCCAGCACTTGGAAAGCTGAGGCAGGAGGATCACTGTGAATTTAAGGTCAGCCTAGGCTACAAAGTGAGTTCAAGACCAGCCTGAACTGCATAGTAAGATCCTGTCTAAAAAAAAAAGTGGCAAAGAGGATAGAAAAAGTGTGGTCAAATTGAGAAGACATATTTTGAGAGAAATTAATACCAGTATATCTTTCATTATAATTATTTTTTAATAATTTATATACTATTTTTTATCACATTGCATGTGTGCATTTTTTATTTAGTAACTTTTATTTACTAACTCTAAGCTCATGTTACTTATTAAACCATGGACTCATTATTGGTGTATTAATTGTCTTGCCAGTTTCTGATTGTCCAATTCCCATATAATCCCTCATATTTTTATTCAGTTGTTCATTGAATGAGTTGTTTAGTAATTAATAACAACATTACAGAAATATAGTTTATTTCTGTACACTGTAATAGATATGTCAATTTTCTTGGAGTAGTTCACAATTGTGTTTCAAGAGTATGTTTATAGAAGTAGTCTCCTTTTACATGAATAGAAGTTGTACCTACTCACTCATTATTTATCAATCTCTTCTTTTTTCTTCTTCCAAATAGTTCTTTTATTGTAAAATTCAATTTCTGGTGTTAAGCATACCAGAGACTTACATAATTACACTGCTGATTCCTATATTTTTCATACTCCATTTTACTTTTTGTTTACTTTTTATTTGGAAATCCAGTTTTTAGTTGTAAAACTTTATAAGATTCAATTTTTCTCTTTCTTTTATTTAACTATAAATACATAACTGTATGCTACATGCTATAAAATAATCAGGATTATTGTTCTTTATGGAAGCAAAAGGGAATTTTTAAATTAAAAAAGAATTCTCCATAACCTAGATACATAGATGTATACCCATCGTTTTCTAAACAGAATCATTTTCTACTTCCTGTTCCCTCTTCTCCATACATTCTACAGTCTAAATTGGATCTTGTGTGGTAGGTGCTTATTTTTCTCACACCACAATATTGCCCTCTTGGATCTGTACAATTTGTACCTGATAGCCACTCTTGCACAGATGAAACTTTGTGATCATCTTTGTTTCCTCATCTCCATGTCTCTTGCCTAGTGCCCTCCCCATCATTCCTCTCTCTCTCCTCATCTCAGCTATCTTCTTCAGCTCAAATGCTATGTGAACTGTTTATTTCCTGGTCTAATACGGGGCTTCCAGCATACTGATGGATTTACAAAAGACACAGCACTGAGAGCAGGACAATTCTAGTAACAATTATTGTGGGTTTTTTTTATATTATTCTGATTTGAGTAATGGAAACATTTACCAAATATTGTGGGTTGTGTCTAGAGGTTCCCTCTACAACCTTGTGTGGTCATAGGTAGGGCTTTTTAGAAGTGGCTGGATCTAGAATATGTGATGCTAGGATTTAAGGAAGTGTGATTACTAAATTGTCCACTGATTGGTTTGACACCTACCATAAGGCAGGTAGCCTAGATAGGACATAAAAGGAGCAGAAAGAAGCTGTTGTGTCACTTGCTTGCTTTTGCAGTCTTCTGCCTACCATGAACTATTTCTCCTCCTCGATGCCCCTCTGCCACATCCCCCTTAGAGCTAGCCGGCTTTCTACTGAAACCTCTACAAACTGTGAGCTAAATAAACCTTTCCCCCTTAGCTTGTTAGTGTTGGATGTTTTGTCTCAGTAATGAGAGAAAAATAATTAAGACACCACACACATTTTAATCATCTTTATTTTATTCAAGGCTCTTTGATTTTTAAGAAACAGAAATTACTCAAGAATTCAATTATCTAACAATGCAATGGTTTCATGAAAATGAATACCACTGGGTATCCTGGAGAGAATTACTAAGACATGGAAACCATTTGGGACAGAAATGATGACTTCTTCCCTCTCACTCTCTCCTGGGGTCATTAGCTCGCTGCCACATCCTCTCCTTTATGTTTCTGCTCCAGCCATCTCTTTGGAGAAAGACTCTCTCCTTGCACTAAATTTTTGGTAAAATAACTAAAACTGCTATGGAGCTTCATTATCAGAATCACAGAACTCTACGCAGTCAGATGACTGCCGCTTCTCCAAATAGTTTGACAGAAGAAAAAGGAAAGTCATACAATTTAAGCCACAAAAGAATAGGGGGTGGAAAGAGGCTGGGTACAAACACATGACCCAAATATGTCATCATCATCAGCCATTTTGATATTGTCTGCCTTACTCTCATTACTCACACACAAGTTGTGTTCTCTTCATGGAAAAAAAACTATTGCTTTATTGCAGGATTGATCATTTGAGTTTTTGTCATGATAGCAAGTATCTGTGAAATGATCATGGCATTAAATTGCTTAAAATGTAAGGAAATTATAAATTAATGTCAAATTGCAGAGAAGTTGCTAAGCTGTCTATATTTAGCAACAGTTATATGAGGCATATTAAAAGCAGACTTTTGTATTAATTCTTTTGTTATATTTCTCTCACATTTTCTGCATTATTTTATAAATTACATTTTAAAAGTTTAGAAGTGGTGTGAGCATTTCTTGAACAATATAAGTATATGGCTATTTTATGTAACTGCAAGCTGCAATTGCAACCTGGGAATGAAGACATTGTTTTAGCTGAAAATGCTACTTTAATGAAATTAGATTGACTCTAAGGTAAAGAGAACCAAAATTCTGTGTGAGTATTAACTCAATATAAGTTTTAAAGATTTTAGTGTTTTAAAAACATTAAGATAATCTTTCTTTCCTTTTCATTATTATAATATCTATTGTACATTTTGGATCTTACTACTTTTTCAGTTTTTTATTATTTATTTTTTACACTAGGAAGACAATACAGTATTTACAAATGTGAGTCTGATTTATTTCACTTGAGTATAGTCTCAACCTGCCTCCATTTACCTATAAAAGCCTCAAAATCATCCTCTTTTATAGCTGAGTAATATTACACTGTATAAAAATACCACATACTTTTCATCCATTATGCTTAGATTTTGTAACTTGAACTACTTCTCAGATAACAATATGTAATGCATTAACTAGTGCTGATTTCTTACTGTTTTTTTGAAATTGTGTATTCTACCTTCTTTTCTGTTTTGCTTTTTAAAAATAAAAAATTAAAAAACATTAAGATAATAAATATCAACTTTATTTCTTTTTTCTTGAAAATTGACAATTATATAGATTACCATAGTTCCATCCCAATCTTTCTAGTATGTATGGTTAATATAACTCTGGGAGGTGGCCAGGGGTTTAGCTCAATGGCTCAAGTACTTATCTGGGAAGCACAAGGTCATGAGTTTGATCCTTGGTACAAATATATATATCAGGGAAAATTAGAAAAATTCTCCAAGTAAATTTTTTGTGTTTTATTACAAGATCCAATTTTAATGTTTTTCAATGTAAGAAATTTTTACAAATTATATATTTTTTTAAAAATTTTATTTGAAGAGGAAAAAAGCAAAACAGAAAAAGGGTTAGAAACAATACAGAATTTCAGAAAAAAAATAAGCAGTAAGAATTCACTAGTTGATAAATTACATATTGTCTTAGACATAGTTGTTCAAGTTATAAAATTAAATCATATAGAGTGTACATTCAAACAGTGAGGCTGCAAAGAAGTTCAATGATCCAATAACAACTTAGCAACATGGTTATCAATCCTACACACTTAAACATAAATGCAGTTATATCCTTTGGAGCACTTTCTGTTCCTTCTTTTACTTTTTTAAAAATTTTTTTTATTTAAAGAGAAACAAAAGCATGTAAAGGGTAGAGACAATACAGAATTTAAAAAAATGATAAAAAATAAGAAATCACTGGTTAATAAATTACATATTGTCCTCTTAGAAATAGTTGTTCAAGTTACAAAATTAAAGCATACAAAGTAGATATTCAAACAGTGAGAGTGTAAACAGCTATGCGTGCATGAATCTCTACATGTATTCCTATCCTTTCTGTATTAGAGGGAAAAACAAAACATAGCAAGACAAAACAAAACAAATTCCTATAGAAACATGAAACCAAAAAGTCATATAAAACCACAGTACAAGGTGATCTACAATGATTACTGTGTTGTTTCTTATTATCTTCAATAGAATTTTCTATATCATCAGGCAAAATTGAATATAGCAATATAATTGAGTATAGCAGTAAATAATAATATTAGTAAAATTATAAGATTGTAGACAGTATAAAACTTCAAAGGCAGGTAATAATCAAACCATAGTGGATATTCTAGTGGATCTTGTCATCTTAAGTGCAGTTGCCTATACACTTAGACTTGATACTATCAATCATAACAGCTTTGAATAAAATCTATCAATACAAAACAGTGATCCAACAAACCAGATTTGATTATGATCAGTCATGGTAAAATAGTGTAGGTTTTACAGAGCTTTAGATTAAATTAATAGGAAATTAAGGATGATTACCATACTATATCCTGTTATTTTCAGGATTACTGTCTGTGCCCTCAAATCTAGTACAGGTAGAATGACTGGAACAGAATATAATACATCTAAGCAGAGTAGTGTGAGTAATGTGTGTTTTAAATCCTGGTGCACTATTAACAATATAGTGTATCAAGGTCATCTATATTCTTCTTCTAGCCATCCTTCTCTGCCTCATTTCTGCTATGCTATTTTTCTTCCTGTTTGTCTACTTTTCTCCTTCATTCTACTGCCTGCCTCACTCATAGAGGCCTTTCTGCCACTGTTTCTAAAATCATGGTATTTTTTTTCTCTCTCTAGAATGTCCTTCAGTATTCTCTGTAGGGTTGGATTGGTGGTCACAAACTCCCCCAGTTCCTCTTTGTCATGGAAGCATCTTGTTTCTCCATTAATTTCTAGTGACAGTTTTGCAGGATACATCAATCTGGGCTGGAGATTATTTTCTTTCAGGGCTTGGAAGACTTTACTCCAAGCTCTTCTTGATCTGATGGTCTGTGTCAAGAAGTCAGCCGTGATTCTGATGGGCTTACCTTTATAGGTAATCTGTTTCTTTTCTCTGACGGCTTTTAATATTCTGTTTTTATATTGAATTTCTGGTATCTTGATTATTATATGTTTGGGTGTAGCTCTCTTTTGGTTGTAGGTGGTTGGAGTTTGGTATGCCTCACATAACCAAATGTCATTGTCTTTTCCCGTACTTGGGAAATTTTCCTTAATTATTTCCATGAATAGCCTTTGTAATTCACTGTATGTATTCCTGCTTCTTCATTCATGTTTCTTATTCTTAAATTGTAGATTCTCTTGTAATCTTCTAGCCTTTGTATTGTTACTGCCTGTTTCCTTGTTATTTTTAAGAGATCTTTCCTTTCATGATCACAGATTGCAAACTTGTCTTCAAGTTTTGATAGCCTATCCTTAGTTTCTTTTAAGGCATTTTGCCAGCTTTCAATGGACTTTTTAATTTCCTGGTAGTCTCTTTGAATCTGCTTCATGTATTCTATATTTTCTTTATATTTTTTATTGAATGTTTCTTTCCTTTTTTTGTGTGTTCCTCCCTTCTTCCATCTGTATCTTCCTGAGAGATGCTTCCTGAGAGCATTTCTTTTATTACTCTACTCATATCTTGCTTTACCTGATTTAATATTTCAGTATTGAGCTCATCTACAAGGTCCCGAAAATATCTCTTAATGTCCATTGAAGCCTTGTCTGATGTTGCATGTTTGTGGCCCTCAGTCTCCTTGTTTTTCCCTCTCCTGGATCAGGGATCTCAGGGTTCTGGGCTGGCGGCTTCCTTCTGCCTCTCTCTCCTGTCATGGCCCTGGCTTCCTCCACACAGATTACAGTGCAGTTCCCAACCCCCTTCCCTGTTGGCCATGTTTCCTCCGAAGCACACTGGCAAGAGACCTCTGCCCTCTCCTGCCTGTTCTTGTCACTGAGGTGTAAGCAGTGGCTGCATATGCCTGCCCCTCCCCACCCGTCCAGCCAAACTTCAGGTGCCTTCATCTGGTTAGTGCGTGCTAGGCACAGGGAATCAATTTGGGACAGCTCATTGGGTCCCAGCCAGGGGTGCAGCCCAGTCCAAGCAAATCCCATGAATCTGCTCTGGGGAGGGAGCAACCAACTGAAGTCACTGTCACTCCCAGTTCAGGTTCCTCCTGCCCGATTCCAACATGTCGCCCATTTGGTTGCGCCCTTCCTGTGGGGGGATCTCATTCCCAGCACTGACCATGGATTAATGAAGGTCCCTTTGCCGGCTCTGCTCCCTGTTGGGCTCACCATCCCCCAACTTCAGTGCTGCTGTGCTTCCTGTGAGTAGCGGTGGGCACGAGTTTGGGTGGCTCTATCGGTCAGTGTGGATTCAAGCTGGTGCAAATTCAGGCCGGTGCAAACTTGTTGGGTCATTGGGAAAACACTGTGTCCCATAATTTTTAGCTGTTCCAGTTGTAGTCCCAACATATTTGATGAGCTTTTTTATGTTTTAATTTTTTCTGTGTCAAGAGGATCCATCTCCCTCTGTCTGGGTCTCTCCAAGGTGTTTCATTCTGGCATATGAGTTGTTTCTCACAGGAGGCTTTGTATTTTGTTGCTCACTGGTCAGGCGTCTTAACTTTTCTCTGGACAGGAAGTTTATAGAGGTTCTAGTCCATAGTCATCTGGTTCCAGGGCAGGGTGGTACGGCAGAGGAGAAACAACTCATGGTGTGGCAGATGGGAAGCAGAATCTACAGAAGGATTCTTTTATGGTTATTAGCAAGTCAATCAATGTTAGCTTGCAGGCTTCTGTAGATACTGTAGTGAAAGTGCCACTACATTCCAGCCTAGAATCTCAGTACAGATTTGGGCAGTCAGGTTTTATTTCAATGGCATCCTTGTTCCCAGTGAAACCTCCTGAACTCTGCTGTGACTGTCTGCACTGCTGTTAGCTTCATGGTCTCCCGAGGTCTGATTCTCCCATTGCATGTGATTTACAACATGCCAAGGCTGCTCCTCCAGCTGGCCTCTCCAACCCTCTCTAAGCTCCTCTATTTAGAGGGGAACATATTTGAGTTTACATTCAAGATTTTCAGTCCATGTCCAGCAAGCTGAAACACAGGAATCACGGTGGAAAGGCCTGGCTGGAAGAAAGCTGCTCACTCATGGTGATAAGGAAATAGGGGCACTGTGATCTAGTAGGATTTGTCACGGTGATGCATGGATGGTCCATTCTCACAGTCACTCATCTTCAAGCCACACTTCTCTCATTTCTTTCTGCCATTTTCCAAGAAGCCCTACAAACTATATTTTTAAGACAAGAAAATTATCAGCTTTCTATTGTGAAGATTTTAGACTATTTTCAATGTGTGTTTCATATATATCTTGCGTTGGCAGTTTAACACTGTACTTTCTTCTTAAATACCTTCATTTCAGCAATTTTGAGTTTGCTTTATTGTGCAATTGTTTTTGTTTCAATATTTCTCTACTACAAGGAATCCTTTGGTTATGGAGGGCTGTCTTATGCATCTGAGCAGGCCTGATGCAGGATTGAGGCTCCCAAGAATGCTGGTAAATTACTGCTTTCCCTGCAGAAAGCCAGTTACCTAGGGGATTGTAAGTAGGGTGCAGGTTTGTTGGGTTACAAAATCTTTGGAAAGGGACATTTTCCATCCTATCTCATAGTAAGAGTCATTTCTAATCTGTGCCTTAATTTTGACTCATTAAAAAAATTTAAAAGGAAACCTATTGACTTTTATTTGATCAGCAATAATCAAACTCTAATATTTTATGCTAACAGAGCAAAATATATCGTAGCTAGAACTCTATTAAAAATTATCTGTCCATATAGATATTCCATACAGATATTAGCATAAAGAGGTAGTTATTGTTATTTGTGTTACCCTTATAAATTATTTCTCTTTAATAATTTTAAATAATCAATCTCCATGTACATTCAATTGATTTTACTTAAAGTCTACAATTTTATGTGCATTTTTCAATAATATGTCTCTTTTATCTGTCAGAATAAGACTGTTGCTGATTTAATCAGTTAAACTTTTCTCTTCCTCTCCTCATTAACAACTTTGTGATTTAATAAAGAAGATCACATTGTAGTCATGTATACATCAAAATAGAAAGTAGAGTCATGCTAGTGATGCTGAATCTGCATAAATATCAGATGATTGACGTTTATCTCAATACTGATCCACTTCAGAGCATATTGTCTTCCACACTTGGCATCTTGTCATTTGGGAAACTAGACACAGGAGTCACTCTCACTTTCCCCTTGCTCCTTCTCTCCTAAAGCATGAGTTGGCCCCTCTGGTCCATAGCTCACTCTCATAATTAGCAACTGCATTTTATCCCTCTTGATGACGTCAAGGAGGAGGGAGAGTGCCTGTCTGAAAATGACTTAATGGAAAAAGAGTCATCCTTTGGAGGCCTCTGGTGGGTCTTGATTCACACCTCATGTCTCACAGCATTTATATCTGGGTTCTGCTTCTTCAGAATATTAGTGCCATCTTCAACTTGTTTCCACTGTCATAGCCAGAAAGCAGCAATGGTCTTAAGTACTGTATCTGAGCATTATCAAGTCAGCAGGAAACCCAAAAGGCTCTTTTTGAGGTACCTCTTACCCTGGTAGGCCCTAGAGATCTCTACTGGAATTTAGAGGAGACGATTGACTTAATCCAGTCAGGATCAACTTGGTCTTTGGAGTGAGAGCAGCAGTATATGGAATAAAAGAGGTATTTACCAAAGAACATTCAGGGCCTTTTGATAGCAAGACTGAAAAGGGTTTCCAGAGACCTGACAGCACATGTTCAGAACATTACATGTCACACATTATCATGATAGTTATGATACTTAAAGCAAAGAGGACTAGTCAGTAAAAATATCTGTAGTTATCTAGTGAAGTTACAAGCTGTCTGAGTTTCTGTGTCTTAAACTGTAAAACTAGGTGGTATATTTACAATTGAATATAAAATACTACACAAAGAAACATGAGTCAGAAGGCAACTTGCCAGTATTAAGCATAATGGGGGAATTCATAAAGGAGAAGTATCCTTGATTAATTACAAAACATGTATTTTCAAAATAGTAAAGCAACAGAACACTGATAGAGGGTGTAATATATTTGTAAAACCTTTGTTTTATAAATAGATTTACAATAAAATGATAAACTAATGAACAATTTTTGAGCAAGAATATGAATAGAATTTCACAGAATATATATATCCAATAGACTTGCCTATAACTAATCTATTTAACTATCAGTAAGAGAAAAAAGTTAAAATAATGCAAGGAGTTCTTCAGTTTTCTGAATGGAAAAGTATCACAAAGAGTAATAACATGCATTCTAGCAAGAACAAAAATATGGCATTCTATTGCTGGGGGGGATTGCCAAGTAATCTATCAATAGGAATTGCAACTCAATCTTAGTTTTGTTTTTCCATGGAATTATGTCACATTGTGAGAACAAAAAACAGTATCTTTTCAGCAACCATCCTTATGTTTGTGGCAGATGCACCTGTAACAAAAACAGATTAACAAATTTAAAATGTGTTATGTGATATGGGACCCATCACAAATGAAAAACCAAAGAAATGGAGGAACCCATGTGTTTTCATACCTGACTTAATGGAGGGGTGGATAGTTCCCCCTAAAGTATGATTGTACCAAATAGATATAATTCAAAGAGGGAACTTAGCAAGGCCTATTCAATTTCTCCTCTCATTCTCTAAATCCTTAGAAATAAGATCCTTTCCTGCTTCTGTTTATTGTGTGGAACCTCTGAATGGGTAGGTTATGTTGTATTTCAGTAGAAAATATGCTAGGTTTTTATGCTTTAGGAGGAAAGAACAAGGGAAAGGTAGGTAAGAGTGACTTTTCTGCTTCTGCTATTTCTCAAGTGATGAGATATGCCCTATATTGGAGGTAGTATGTTTTGAACCTGATCAGTATTCAGATAAACAGCAGTAATCTCCTGATATTTATTCAGAGGCCATATCATAGCATCACTGTTCTTTTGATATCATAAATGACTACAGTGTAATTTGCACTAATATTAGATCATAAATTTGTTGATGAGGAAAGCATGGGAGAATTAGAACTGATTAATTCATGTCGTGTTATTTTGACTAATACAATCTCTCTTGAATTCTCAGTTTAAATTATGTTATTATGCTTAAATTTTAATATAAAACTTTGTCTTTTGCTCAAGAATTTCTTTTAAAAAGAACAATAATGTGTACAATCATTGAATGATAACTGTGGTCCCTAGAACTTTTTCTAAGACTTTTAGTTTTATAGTTTGGTTGTTTATTTATTTATTTATTTACTTATTTTGGTACCTGGAATCAAATTCAGGACTTTGTGCTTGGAGTTTACATATTTCTTAATTTTTTTAACATCACCAAAGATCAGGGAAATGTGCCTTATTTTTATGCATAGGCTTTAGTTCATTACAACCAAGTGTGATCAGAAGAGGAAAAATTACTCTTAGCAATCGACCCAAGATTGTTTTTTACAGGAAAGTACTCTGTTCCTGGAGGCTGCTTGAGCACACAGTGCTAACCTTGAGACTTAAGGTCTGGAGCCTGTGAAATGGTATCATTGATCTGTGCTATATCAGAAGTTATGGTTACTGGAGAGTGGGAAAGAACCAAGGGAGAAGTAAAAATAGCCTTAAAATTTGGATTGTTATATTCACATTAAGTTGTGTTCTGTGCTAAGGAAGTATACTAAAGTTTACTGTGTACATAGGATGAAATGTTTTTCAGTGTATTGAAGCAGATTTAGCTGCTGAAGGTCATAGACATTTCCTAGAAATAGCTGAAAATTTTTCCAGTGAAAGGTAGGGGATTTAGGTGATTCACTTGGTTCGGTCTGCTTTACATTTCTGTAGGCAGATGCATTGTTCTGTAATAAGTAGAAAGTTGTTAGGTGTATGTGTGTGTGTGTGCGCGCATGTGTGTGTGATTTTGTTTGATGCTATTGACTGAACCCAAGCCCTTGTGAGTGTTAAGTGTATGCTCTGTATGGGGCTATACCCTTAAAGTCTAGATTGCTCATTCTTATTTAGATCTCTGTTTTAAGTACTGTGTAAAGAATTCATTTTCTGGAAGCAGTGCTATACTTGTTATATCACTTAAATTTTTTAAGTGATGGTATGAAATAATAGTACAAATAAAAAATAAGACACATTAAAATTAACTGAATGCTATTTCATATTTTATTTAATGGAAAATTGATAACTACATTATTTTAGAAAACTAAGCATTGTTTCTATGAATTTTACTTTGCTTCAGCTTTGAGTACTTCATAAGTACCTTAAAATGGAGTGTATTTAACACAGTATATTAAATTGATGTATAAAATAAATTTAATGCTGCACTGCAGATATACTTGCTAAGAATATATATTTGCTGAAAAGCAAAAAAAGCACGTTGTTTTCTAAGGGTAATGGAACACATGTCATGTGTCATACATGAATAATTATATATAGTTTTTATATAAGTAATTAGTTACACTGGATCCTAAAAAAGTATATGATGTAATATTTTATATTTTGAGGTAATTGGGAAAGTATTATGACTGATGTTGGAGATTTAGCACTTATGGTAAAGCATTTTTTCACATTACAATAACTATGTTTAACTTCTGTAGAAAATAACTGAAAGTAGAAAACCATGTTGCATTTTCTCACTCTGCAAAGTAATGATTTCTGCATTGCTAAATATTTATAGAAGTCTGAACATAAAGGAATTCTGTACCAGAACCAAATAACATAGTAGATATATTGGCATCTTTTTCAGATATACTGGCAGTTTTTTCAGGTAACTTGAGTGAGAAAATACCATTCTGGTTTTTGGGCTTGGCAAATGAGTGTTGAAAGTGTTGACTTTTACAAAAAAGAGAGACAAATAGAAAGAAATGTTTGCTTTTCTCATATGCTTTTTTTTCAATTTGATATTCATTATGATATCTTGATAATGTTTTGAAATAATTGAATTATACAATGAAACAAAATTGTGTTAAAAAGTCTGGAAAATAACAGAATGGGATAATTTGATAAAATGATAAATTGTTAAAAATAATTCTATGTTTCATAATATAACAATGCAGATTTTTTTCACCCACCATGATGTTAAAGTAAAAAGTATGGAAAATTATAAACTAATCTGTCAAAATGTAAATTTTAATAAATTTATGGTTTTTCTGAAGCTAAGCATTAGTGACAGCCAACTTCTGATGTCTTTATCACCCAACAATAGTCTTGGCTAGGTAAATTTGGGTTGTTTTTATTCTGCTAATGCTTCATTGGAGTTTTCATTTTACCCCCCCATTTGAAGCCAAGTTCTGGCAAATGCAGTTGGTTTGCTGATACTGGAGCTTTCCAACTATAAGAGAGTTGGAATAAAAGATGACCACACAATGGTGAGGTTTTAAAGGAAATTTAGGTTTGAGTTCAGTGTTGCCCAGGAAACTATTTTTAAAACATAATGTAAAAAGGAGACATCAGAGTTGTGAGAAAACAGAAATCATAGAATTTTTTACTCATTATTTGGTCAGGGTATAGTGTTTTCTGTCAGAAATTGGATAACCAAAAAAAAAAAAAAAGGAAAGAAAGAAAGAGAAAAGAAACAAAGTAGGAAGGAATGAAGGAAGGAAGGAAAGTAAAAAAGAAAGAAAAGCAAGCAAGCATGTATAGGACCAGCCATTAAAGAATTCTAGAAAGGACAGTGAAAATCCAGAAAATCAAAAGGGAACTTGGTCATTTTAACAACTTATTCATCAATATTGTTCTATGATATATTACTGTAAGAATTTATCTCAAGGTAGTACAGTATGATAAGGCTAACCTAGCATGCTGATGGTGTGTGGGAGGCTGCATGGGGAAGGCGATCTGCTTTTTAAAAACTCTATTTGCTGACTAAAAATAGCAATGAGAAATTTAACCATAATGCACTTCAAACATGATTTTAAAAATAAAATTATATAAAAATAATAGCTTTTAAGAATCATTAAAATAAAAATTTCTGACATTTATATGTTAATGAAAGATTTTTTTCAGAAACATGAAGATTTTGTTTAAAGGCAACCAAAGATGATTATATTTCTAACACTAAATATACTAATCTCATCCATGTAAACATGCAAATTTTTTTGTTTTAGAATGATTTCTTTCACTCTAAAACACAGCAAAGTTTCTATTCTTTGACTACCTAAAATACAAGCTCTATCAAGTCAATAAATTAATTTATTTACATTTACATGAATTAACCTTAACAAATCATTTTTTGGAAGTGACCAAATTGTCAGCACTGGTTTGATTTATAACTTGTGTTCCCAACAAAGAAATAGAACCAAAAAGATTACTACAACTGCTTTTGAAACTTTTATTATCCTCCTCCCTTCTTTTTGCAAAGAAAGCATTTAATCTAATCATCCTATAACATATAGTGATGTATACAGTGATGAATATTCTGATGTATACCATATATTTGAATTTATATTTTTAGGAATATATAAGAAACAAATAGTATATGCAACTCAAATGTTTCTTAACCAAACAGTCAAATCTTATTCTAAAAATGTTTTTCTGAGCAAAATTGGATATTTAAAATCTTTAGGAAATTACTAGTTTCTGTGAAATGTCAGTGTCTCAGCTCACTCGAGCTGCTACAGCAAAATGCTGTAAAGTGGGCAGATTATAACTAGCAATATGCTTCTTAGAGCTGTGAGGGCAACTATTGGGAGTCCATGATGAAACTGGGCAGATTCAGTGATCAGAAAGGGCCCATTTCCTGGTTTACACACAGCACCTTTTGCCAAATGGAAGGAAGCAGCTCTGTGGTGCTGAATCTTTCCTGAGACTCTACCCTCATGACCTATCACCTCTCAGGAGCCCCACATCCTACTACCATTGCCATGGGGGTCAGTATTTCAGCATATGAGTTTGGAGAGCTACAACACTCAGACGGGAACACTCTGTCCTCATGCCCCAAATTCATGACTTCCTCTCGTATAAGGTGCGTTCATTTCCACCCCCAAACCCAACCGTTTTAACCAACTCCACCATTGGCTTTAGAGTATAAATTCAGTGTGTCATCTCAAAATCATCTAAACCAATATGGATGCAACTGAAGTTAGGATTCATTCAAAGGCAAGTTGCTCCTCAGCTGTGTACCTGTGAAATAAGACTGCTTTCAAAACACAATGTTGGGTGTAGCACAGGATGAAAAGTACCTTTCTGAGAAGTCAAAGTAGGAAAGAAAAAAGAAGTGATATATACTAAGTAAATCTAGAATACTAAAGCTTGAGAAGGATCTTCTATCATTTGAGACTCTGCCTGTTAGGGTCATTACATGGAGACTCAACCCAGGACTTTGACAACTCTCTATGGTGGAAGTTTGACTGGGCTCCAATGCTAAGGTGCTTCTTGTGTGACTTCAACTCTGTCTAAGTCTTAAGCCTGTGATTCCTCAGGCTGGCCTGTTGTACTGTTGGCTCTGCTATTATGACATCTCAAGGATAGCCCTGTCCCCATGGTTCCACTGGGCATTGCCCTAGTGTAGTTCTCTGTGATGGGTGTAGCCATGAAGCAGATTCCTGTTTAGCCCTGTAATTCTCTGGAGTATCTCTGAGAGTAACACAAAAGCAACCAGACTCTCACAGCTTTGTTGGCTGCAGTGCGAGCCACACTGGGGACAGCTGTAACCTGTATGGGATGATTAAGGAGCATGAATGTGGGGATCAGAGCCTGTGACAAGAGGTGGTAGTGAGCTTCAGAATGCCTCTCCTGAAATTCTTATTCCCTAAAAACACTTAAACTCTGAGCTGAGATGGGAGGGCAGCCATCTTAACATACTCATTACATAGAGACCACGGTCAAACAGGACAAGTTCTTGAAACTTTAACTTATTACTATTAAAACCATGATTTATATTTTCTTCTGAGGTAAATAACACTTAAAAGTATATTTTGCTAAAAATTGTGACTCTTCGCTTGGGTCAACAATATGCCCAATAGGTCTATTAAAAGTAGACTGTAGCTTGACGTTTATTTTGTAAATCTCTGAGTCAGCGCCTTCTCAGCTGTGCACATAGGCATGTTGATTGCTTTTGGAAGTATTTGTGTAAAAGTTGGCAAAACAAGAGTTCTAAATTTACCTAACCTATTTCTGCAGCCTTCAAAATGGAGGACACAGAGTAAGAGCCTCACAGGGATGCACAGCTACATGCAGAATCTTCACTGCCTTGGACGTATAATCAGCTTGAATTCCTACAGAGCCTCGCTTCCCTGAGATTGTCCTTAAGCCATGAGGACACCTCCCCTTGGCACTAAATTATCCTTCAAGACAGGAGTATTCAACCTGAGCTATGAAAGTAGCACTGACATAATAATTGATCCGCCTTAGCTAAACTAGAAAATCTAGCCTCCTGTTTTTGTGAGTAGAACAAAATGAATCACTAAATCAGTATGTCCCCCCTAAAGCTTCTCAAGCTGGAGTACTGTCCCCATTGGTTCTTATTTTTCTTGATAATGGATTGCTTGATTTTTGTCAGGGCTCTATTGTTCTTTATTTCCTCTTTTGAGATTTTATTTTTTTTATTTTAAAGATAGTAAAACCCAACAGAACAAAGCCAATGAAAACAATGCAGCAAAATTGCTACAGAACTTCAAAGCAGGATAATTGGAAAACAACAATAGCTACTATAGTATATCTTGTTATCTTCAGAACAATAGTGGACTTCAAAGCAAGATAGAAGGAAATCCCCCATATTTGCTATATTGCATACTGTCATCCTCCCAAGAGTTGCTCAGACTGCTAGCCCCAGGCCTCAAAAATCAACCAAACCATACAAGCATTTAGTTGCTTTATGTACCTTAGTTGCTAACAACTCAGCCTGTCTTCCGAACCAGTTGGTTGCTTATGAGGGGGGAGGGGGCACGGTGTTTTATTCTCAGCCCTCAAGCTAGTAGACTCACAAGAGGTGCTGACTTTTGTCTCCCTGGAACCCACATAGCTTACCAGAAAGGCTGGCTAATTGATTTCTTGGTAGGTCCTCCCAATCCCAGAATGGCCAGTTCTCAGGAGGCTGGCTTTTCTCTCCCTGGAATTTTCTGTTACTTTCAATTAAACTTTTTCTTCTATAAATGTGGGCTTTACTTTAATTTCCATATTACCATTAGCAAGAACTCATACTAGCTAACTTGAAAACAGTCTAGTGTTCTCTGAAACGCCTCAGGGTTCATTTTTCCACTACCTTGATGAGCAGCGTCTCACTTGATAGCACTATGCTATCTATACTAATCTAACCAAAGGTCATTTGGACACTCCTTTGCATAGTCTTCTGGGTATACTTTCTCATTTCTTTGAATATGCAGAAAATTTCTGCATTTTAAAGTTCTGTTTCCCATCTGATTAAAAATTTATCATTTAAATAATTTTCTCATCTTGATTTTACTATAAGCAATCAAGAGAAGCAAAGCAGCATCTCCAACACTTTGCTGAAATTTCTCAGGCCAAATAGTCTATTCTAGCATTAACAAGTTCTATCTTCCTTAAAAAACTATGAAACAAACACAGTTCAGCCAAGTTGTTTGTCAGTATATAACAGTGGGGGGAGGTACAAACATTTAGACTGTAGCAGCCAGTATATGATTAAAAGTAAAATTCTTTCTGAAATAAATACATCTTTAAGGCATAATATGAAAGGAAAGATCAGAATGACTCAAGAGCACTCTAGATTACAATAAGATAAACTCTAATTGAGTCACTAACTGTATTGTTAAATATATTTTTCTTATTAGTTTAGTGCTTCATCTCAGAGTGATCACTTTTTAAAAATATTGTTGACATAAAAATGAGTTTAGCCTGCATTTTGATTAAAACTAATGTTTATCTCAAGGTTTTTTAAAATGAGAAAATCCTCTCCAGCCCAAGATAGTTTTCTGCTTTTTAAAAATTATTTGTTGGTGCTGGAGATTGAACCCAGAACCTCATGCATTCTTCAGCTGCATTGTGCTCTACAATCAACCTACACCTCCATCCCTGAGTGCCTTTATGTTTGTAGCTCAAGAAGATGAATCTTCAAGGAAATCTGCTAAACTAGAACCATGGTAGGTACTGTGGTTCATAACTGTTTGAATCAGTAATCTTTGAAGGTACATTTTTTTTTGCAAAATTTAATACAACACTATATAAGTGAATGTTTTTTTTCAATTAGCATTATAAATGTTAGCTTGGCCATAATGCTTATTATTAAAAATGATAAGGTATTTCACCAATTTTAACATATATATTGACAAATGTTAGTGCTCTATGGTTCAAGCGTATATGAGTTCCAAAAGAAATGTACAAAGAGAAAATAGTTTTATTTTCTTCCTATAAAACTTAGGCTTTACGAAATAGATTAGTAACAGGCAAAGATAAAAAAAAATAGCAACAGTATACGCAATTTTCAGGCATTTGTTCAGTATGCATAATTCTAAAACATAGCTCATTAAATTATTTAAAGTGCTATTTTTATTTGGAAAAATGATACATATAATTTAATACCTTTAAAACCCACCAATTTTTCTTTTTTTCTTTTTTACTTTTTTACTTTAAGGAGAATAAAACTCAACAATACAAAATAGAATAAAGACAATTAAAACAAAGCAGTGGAAGTGTTACATAACTTCAAAACAGGACAATAGTTCATTAACAATGGCTACCATAAAAGATCTTGTTATCTTCACAACAGTTGTCCATTTCCTCCGTATAGTAAAATCTAATAAAGCAAAACAGAAAATTGTATGAATCAAAACAATAAATGGGAATAAAACAAAACAGTGAGAATGATACTGGATTTCAAAAACAGAACAGAAGGAAATCACCCATATTTGCTATATTGCATGTTGTCATCCTCCTAATAGGTGCTTAAAATACCGACCTCAGTCCTGCAAAGTAAATCAATCAATACAAGAGTTTAGTTGTTATTGTACCTCGGTTTTAAAAGGCATTTTACCCTCTCACATTTACTTTTCTTTTCATTGCTTTAACTATGGGGTTGTGGCAAAACACCTGCTTTAGAAGCAAAGGTCAGGGAGTAATTACAGATACTACCACTGTTGGTGCTAAGTCACTTCAATCATGTTACCTAATCATATAAACTATTTTAAATGACATGAGTACTTACCAAAAGTTGTTTGTGATATACAGTTCTCAGTCAGAATATGCTATACTCTGTTAACATCTCTAAACAGTAAATAACTTGTTATCTTCTAATTGATTCAAAATATATTTTATCTCTATGTTAGAATTTTTGAAACCATTGTATTTATAGTACTCCCATTCTAATATTCTAATACTATGAAGTTATATGTGTGAAGAAAGTATGTATGTATATGGATAGATATATAAAGTCAGAAACAAAGAAATACATAAATATTTATGTTAGGAATAATTTTATGTTGCTTAACTTTTAAAAAATTCATTAATTTCTGATAAGGCATATAAATTTTATTTTTGTTTTCAAGATTCTGCATTTGGAAAACAGAACTTTGTTGGGTGATTCATTTACTTAGTGAAAATCATTTTGAAGTTATTCGATTGGACCTGTGTGTTTGAAAAGTCAATCATCTCTCTAATGGTCTTTACTTATACTGCCAAATTTTGTGGTTTTAGTGCAGTTGACTTCATTGTAGGTACTGATAGTTATCCAAGGACAAGACAATCATTATTTGCTAGAAACTATAAGAGCTACTAAGATGGTCCCCGATGGTTTCTCTGAAATTACAAACTCAGAATGATAGGCCAGTCCAGTTCTGCTGCAGCCATTATTCGCCAAATGAAGAGAGCCTAAGAATGGTCAGCACAGACTCAGGCAGGATTGAGAGTCATGGAGCAGAGCCACAACCTCAGTGGGTGGTCTTTGGTGGTCCATCATTATCTAGTATGAGCAGTTTCTCAGGCATTTGTTCAGTATGCTAGGGCAAGGGCTGTCAATCAGAGAAAATATTCTGATGGAGATGATTATTGAATAAATTCTTTTGTAATTTATCTAGAATATGGGACATGGGTTTTAGAAAGAGAATGGATATTGGGATAAGAAAAGTAAGGGGGAACATATTTTTGAAAGGCCTAGAAAAGGAGAAAATTATAGAGAATTGCAAGAAACAATGAAATTTGTGCATGAAAAAGATCTGCAAGATACTGAAAGTTGTTGGAATAAAGCATAAATAGGAGGGGTGAGAATACAGTAGTATGGAAAAGTCATATCATAATTGATGCTGTATGCTAATCATAAAAAAAGAGTTTGAGCATGCAATTAAAGGCATTTTGGAATTATTGATGGATTCTAAACAAGAGAAAGACATGTTGATACAGACTTTAGAAAAAAATGATGTATTAGAAATTTGAATTGGAGGCCCGGAGATACATATATCTGTTTCCAAGAAGGTTTCTGAGATATTAACTTGGGAGTCACATAGTGTTCTTCTGTTGATTCTTGTGCATTTCTCTTACTAGAGTGATAAAATTATTCTCCTATACGAGTTAAAATTGTAACCAGAGTTGTATACAAGAGGAATTTTTCTTTATTTAGCAGTATTGGACATCAAAGGCACATTAATATTTTAAAATAGCATCAGTTCACTTTCTTCTTTTTATCTTTTTAATAGAATATTTATATGTTGTTCATTACCTAATCATATAAGAACAACACATCCTCATAGCCTTATATTAATAGGAAATTGAACTTGAAGCATTATTGTGAAGACCTGTAGTAATATAGAATGACAATGATTTTAATTGTTGGAAAATTTTAAAATTATTTTTAAGCAAAACACTACCCACCTCATATACTAGTGATTCTTTGTATGTATCCAAAATACAGTATAGTGACATTATGATAAAACTTCCTATTTTGAGAAACTAATTGAACAGCAAAATATCAGAAAATGCAATCAGTTCTTAAGGTGTAGGATGAGGAAATTAATTAGATATTGAGGGTGATCAGATACATAGTACAGCTAGTTTTCACTAAGTGGAGTTCATGGGATTCTTATTAGACTTGGAGAGGGCGGGGAGAACTATGACAGCACGAAGCTTAGAGCTCGGTTGCGAAGAGCGGAGGGAAGCCTGAGTAGAGTTTGGTCAGATCACTTCTCTCTTCTATGTGTAAAATTTTATTTATTTATTTATTGGAAAGGCAAACCTTATATTCATAATTATTTAAAATTAATATGTTAGACAAATGCTGTTCATTATTTTTATGAAGAAATAAAAAGCAAACAGCTGCATTAATAAAATATTTAATAGATTCTATCCTACTCTTGTAGATAAAAAAAGAATGCTTACTTCATTATGTTCATGTGTAGTTTCCTTGGATTTATTGGAATAATGTGGGTTTCCTAAACTTAACTGGAGGAAAATCAGGTCACTTTGCATAAAAAAACAAGTATTTGTGCACCGTGGCTTTATAAAGTGGATGCATAAATGTGCTCTCCCACTAGAACTGTTGTGTCTAATTTGTTTAGCTAAATATGTGTGGAGATTTCACTGATGAACAAATAACAAATACTACTTTTTTAAGTGCATGAAAATATTCATAAATTCTTAATTAGTGATCCACGTGAATTGTAGTTTCTTCCATTTTTGCCCTTCAGTTATTGCACTTTTATAACAAATGGGATCTTGATTCTGGTTCTGGCTATGGCAAATCAAGTTTCTATGGATGAATCTTGGGTCAGAGTAGGGCTCTGTCTTCATGGTCCCAGCCTAAAAAACCCTGTCTCAGATTTACTTTTATGTCAACATAAGTTCCTTTGGACACTGGGATTTAGATGCTTTTGGAGGTTCTCAATTTTTCACAAGCAGTAGTATTCCTTCCATTCTTTTTTGTATCTTATAGTCAGAGGCCTTTTGAAATATACTGATGTCTGTATCTTAATCCTCAGCCACATTGATGGCCCCAGGAGACAGATTAACACAGAATGGCTTACAGCATTTGCTATGAAAATTATATTAAATGTCTGATTTCCTACAAAAGTTACAATACCTAAATTCCAACAACTTTTACATATAATTGTATGCTCTATATTCTTATAGGTAATGGGCCAGGGATTTAGCTCTGTGGCATAAGCACCTCCAGGCAAGCACAAGGTCATGAGTTTGATCTCTGGCACCAAACAAAACACATTGGTATTCTTATAGATAATATCTCTAGGATGCAAAGGCCTTGAGACTCACATCAATGAGTCAATTCTAATTTATAAAGAAACATTTAAGATTTTATAAACTGCAAGAATTTTTTTATATTATTCCCTCATATTATTGCTCTTGAAAAAAAATTATTCTGTGAGACTTAAGGAACAATAGGCAAACTTCATTCAGAATCATTGTGATTATGCATAAGGACCCCTGACTCCAGTGATGGATGTTTGAGGGGTGGGAGACAGATGGTGATAAAAGTTGGACTTAACTCTGAATGTAACAAGGACAAATGGACTTTATAGGTAAGGAGAGGAGTACTTAAAAGAAAGAGGTCACAGCATGGAAACTCACTGAGAGGAAACATCAGGAATAAGGAGAAATTCTGGTTATAAGGAGGGATTCAGGCCTAATAAGATTCTTGCTGAAGGCAGGCTTGGGGATGGTTAGACGGATAGAACGGCTAATTCTCACCAAGCTGACCTCGTGGGATTCTTGTTTGATTTAGAGAGGATGGGAGTACTTATGATAGCACAAGGCTCAGAGCCCAGTTGAAAAGAGTTGAAAGAAGCCTGAGTAGAGTTTGGTCAAATCACCTATTAATGTTTGAAATTTTATTTATACTAATAAAAGGCGGTGCAAAGGAAAAAGCCTTCACTATTATAATGTTACAACTTTAGCAATCAGAGAAAAGGAGAAAATACATAATCATAAAAACCGGTTACTTCCTTTGCTGTATATCATTACATAGTATCTCTGATTGAATCAGTATAATGTTTATCTTTATGAGATGAATGTTATATTTTATATTTCTCTTAATTCTATATTTTATTCATTCTAAAGTATTTGCTTAAAATTTAAAATTTTATAAAAGCCACATAGTCAATAAATCAAACTGCTGTTTGAAAACTAAAAATGCATGTCTACAAGCTACCTTATTTACTGATCTTTGATATTTGAAAAACATCCTACAAATTTACCAGTGAGTCCTTGTTAGCCGTGAAGTTCTTTGTGGGAGTCCTGTGGGAAATTCCTCTTCATAGGAAGGACGTTCATTTGAGCGTAAGTACTGTCATCCACGTCCACGCCTGCTCTGGAAGGGAGGAAGTTAAGTTGGGAGTTTGAATGGCGCTAATGAAGTTCCTTGCTGCGCAACACAGAGCGTGAAATTTGAGGTTGTTGATGAGAATGAATCTCTAAAAGGAGTAACCACTTTGTCAGGCTGCAGTGTGCTGTTTGTATAGCAGGTGGTACTCACAGAGACCATTTCTGTTTTTATTCTCCCGAAGGAAGGCAGATCTCCTAGCAGACTAGTATATAGTTTATAATGTATTTTAGCAATTTAAAAATGATATCATTCTTCACTTTAATAAAATCCACCTCCTTAACATCACTGTGTTTGTCAGAGGTTCCTGCATTCCTCCTTTTATCTTATTAGTGAAAGCAACCTCAGTGCATTCTTTTACTCAGAGAAGACTTCCTAATTTACCCATTTTTCTTGTCAAAGATTAACCAATGGTATTTTTGTTGAAACCATTTTAGAAGTGAAAAAACCTATGATGTGCTATATTAGAATTCTCTTTCAATGTGCTTCTTGCTGTTCTCATACATGCTTCTAATACCCCTTCTGGATCTAACATGATGATTCCTTCTAAATTCATATTGCTTCCTGGTAAATGGCTAGATCTTGTACACTGAAGTTTTCTATCAAAATTGTTCAAATTCATAGAATTTTCTTTTTTCATTTATTTCCCCCTACCATTTATGTCTCATATTCTGCTCATGAGCTTTTATTATGATTTGGCTTTTATTTAACAATATTCTTTTAAAAGAGATTTTTTTACTTGTAAAATTATAGACAATTTTACTTTTAAAATTCAAATATCATATATATTATTTATAATTGGATATAAAGATTTTTTCAATGAAGATATTTTAAAATATTGTAAGTTGTTTAATATTTTATTTTCTAATAATGTTTATGGAAATTTTCAGAATGATTTTTTCCTTTTTTCTAGACCCAGATTCTTTGTCTGTGTTCCCTATTAATTCATGGATACATCTCTTTGGAGAATCAGAATAGACTTCTGTTATCACTTCTCTTTCATCAAACACTATTCCTCTAGTTAGGATTCCTATACATATATGAATATATATGTATTTCCATTTCTCCTGGTACTGCTCTAGGTCAAAACCTTGCCATATCTCACATTGATTATTTCAGGAGATGTCTATATCTCTACCTTCAACAGTTTTCCTTCTTAATCTAATCTCTGCTTTCTAACTTCTGGTAGCTCTCTCAAGGAAGTTTCTTGTAAATATAGTGCCTTAGAACTCCCCATTATCTACATATTTAAATCCAAATTATTCCCCATCATATTGAAGTCATACTTTGACCATGAGTTGGACTAATATGAAAGCTCCTCCGTTAAACTTTCTGTCATTACAATCTCATGTTTCATTACAAGAAAACTACTCAGAATTCTTCCTGATGATAATGCTTTTTCTTGCTTTTGTGCTTTTTTATAGTTTTCCCCTTCTTTCTGTATCTACAAAATTCTTACTCATCTTTTAAATCTCAAGTCCCTATGTCAAGGACCATTGCCTTTGAAGTTTTTGCTGTTTCCCTTTGGGTGCCTCCACCTGTTTCTTTCTCTGGACTCCCAGTGACAATCATTGCAGTTAAGACAATTTGGTGATGTTTGTTGAACTGAAACAAATTTCCATTGTTTTCAAACCTTTATTTTAAATCCATTATATGCTATTTTAAACTATGCTCTTCATTGCTTTAATGTACATATTATATATTAATAGCATAAGGATCGTAGCAATTTTTGGAATTTACTTCTAGATAATACCACTATCCATATCTCTTATTTGTCTCCCTGTCTGTTTACCTACCTACCTAAATGAGCTTAAGATTTCAGAATTATTTTAGAGAGCTTCCTTGATCTTTTACAATCAATATGTGACACACTATCAATTTAAATACACAATAGTGATAGTTAATTGTTGTGTCATCTTGAATAAGAAATGTCTAGCTGATTAGTGTAGCACAGTTTGGGGTGTGTCTGGATGATTGACTTACTAGAGAGGAAAGATCCATCCACTCTGCATGTGAATGGCACCAACCTATAGGCAGTAGCCTGGATGGAATAAAAAGGGAAAGGAGTCTCTCTTTTTGCTTCTTTAGAGGAGCTCTGAGCCTTTGACTTTTAACTGAATCTTTTGACCCTTCAGCACACATTCTTATGCATTCTTTAATTTCTTACTGTATAGGCAGCCATTGTAAGCCTGCCTTGCAAATCCTTTATATATAAGTATGTGTATGTGTCTCTGTATATATAATATCTGTTTCTCCAGAAAATAACAACTCAGATTTTGGTACCAGAGAAGTGGGGGTATTTGCTGTGATGATCAAGTGGTTTAGAAGCCTTTTGAACTGAATCATAGGAAAAGTTTGGAGATATCAGGTGGAAGAGTATCCCTAGAATCCTATAAGCCACGATTGATGGGAGATTCCTGTGATTCTTGTCAAAGCTTGAAGACCAGAATGCTCCAAAAAATAAAGGAAAAAAGTAGATGGAAAAGACTAGGCTCAAAAGGTTTCAGCTGAAAATAAGGACTCCATTGGCAGTGGGACTCATATCATGAGTGCTGTCATTTGGCAGAACATTTGTATATATTCTGTTCATGTGCAAGACTGAGATTAAAGGTGGTCATGGAATAATTAATCTGTTTGAAGAACTTTCAAGGCAACTAAACATTCAGGCTGTGGCTTAAGTACTACTAATGGCTTTTAGTTAGCTTTATATTGAGCGTCAGGTGCAGAGAGCCCAACTGAAAGATTGCAAAATTTTGATTTTGGCTTGAAAGGAAGCTCCAGTAAAAGGGGATTGGTTGCTAAAAAGATAAGCATCAAAAGAAACCAAATAACTTTACAAGAGGACAATAGGAAAACTGACCTAAGGGCATACTGAAATAGGCAAGACCCCATCCTTCCCAGGTTCAAGGGTAGAAAATGAAAGATTTTTGAATAAGAGAGTACAAAGTTACCCTGACCAAGACAGGAGGCCTAGGAAATGGATTTCTGGGATTCAGTTCACCCTGGTCAGGCTTTTGGAGGCCTCTGAAACCATCAGCAAGGTGCAAAAGGGCTTGGCTACTATTTCAACTGGTAGCTGACCTTTGCGTCCTCCATGTAGTGCTGTTTTACATGTATGCCGAATGGAAGGGGGCTTCCATCTAGATTTCAGAAGAAGACCTAGGAGACCAGACAGTGTGCCCAAGAAGGAAGTGTGTGATTCTCTGAGGGTGAACACAAAAGTCCAGTAGAGACTCTAGAAGGTGGAAAAAGCTGGCATGCAGAAAGTCTGAGGAAAGTTAAAAGGAATGAACAAAGCTGGCCCAAGAGGGAATCCATGAAGGGTACAGCCACCTACAAAGCCAAAGGGGCAGAATCACCCTTGCCCTTTGGAGTCCAAAGGGCTAGACATGGAATTATAGCATTTAATGTTGGCCATGCTGGGTTTAGATATTGCTTTGAACTTATTTCTTTCTACCCCTCTAACTCCTTTTTGGAATGTGAGTGTTTACCCAGTGTGTTTGCAGGTTGGTAGTGTTTAACCTTCTTTTGATTTTTCACAAGTGTTCACAAAGAAGAATTTGCCTTAAATCTCAAAGGAGACTTTGGGCTTTTCAGCAGTCCTGCTTAGGACTTTGGCAACTCTTAGAGATGGACTAAATGCTTTTTGCATAAAGAGATGTACAAGAGTCTTTTGGGAACAGGGATAGACGGTTACAGTTTGTATTTGGATATTCCCTAGAAAGTGTCATGTACTCATAGGTGGAGCTTTGGGAAAGTGATGGGATTATGAGGACTTGTATGGAATTTACTATTTATTAGGAAGTTGCTTCTGATCAGAAGAGGCTGATCACCACGGGCATGGCCTAGCTGGGCTGTCTCCTTTCCAGGTGCTCCTTGATCTCACTCTGCTTCCTTCTGTCATGGTGTGAGTTGTTTTCCTCTGCCAGGCCCCACTACCATGCTACCTACCTTCTAGTCAGCTGACTATAGAATGACGCCTCTACAAACTTTGATCCAAAACAAACCTTTCCATCTTAGAGTTTTGGGTGTCAGGGATGAGTCTGACTGATGAAAAAGTAACTAAGACAACTTTTAAATAAGTATAACAGATGAGTTTCCTGAGGGAGGAAAAAGCATACTTAAATTTTAAATAATTTAGAAGCATATTATAATTTAAATTTGAAGCATGCTAATGAAAGTCTGCTATTCCATCAAAAGCAATAATAAACGTAAAGGGATTCACATTGTAGCCTGTGAACTTTTTCTTTTTATCTTCAACATAACTATTAAGCAATTAATTAAAGCTCACTGGGATATTGTGGTAAAAAATGTAACATCACATGGTTATTTTCATTAACAATATTATCCTGGAAATTTTTTTGTTAAGTTTAATAATAATTGTGTTTATCCAACTGGAAATCTTTAGAAAAAGATCCGAGACAGATAATTCTATTGTCAATTAGTTTTAGGAGAAAACTCCTAAACTCCTAATCTCCATCAAGTTTGACACATTTTTTGTATTATCTTAAAATATTTTATATGGTAATTATTGGAAGTTTAGATAATTTAGTTTTCAGCAAGGTATAGAGCTACTTGTTATACCACATGAAGATCTATATATAAGATTGCAAAAAGTAGAAATATGTATCATTAGAAAATAAATAAGTAATATTTTGGATTTTCAACTTCAATTAGGTCAAAGAATATTAGAATTTGAATATATCTATATATCTATATATCTATATATGTATATATATTTGGTACTGGGAATAGAACTCAGAACCTTGTGCTTGCCAGGGAGGTGCTGTGCTGCTGAGCTATATCCTCAGCCAATTTGAATATTTTGATGGATTATTTTATTTTATACCTCAGAAATATTAATAAAATTATACTTGCATGAATAACCAAAGAGTAACTATTGTGCAAATTAGTGGCAAGTTCTATTAAAATTAAACGTATTTATTCTGCAAGTTATTGCATTTACTATCTAACAATATTATAAAGTGTACTTTGATTATTGCTGTGTACTTCATCAGTGTGTTTTGTGCTACATTAATTAGTAACTGCCTGAAAGTTAATGTTTATCCAGCACCATTTTCCTCTAGAGAGCATTTTGCAAGTCAATGCCAAATAACAAAATGATTATAAATTACCATCAACATTTCTTTGTTTCTCTTATTATAGATGTTTCAAAGATCACTTTGATAGTGTATCAGTTAAGTAGAATAACACATTTTTATTTAATAAGTAAGAGGACATATTTTCCTATGGGAACAATAACGAATTTATTGAAAACAGAAGGAGATTGTGAACTTTTGGGTAATAGTACAGAGCTTTGATATGTTGAGTTGAATATTGAATAAAATTATATTATCTTTGTCTCACAAATTATGATTTACTGTGCAATTATGGTTTCTTCAGATAATGTAAGGGTTAACATTTATTAAAATAACATTTAGACCTAAAGTTGATCATTGTTTGCCATCTTATTCAGATCATAATATTGTTACTTCAAAACATGCTCACATTTCAATTATGAAATCTGAAAATATAAGTAAAAAATCCTTCAGATCTGAGACCTTTCTTTGACCTACATTTCAGAAAATAATTTTTAGGAATGGCATTTGAAATTAGGGTGAAACAAATTTTCAAATGAAGTCAGGTGGGATGCAAAACTTTTAATACTTTTGAATACTCATTTGCTTACTTTTGCCACTCAGGAAGTTACAGTGAATAAGGATTAAAATTCTACGTAGTACCCTATAGCCCTAATGAGTTGTTTGGTGTTGGAAGAAAAGTCAGAGTAGACCGTGAAACCCAAAACCGTGGCGTGAGCTCTCAGATAGACACCAATAGCTGGCTCTGCATAGGCATCCTGAAGATGAGCTCTTTTCTCACTCTGACTCTGTAGTCACCTCCCAAACTTCTCCTTATTTGGCTTGCTCCTTCTTTCTTTCTTTCTTTCTTTCTTTCTTTCTTTCTTTCTTTCTTTCTTTCTTTCTTTCTTTCTTTCTCTCTTCTTTCCTTATAGGGAGAGAATAGCTGAATAGTTATGCACTGAACTGTCAATCACCTCTCTCTGTGAAAATGCTAGAGGTTATAGAAGTAATTTGCTGAAACCTATGAAACAAAAAAGGAAGAACACAAATACAAACATTGCACATCAAGACACCAAAGACTGACTTATACAGGCACAAGTAATGTTGTCACGGTTTTCCAAACTGACCATGACAAATCAGGGAAGCCAAATTCGCTGTAGAGGATTTTTAGTGACTAAAGTCTGATTTTTAGAGAAATTCATTCATTCATGTTTATTCATTTTCTAAGACAAGCTATATTATTTACTGTGGATGTTTTTGTTTAAGGCGCTTTTCTGGTCACTTGGAATATAATGTATATAAACTTCAGAACTTTCTCCCCATGGAGCTTATAGACTGTTGCATATGTAAAATATAATTAATATCTATTTTTATTATTTGTTCCATCCTTAATTTTCCTCAAGGACTTGTTTGACCAACCACAATTCTACAAGTATCAGATTTTTTTCCAAAGTTTATTTTGCAAAGTTATTAAAAGTTTGTCAAATCAGAGATTCAGTCATGATCACCTAGGGGCTGAAATCAAAATTGCCTCAAGCAGAGAACAGCTGAATACAATAAGCTGACAATCTTTGTGAGTTATGCACCACAGAAAAGCAGGTACCTAGAAGCAGAAACTAAATAGAAAACTTACACAGGAGGGTAAATGAAAATCAGAACTAGACCAAAATCCAATGTCTAGTGAGTCGTAGGGGAAAACTATATCCCTCATGGATCACAGTAACCCCTACCACAGGTCCTAATACAGGCCATCTCGGGAGAGGTTGGAGGGAGCTGCCTCTTCAGTGGGGGCCTCTCTGTGGAATAGGCTCACAATCACTCGACCTTCCCCACTGGTAAAGGATCACTGCAAAGGAAATACCTGCAAGCCAGGGTTCAGTGAAGTCCGAAGCTGGAGATGGGTGAATGAGAGATGCGGGGATGAGTGCCAGTATGTTCTTGAGTTCAGAAAACAACCAGACTCTGGAAACAAGTGCTTGTGAGCTCCAGCACTGTGACGAGAGGGAGGGAGGTCGTGCCCTACTGAGGAAAAAACAATCACCCATTCAGCCCAGATAAAATGGGAGTGCTGTGTTAGTGTGATGTTCAGTGCCCTGTTCATGATAGCTAGCAGGCACCAACACGGGAGCCCCAGTACTCCTTTGTTGGGGCCTGCAAAGGGCAGGGAGACCCAAGGCCATGCCAGTTTTCATCGGTCAGAAAGTCAGATCTCTTGAGACAGTGAACAAAAAGCAGCCAAGGGAGGAGGAATGGAGAACAACACTCAGATCAGAGGACTTCCTGTGTTGCACTGATCAAAAGATTTGTGGAGGCTTGAGGAAGCCTCTCGCCCTAAGCAGTGAGCTGAATATGTAAGGTGTTGGCAATGTAAAATCTCACTTGCAGGGAGGTGTGGATTGCATCTCTGAATCAAATCACGGGGGAGAAAGAAGAGATTTAACAGAGCCAAGCTAGAGTAGGTGCTTTCCTGCCGTTTCTCCAAACACAGAAGGATCTGAAATCCTGCCCACAAGCCACAGCCCCTCACTGGCAGAAGAAGCAGCTTTCAAGCGTGGAAACTGTACCAGCTTCAATGGAAAAGTGAGAAGACGGAGCTCTTGAGATAGTGACAAACAGGACGCAGGCAGAGGGAGATGTGGTGTTTAGGTCAGAGGGCTTCTGGTGATATATTAGGCACAAGTTGCCTACAGAGGGGAGAACATGGAGATGACCATGGAATTTGGCCAGCAATGAAAGGAGTGGGAGTGGGTGCTCCATGGCAGAAGTAGACAGAGAACAGGGTATTGGCCAAATTATATCACTTTCTTCTTCCCAGATCAATTAGGGCACTCATCTTGAAACAGTGGCAGAAAACAGTGGTTGACCATGCCCTTGGTGTGACTTGCATCCAAGAGGCCAGTCCGGGAAGCTCAGCAGCCCTCATCATGTCTACTCAGGCAGTTGAGGGGTCTGACCAGCTTGACCTCTAACAGCCAGACCATGAGTCCTGTGTAGATGAGAGCCATGTGGATGCTCTGGCTTAGGCGCAGCAGCTGTGGGAAGGCGGTTTGATTCCTTGCTTGTTTCTTTGTTCTGGGTTTCCTTTTTCCCCTTCTTGTTCTTTATTAATGCTATGTTTTAAATTTTGCTTCTAATGCTTTTATTCTTTTGTCCTGCTCTCTCTTTTGGTTTCTTTTATAATTTCTTCTCTATTTTTTTCTTTCCTCCTCATTTTCTTTTGTCTTCTGTTTCTCTCTCTCTCTCCCTCCCTCCTCCCCTCCCTGTCCCCCTCCCTCTCTTATGCCTTTGTATGTGCACAAGGCAGTAAAAATTAGCAAGTGCTTTAACTTAAATAGTACCAATCATTAGTGGGTCAGAACAACCCTTAAAGGACTTGTCTGTAAAGTATCCAAAAAAACCCCTAATTATAAATACATTATAGGTTTCTGACAATCTCACAATTTCCTTCAATCTCTTATGCTTCCACCCCTCTGCATACCTCCTCCCACCTCTACAAGTACTCTCTCAACCTCCCCCAACACTAGCCTTTTACCTCAACTATAAAAATAATTCCAATAGAATCCAATCTCCTTTTTTCACATATTGATATTTTCCTTGTCTCCCTCTTTTCTTACTGATTTACCGCTTTCCTTTTCACTTTCCTTTTTGCTTCCTACCACCTTTAGTATCCCAGAATAACTGAAAATAGCAGTATAGTATAGTCTTTAAAAGACATTGATAAAAGTGTGAAGTTGTCAAAACAAATTTTAATATTCATAATTGATGTACAGTTGGGTATATTGATGCTGTTATAACCAGCAGGAATCCTCTCCTTACAGCATAGTACCTGGGTTCATTTGAATTAAACTTATTAGAATGAAGTAGTAGACAATACCTCTTAAAAAACAAAACCAAGATCACATCTTTGGAAAACAGAATCAAACTAAATAGGCCTCCATACCAAAAACCAAGTCTTTTCACTCTGTTTGATCTCAACCTTCAGCATATATCAAATCAATCGATTGAACAATCAAGGCAATACTTCTTGAAAAATAAACACATGATTATATCTCTAGAAAACAGAATTAGCTAAGCAGATCTTCATACCAACAACAAAGTTGTTACACTCTATTTGACTTCAACGCATGTACACACACACACACACACACACACACACCCCGAAACATAAGAAACAAGGCAGCAAAATATCTCCCAAAATTCTCACTTCTCCCAAAGTAGATGAGAGTGGGAACCAGTGAAGAAGAAACAATATAAAAAATGCAGAACTGTGTGAACTTTGATTAAAGGAGAAACAAAGAACCATAGCAGAATCAAAGATAATACAATCAAAGAGATAGTGGAATTAATAAACTGCTACTGTGTGTTAGTAGTATTCAGATAGTTATCAGAAGAGCTAACAAAAACATTCAAAGTATGAATGACAAATTCAATAAAGAAAGAGTCCATGGAAAGGTAGCAAAGAGAAATCCCAGAGATAAAGAGAAAAAAAAGTATTAGAACAGAACAATAATGCAGTGAGAGGAATGAGTATCTTTCAGTAACAACTCTTCATGTAAATTGCCTCAGATCACTAATTGAAAGATACGAACTGACAAACCATATCAAAAACACAAAATTTAACAGTTTGCTTCATGCAAGAGACATATAGAATCCAAAAAGAAATTCTTAAAATTTAAATCAAAGAATGAAAACAATATTCCATGTATCAGGACCTCAAAAGCAAGCAGGAATAGTAATCATACTCCAAGTGGACTTCAAGCTGGAACTGGTCAGAAGAGAAAAAGAAAGTCACTACATATTAGTTAAGGGAACAATGTAACAGGAAGAGAAAACAATTGTAAATACATACACATCAAATGCTTGTGAGTTCTACTTCATAAAACAAGCACCACTGCACATAAAAGTTCAAATAAACATCAGCACAATGATAGTGGGGGCTCTCAATGTCCCATTTTCACAGAAAAGATCAACTAGACAAAAAGTCAACAACAAAATATCAGAGATGACCTACATCATCAAACAAATGGACTTAGTAAGTACCACAGAGCACTGTGCCCTCCCACAACAGAATACAAATTATTCTCAGCAGCTCAAGGAACTCTGTCCAAAATAGGCCACATACTAGCCTGTCAAACTTGCTTAAATAAATACCAAAAAAATCAAAATTATACCATGCACACAGTCAGATCATAGTGCATGGAACCTAGAAATCAATGGCAGAAGAAACCATAGAAATTTTATTTTGTAATGGCAAAGGAGACACGGTTCACATGTGGTGAGTGGAAGACAGCAAGCAGCTAGCAGTGCACCTACCTTTCCCTTTTATTCCATCTAAACTCCAAGCCTTTGGGGGTGGTGTCACCCACACCCAGGATCGGGCTTTGGTCTTCAGTGAATCCATTTGGTCATGCCAGAGCTGTGCTAATTCCAGTCAGTGTGTTAGTCTAGCACCTCCTACCTTTAGTCCCAGTAACACATACCCTACACTCAGCCAGTTCTGGAAAATTCCACCTATGAGTGCATGAGGCTGTGGAGATGACGTCTAATTACAAGCCAAACAGTGCAAAATGGATCAGCTTTTTATGCAATAAGGAATAGTTTAAAACTCTTATGGACTTAGCAACAAAAATGTATTCCGTGTTTACTTACATAATGAAGGCAGGCTCATTGTGCCAGCATCTATTCCTCTGGAAACCAGAATGAAGAAGGAATCTCTCTCTCTGTGGCCTGGTGATCATGAAATTCTGTCAGTCTCTACCATTTCCCATTTACCATCTCGGTTACCATGAAGTAACCGACATCATCTGCATTTTTCCTTTCTGTAAAATTATTCTTTATTTTCATACAGATTGCTAGTGATTTTTATTACATATATGGAAGGAAATTTAGAAAATAAAGTTTTATGTTGATTCTGTTACTTATATGTATGTTTCATGTCTTTTTTCCATGATTTTTTTTGTCATTTTGATCACTCAATGTTTATTAAACAGTCTTCTATATTTTACTGTAGTTAAATTTATTGTTTACTTTCCTTCCTATACTCTTTTCCACAATGGATCTTCCTAAAATTTCAATTACATGGCTTCTCCTATAACAGCTGTTCATTTCTTTGCCACTGGTTTCAAAAAATTTCCTCTAATCACATTCTCTTAGCTGCCATCTCAGTTTTCTATTTGTCTTCAGTGAAAAATTTCTCAAAAGTTTTTTCTTTCGTATTCTTTTATTTTCTTTTTTTAAATTTATTTTTATTTTTTAAAATTTTTATTTTTATTTAAAGAGAAAAAAAAAGAAACAAAACAGAAAAAAGGGTAGCAACAATACAGAAGGAAAAAAAGAAAAACAAGGAAGAAAAAAGCACTAAGAAATCACTAGTTGATAAACTACATATTGTCATCTTGGATATAGTTGTTCATATTACAAAATTAAAGGATATATAGTAGGCACTTAAACAGTGAGACTGCAAACAGTTCTGCTCAATGATCCAACAAAGATTCAGCAATATGGTCATCTATTTTACACACTCAAACATGCTTGCAGTTATATCCCTTAGAGCACGTTCTTTTCTTCTTTTTTACAATAGCAATTACACATTTGGGGTTTTGTTACTCTTATAGTTCTTATTACTTTTTACATTAGAGACACAATTTATTTCACTAATGAGGATAGTCTCAAGTTGTCTCCATTTACCTATGATGGCCTCAAGATTATCCTTTTCTATAGCCAAGTAATATTCCATTGTGTAAATCTTTTTCATCCACTCTGCGGTTGATGGGCATCTTGGTTGTTTCCACATTGTGCTTCTATGAACATGGGTGCACATACATTACTGCGATATGACCATTTCAGTTCTTCTGGGAAAATATCTAGGAGGGGAATAGCTGGGTTGAATGGAGCTTCCAATCCTAGTCTTCTGAGAATTCTCCATATGGATTTTCATAGTGGTTGCACCAGTCTGCACTTCCACCAACAGTGGAGCAGTGTTCCTTTTTCTCCGCAGCCTTGCCAACATTTGTTATCAGTTGATTTCTTGATGGCAGCTATTCTTTCAAGAGTGAGGTGAAATCTCAATGTTGTTTTAATTTGCATTTCTCAAATGACCAGTGATGGTGAACATTTCTTCATGTATTTATTTGCCATTTGTATATCTTGATCTGAGAACTGTATGTTCATCTCGGATGCCCAGTTTTGGAGGCTTTGAATTTGAAGGGCTTGATGTTTTTCAATTCTTTATGTGTTCTGGATATAAGTCCTTTGTCTGAGGGGTTGCTGGTTACAATTCTTTCCTACTCTGTGGGTTTTCTTTTCACTCTGTTGATTTCTTTTGAAGTGCAGAAACTTTTCAATAATATGAGATTCCAATTGTTGATTCTTTGAAGTGTTTCCCATGAAGTTTGCATTTTGTTCATGAATTCTCTGCCTACCCCTATGTCTCCAAGACTTCTACCTACCTTGTCTTCCAGTAGATTTAGTGTTTCTGTTTTGATATTTAGGTCCCTGATCCATTTAGACTTTAGTTTTGTGTATGGTGATAGGCATGGATATAGTTTCAGTCTTCAGCATGTGGAGAGCCAATTTTTCCCACATTATTTATTAAAGAGGCTATTCTTCCAGTAAACATGTTTAGCCACTCAGGTGGCTGAGTATCTTTGTAGTTGTGCTTACATCTTTTAATCTGTTCCATTGATCCTCAGGTCTATTTCTTTGCCAGTACCATGCTAATTTTATCAGTGTGGCTTTATAGTACTGTTTCAAGTCAGGAACTGAGATGCCTCCTGCCTTGCCTTTGTTGCCCAGAATTGCCTTTGCTGTTATAGGTGTCTTCTGTTTCCAAATGAATTTTAGAAGTGTTTTCCCTATATCTGTGGGGTATGTCAATGGTATTTTGATCGGGATTGCGTTGATCTGTGTAAGACTTTTGCGAGTATGGTCATTTTTACAATATTGGTTCTTCCTAGCCAAGAGCAAGGAACATCCTTCCATTTCCTAATATCTTCTTCAATCTCCTTTTTTAGCGTAGTATAATTTTCAGCATATAAGTCTTTTACATTTTTAGTTAGGTTGATTCCTAAGTATTTCATTTATTTACATGTTATTGTAAAGGGCAATATTTCCATAATTTCTCTCTCAGTGAGTCCTTTGTTTGTGTGCAGGAATGCTATTGATTTTTGAGCATTGACTTTGTATCCAACTACACTGCTGAACTTGTTTATTACCTCTAGCAGTCTTTTAATGGAGTTTTTGGGTCTTCTATATAGAGTATCATTTCATCTGCGAATAGTGATAATTTAACTTCTTCCTTTCCTATCTTTACTCCTTTTATTTCTCTCTTGTCTGGTTTCCCTAGCTAGTGTTTCCAGAACTATATTGAAAAGGAGTGGTGATAGTGGACATCCTTGTCTTGTTCCTGATTTTAAAGTGAAAGCTTTCAGTTTTTG